>JARBWK010000004.1:149783765-150092271 GCA_030556195.1 Anolis apletophallus
CGACAAGCTGGGCTTGCCGGTGTCGGCACAGAGACTTTCTAATTGGGTAGCATCCCTGGTTGAACTGTGCTATCAGATAGCCCGTCAACCGTGCCCATCTAAGGTTAAGGGACGCTCAACTAGGGCAGTGGCCACGTCAACTGCGTTCCTCCAAGGGATTCCCCTGGACCAAATTTTGCAGGGCGGCCATCTGGGCCACCCCTCTACCTTTATATCTCATTACCGGGTAGACACCCTGTTTGGGAGGGAGGCGGCCTTTGGGCGGTCGATTCTTAACCCAAGGACCCCTCTAGGTGCTGCAGAGTAGTCAGCCCCAGTTCTCCCTTGTTTTGCACAGGTCGATCGACAGTTGCGTCGTTCGAACCCCCTCCTGTGCATTGCACTGTCAATGTTAAGTATGTGCCGTGCCCCAGGTAGGGGCACAGTCTGGTTAAAGCGCGCTTACCCATTTACGGGTAGGTTGCACCAGTTGTGCACCCTTTGTTCTCAGGTTGTGCTTGTTGCACTCACTGTTATGAGGCCTGTGTGCCTGACATGAATGGAGCTTGTTGCACTTTCTGCTACGATTGCACTTATGTTTGAGGCCTGCGTGCCTGACATGAATGGTGCTTGTTGCACTGTGTTTACAAGTGGGAGCCTGCCTCCCACTCATATACTATGTGTTTAACATGTTATTTATTCAGGTTGCTGGTTGCAATAAACCTGTTCATTTTTCTACAATCTGGCTGGTTTGTTCCCACCTCCTTTACCTCAGCTCGGTAAATCTTCATAAGTGTGCATTCACAGAGCTCTCGAAGAAGAATGGTAGGTTACATACCTGACCATCTTTCTTCGAGTGAAGCTCTGTGAATCCACACGACCCGCCCCCCATCCCCTCTTTCTCAAACCACCCTTTCCTTGTTGCTATGTGGCGTAAGGAATGGCGTGGGCGCGCTGAGGCGCCTTTATGCCCTCCGGGTTGGCTGGGCGGAGCTACCGCCAAAAAGTTTCAAACTGGAAAAGTTTCCGTTGGGAAGCCGCTGCAAAACTTGATAAGTGTGGATTCACAGAGCTTCACTCGAAGAAAGATGGTCACAGGTATGTAACCTACCATTCATATGGTGTTTTGTGTGACCTCAACTAGCTTCTGGCCTACAGTGACCCTAAGGTTGGACATATCATCACAGGATTGGCACGATTTGTTCAGAAGAGATTTGCCCTTGCCTTCTGACACTACATAAAAATATTTATCTTTCAAGCTAGAATCCTGTACATACTTTCCTTGAAAGTGAATCTCACTGAGCATAGTGGGACTAAAATCTGAGTAGATATGTATTAGAATGAGGGGGGGGGGTAAATTATGAATCTGCAGTTAGAATGAGGAAAATGAGATTTGTGATGGCAACCTTCAAGTATTAATTGTTTCCAAGCTTATTATGAGCAAAAGCTGCTCCAAAATTCAGGACCAATTCTTAATTAGTTGACCACCAACCATCCCACTTCTTTGTTTTTCTAAATATGCATTTTCCTTCCTTCCCTCCCTCTTCTCTTCCTTCCTTCAAATATTTTTTATCCCTGAGGTCACATAATAGCAGTTAGATAAAACTATCCAAACAATTCAAACCAGTCCAGATGAAAATCAGTGAATAATTTGAACAAAATAAACATATTAAACAACAGGTTAAAACAGCTTTAAAATTAACATTTAAAAAGGTGTTTAAAATGTTAATACCTAAAAGATAAATGGGCTCACAAAAATCCGTATCTTGATCTCGCACCCAAAATATAACAGCAGTTGTGTCAGTCAGGCCTCCATGAGAAGAGTAACACAACTGAGAAGGCACCCTTCTGTGTATCATGGGAAGGTCGTCAGGCCTTAAAGTGGTAATATGGACTGATTGTAAGCAACCCAAGGTATCAAATCAGGTTAGTACTAGGGTAGGAAAATTGTAACTTCCTATGCCTCCTAGACCAATAGTCTGCCTTTTCTTCCTTATGTTATCTTTTCTCTTAAGTTGTATTGTATTTGAGAAAACGGGCAAAAATGTGGTCTGTGTTCCAACATTACAAGCATTGTTGGAGACCTGTTAGGGACACAACTCCTCCTTGTTCCCCCTAAAATTTCTCTGAAAAGCCTTAGAAGCGAGTATTTTATTTTAATAGTAAAAATATTTTGAAAAATCTGATTTTTAAAAGGGGGGGGGGGCTGTAAACCTGTCGGATAGCACTGAATATATATATATATATATATATATATATATATATATATATATATATATAGTGTGTGTATATATGTATATATATATATAGTGTGTGTGTGTGTGTATATATATATATATATATATATATATATATATATATATATACAATTCTTCTCGTTCTAAACATATTATGTGGATAAATATATTTTATTTGCCCCATTACATCCAATTGGGATAGAACTGAAACTACAAGAAAGGAGATTCCACCTGAACATTATAAAGAATTTCCTGACTGTGAGAGCTGTTCAGCAGTGGAACTCTTTGCCCCGGAGTATGCTGGAGGAGGCTGCTTCTTTGGAGGCTTTTAAGCAGAGGCTGGGTGGCCATCTGTCAGGGGTCCTTTGAATGCGATTTTCTTGCTTCTTGGCAGGGGTTGGACTGGATGGCCCACAAGGTCTCTTCCAACTCTATGATTCTATGATTCCTAAAGTCATAGGAGTGAGAACACTGTTTTTGCACTCATTTAAAGTATGTTGGAAGAGAGAGGTTGTAACACTACAGGGCAATTTCCCTGGTTGTAGGTGAAGTGGAACATATCCATTTGTCATTTGAAATGTTAATTCAGCATTGCAAAACTATTGACTATTTTCATTGCTGTTCCTCCATTGTAAATACAAACAAAACTATAACATCAACTAACTAACCATTAACCTTTCATATGGAAAACTAGCCACGAAAGAGAAAATTTTCAACCTTAACCATTTTCCTTATAAACCAGTTTAGGAGTCCGAGACAGGTGAGTATTCAACACTGTACTTCTCTACGATTGGACAGAAGCAAAGCAAATAATGGATGCTTTTAACAACAACTTATGTAAAGAGATTTTTAAGAAATGGGGGAAAAGTTGTTTAAATGCTAAATACTGAAATTTCTGGATTGAATTATATGTCAGTTATCCCTTATCTGGAATCCCAATATATGAAATATTCCATAGTTCAGAACTGTTCACATTAGTGGCCGAGAGAGTAACATTTTTGCTTTCTGATCATTGGATGTACACAAACTATTGTGCATAGAATTACCTCCAGTTCATGTTTGTATGACATTTTGTGTTTAGATTTAGATCCCATCTGCAAAATATGTGTATTTTTAAAAATTCAGAAATATCCAAAATATTGAACACTTCTGGTCACAAGCATTTCAGATAAGGGAACTCAACCTGTATTCACAAATTCGAATCCATTAGCAGTGACACAAACAAGAACACACACGACACACTTCATACTGTATATTAATAGAAATGTCATTGCTACTGCATATCTAGCAGAAGGAATCTTTTCAGAGACGGGTTTAAACCAGGAAGTGGACTTTTGGTAAACAGATTTATTGCTCTCTCACACTGACCACTATATAGATTTGAAAGACTTCTATTGACCTCTGAAAATTAAAAGTGAGTTTCATGATTTGCATTCTTCTGGATTCTGTTACATTGCACCCCACTCTCACAACTGTATAAGTATGCTTTGTAACTTCACATTTATCATATCTTGATACTTCATCCAAAGAAATAGGTTTATATTCTTGAAAGCTCATGCAAAAATATAAACCAGTTAGTCTTAAAGGTGCTGCCACATTCCTTTTTCTCCCCTTCCCTTCTAGCCTCCTTTTTATGAAGGACACTTTGAGCCCCCTTTGGGTCACTTTCAAAGTGTTGGTCTTAACCTTTAAGGCCTTGAACGGTCTGGGGCCAGTGTACCTCCAGGACTGCCTCATCCCATATTGCCCCACTAGACTGCTGCGATCGGAATCCTCCCTGCTCCTGGAAGTTCCCAGTTTTAAAAGATACCACCTTACCGCCACCAGACGGAGGGCCTTTTTGGTAATTGCCCCCACCTTGTGGAATGCACTGCCTTCCGAGGTCAGGGCTCTCCCTGACCCGATGGCATTTTGGAAGGCGTGCAAAACCATCTTGTTCCGCCAGGCCTTCGGTGCGTAAAATTGCTGCCATCAATGTTATGCTTGGCTTTGTAGAGACACTCAACTGTCTCCCCCTCTGTTAATTGTGTTTCATTGTGTTTTACTGTGTGTTAATGTGTTTTTATTGCCTTTTATCGTGTTTTTACTATGTGAGTCGCTGCTGTGAGTCGTCCCGAGCCGCATGGGAGTGGCGACTTAGAAATGCGAAGAAATAAATAAATAAAATATATACATAATAATAATAATTATTATTATTCTTGTTTGGTGGCCTTGATTTCTCTAGTGGGTTCTACTAAATTACGAGTAAAGAGGGGATAAAATTTTCACAGGGATGGTAAATCTCATGGCAAATGTTAACTCCCCAGATGGCAAAAAATGGAGAGTACACTGTAAAAATTAGGCTTCAAAACAACTTGGAACAGTCATCTGAGACTGCTGAAAAATCTGAGGCACATCATGGTATTTGTCTGCTTTTGCTGTTTTCCAAAACTGTGTTACTTTGTGAGGCACTTAAAATCCACCATAAAGCCAGTGTTTTGGTTTGCAATAAGGCCTTGGAGTGTCCTCTGGAGGGTGAGAGCCCAAGAAATAAATGACTTCCAATATTTTTGGATCACACTTATGTATTAATTTTTTTATGGTGCTGGATGCTGTGTATGCTTGGCTACTGCACTTGGCTGTATCCCATCAGCTCACTGCAGGCATCAATGTATCAAGATATATGAAGCACTTGGGTCTCTGGAACACAGTATTGCGTTTTTGAAACATTCACTAGTGCAGCACATTTTCTCTGTGCCTTCAGGCTATGCTGCAAATACTAATGGGAAAGCATTTAAATAGCTTTGCTTACAGTGGCTTTCCAGAACCACAGATGGTCAACCAAGGAACATTCTTCTCCTCATTAGATGAAAACTTACATATCACAGAAGACTATGAGGTCTTTTCTATGGTACATGGGAAGTCTCACTGCCCTTCATATTAAAAGATACTGGTCAGTAAAAGTTAGTAAATATTTGCCTGTAGGTGCACATTGCAGGTGGCTCATTAGTCTTCTTGACATGCTTATTGTCAGTACTGATATCCACAATGACCCTCAATAAACTTCTGGGAAAGCTAGAGTTAGAATTCCTCACTGGAAATAGAAAGAATAGTCCAAAATATTCTTGGAAATAGTCAAAAACAAGTTTCTTAAGTCATCGGAAATCTCGACAAGGAGAATCCTTGACAAACAATAGTGTTGAAGGTTTGGGGCTCATTCTGTGCAAAATTTGCACAGAAAGTGTAAAAAATTGCTTATTTCTTCCTTAGAGAACTATTTTAGCAAAGAATTATATTAACATAAGAACATAAGAACATAAGAAGAGCCATGCTGAATCGGACCTCAGCCCATCTAGTCCAGCATTCTGTATCACACAGTTGCCCCCAGTTGTACACGGGGATCTCGAGCAGAAGGGAGGGCAAAACCCTAACCTGCTCCCGACCCCCCACAACCAGTACCCAGGGAAATCCTGCCTACCTCAACCAACTCCGAGGTGGCACTTGAATGTCCTTTTCAGTAACTACCGATACACTTGGTATCCATGAATCTGTCTAATCCTGCCTTGAAGTTGTTCAGGCTGACAGCTGTCACAACCTCTTCTGGAAGTAAATTCCATAACCCAATGACCCTCTGGGTGAAGAAATATTTCCCTTTATTAGTCCTAATTTTCCTACCTTGGAGCTTCAGGGAGTCCTAGTGTTTTGTGACAAAGAAAATAATTTTTTTATTCACCTTTTCTATCCCATGCATGATTTTATACACTTCGATCAAGTCACCTCTTAGACGCCGTCTTTCAAGGCTGAAAAGACCAAGGTGTTGCAACCTGATTTCATAAGGGAGCTGCTCCATCCCTTGGATCATTCTTGTTGCCCTTTTCTGTACCTTTTCCAGTTCCGTTATATCCTTCTTAAGGTGCGGAGACCAGAATTGTACACAGTACTCCAAATGTGGCCTTACCATTGATTTGTAGAGAGGTAATACAACATTTGCTGACCTATTTTCGATTCCCTTTCTGATCATGCCTAGCATAGAATTTGCTTTTTTCACTGCTGCTGCACACTGGGTTGACATCTTCATTGAGCTGTCCACCAAAACCCCAAGATCCCTTTCCTGGTTTGTCTCGGAAAGCTTTGACCCCATCAATTGGTAGATGTAGTTGGGGTTCTTTGCCCCGATGTGCATGACTTTACACTTGTTTAGGTTAAAATGCATTTGCCACTTTGTTGCCCATTCACTCAATTTCGAGAGATCTTTCTGGAGCTCTTTACAATCAGTTTCATTTTTAACTACCCTGAACAATTTAGTGTCGTCTGCAAACTTTGCTACCTCAGAATTCACTCCTACATCCAGATCATTAATGAATAAATTAAAAAGTAACGGACCCAAAACTGAACCTTGGGGTATGCCACTTCTCACCTCTTTCCACCCAGAGAAATGTCCGTTTATTACCACCCTTTGTTTCCTACAGTTTAGCCAGGTTCCAATCCAGGACAAGACCTGTCCTCTGATTCCATGGCTGAAGAGCTTATTTAGGAGCCTTTGGTGAGGGTCTTTGTCAAAAGCCTTTTGAAAGTCAGGGTAAACAATATCAATTGGGTCCCCTTTATCTATGTGTTTATTTACACCCTCAAAGAATTCTAACAAGTTAGTAAGACATGATTTGCCTTTGCAGAAACCATGTTGATTTTCTTTCAGCAATGCCTGTTCTTCTATGTGCCTAGTAATATTTTCTACTTGCCTCATCCTTACTTGCCTCATTTACACATATAATAATTTTTAAAGTATTTGTCTCAGACTTGTCTGTAACATGACAAGATATTTCCTGCATTCTATGCAAGAATGTACACGGACTATATTTGTGCAAGTTGTGCAGTTGCACAAAACTACAACATCTGCATTTTTGCATGGATTTTTCCCCCAAATAGTTATCTGACAGGTTGTTTGCATCTGTTTCATCCATCAGGCAGTCTTTCTATACTTTTTATGTGTGCATGTTGGTTTGTTAGGAGGGAAAACTTTACAGTGGAGCTGAGCTCTTTTCCTTGATTTGTTTTTCAAATTGTGTGCTCCTGGTTTAATAATCATACTACAGACAAGAGCTTTAATGGGCACCATAAGCTGACAGGAGACTTGAAGGAATGTACACACAAAGCTCTGTAATGCAGCGGTGGACTTTTTGTGTGTGTGTTAGGAGTGACTTGGGAAACTGCAAGTCGCTTCTGGTATTAGACAATTGGTTGTCTGCAAGGACATTGCCCAGGGGGTTCTCAGGTGTTTTTTGATGTTTTACCATCTTTGTGAGAGGCTTCTCTCATGTCCCCACGAGGAGCTGGAGCTGACAGAGGGAGCTCATTTGTCCTCTCCCCAGATTCGAACCTCCGACCTGTCGGTCTTCAGTCCTCCGGCACAAGGGTTAACCCATTGCACCCAAAGGGACTCTGGTGGGCAAAATGCAGCCTTGGGCTTCTATGTCATTTTTGGTAGACCTTGAGCACTCCAGACTCCCCAGATCACCCTTATCTCCCAAAATGAAATAGTGACTGAATCTCCTGCAAGTCTCAGGAAGCAGAAATTCAGTTTTTGAATATCTCTACACTATTTATTGTGGGGGAGAGAGATACGTCTTTCAGTGCCAGCATTGGCCATCCAATCCACCCCTGCTCAAATGTGTCCTTTCAAGTAACATCTCCTCTTCAATATTCTTATAACTGCGTCTGTTTTGGATTGATGAAGCATTTCTCATGACCTGGCAGAATAGAAGAACTATAAGGTATTATGCTGGGATTAGAAAGTGACATCAAAGCTTTGATCATTAGCCACAAACAGTATGTCCCATCAGTCTTGGGTAGAGATAAGTAACATAGCTTTGGAGAACCTGTTAAACTGCAATGCTTGGAAGTGATTGCTGGTTGAAATCCAGCAACATCTGAGGAGGCACAAGTGGACCCCCTCTGTCTGATCTACATTACTGCTGTTCATTGTTTGTATGGAGTTTTTAACATTTAAAAAATATAAGCATTTGTTTATAATGAGGCTATACTTGTACATAATTATTCGTCTCCTCTGTGCAAATTCTGAGCTCTATTGTTTAAAACATGTTCGTACTTTTTCAGTGTTACCATAAGGATAATCTAACAAAGATACTAATTTATTTCAATATACTTTCAGCCAAACATTTACTAATCATTTTTAGCAAATCACTTTGGCTGTATTGCTTGCTGTTTATAGTATGGATAGATAATCTAACATGTGAATGAGAAAAATAGGGAAGGCAGATGCTTATTACAAGCTGCATTTAGAACAGCAGTTTATGCTCAGGCAATAACAAATCTATTTGAAAAAAGTGATTCTTTGAGGGCTCCTTAGATGTGGCACAAATGATTGTCTTCTGAAAAGTGTTTCTTTATGCAGTAAGGTGTAAACAGTTCTGTTCATTTTAAGAGGAAAGGTTGAGATCAGGGAAGATAAAATGTGTAAATTAGTGTTTATTGTTGAGTATTGACCCATCATTGTCAATCTAGTTTTTTGGGTCACCTTTTGACTGAAATGTCTTGATTTATGCATCAGTATATTCAATAGTAAACGTGGAATATGACACTATGATGCTGTTGCTACAATGCTGGATTTTGTAATTTAGCAAGAGACTTTTAGAATTTTTTGCCTGAAACTTTAAAAAGTACAAGTCCCAGGATTCCATGGGATTTCCATTGCCATTAAAGTGGAGTCATAGCACTATAGCTGTGTAGTGTAAAATGACCTCTTGTGTGTTGAGCAGTACAGTGGCTACTCCGAGAACTGGGAACAGCTTCCAGGTCTGAGAGTACTCACTAAAACCTTTTATTTCTCATGAATTTGTGACATAAAATTTCCTTAAACAGAGTTCACAGAAACACCAGATGCTGGGTGGTAATCCAAAGACTGACCTGACTGTCACAGGAGGAAAAACAGAAAATCCTCCCAAAATAATAATAACAACAGTGATAATAATAATATTTACACCATTGTTGTTCATCATATCAACGATCCTGTCAGTAATTCTACAGAAAACAAATGTGGGCTATCAAACTGCCAGAAATTAATCAAATAGTTCCCACTTGCTGTACATGGATGATGTAAACCTTGATGGAATTTCAGAATCTGAAATCCAGTCATTGACCAACATAGTTAGAATCTTTAGCACTGACATCAGTATGGAGTGCGGCCTAGACAAATGTGCCATGGTGGCATTAAAGAAAGGGAAAATTATTCCGTACAGTGGAATCAGCATGAAGTCTATAAATATCTGGGCATACTACAGCTGGACAATATCAAATATGGACATGTCAAATATGTGGTCAGGAAAGAATATGTCCAACGGGTCAAAAAAATTGGAAGAGTACATTAAATGGCGGAAATACGATCAAGGCCAAACACCTGGGCCATACCCGTCATCAGATACACTGCTGGAATTCTGAACTGGACACAAGCAGAGCTGGAAAAACAAGAAAACTGATGACAATCCACTACTCATTACACCCACGTAGTGATATCATTAGCCTTAACATGCCCAAAAAATCAGGAGACAGAGGGCTTCTGAAAGTGACACAAATGGTAAAAGAAGAGAAACATGCAATGGAAGATTATGTGAAAGACAGTCAAGAACCAACATTGATGGATGTCAATAGTAGAGAACTGTTTAAAGTGCAAAAGACAGTGCATAGCAGTAGAGAAAACTGGCAAAGGAAGGCTCTCTATGAACAGTTCCTGGGGAAAATTGAGAGCAAAATTGACACGGAAAAACCATGGATGTAGCTCACAAATGGAACTTTAAAAAAGGAGACAGAGGGCCTGATTCTTGCAGCCCAAGAACAAGCAATTAGAACAAAGCCAGAATTGAAAAGTCATCTACAGATTCCAAGTGTAAACTCTGCAAGGAAGCAGACAAAATGATGGATCACATACTCAGCTGCTGCAAAATCATGTAAATGAACTCCAAGCAGAGGTATAATACTGTTGCTTAGATGATCTATTGGAACTTGTGCCACAAATACCATCTGCCTGTGATAAAAAAAAATTGGTAGAATCACAAGCCTGAAAATGTTACAAACATGAACATGTAAAACTACTCTGGGACTTTCGAATTCAGACTGACAAAGTTTTGGAGCACAATACTCCTGACCACACGATCATGGAAAAAAACAAAGTATGGATCATCGATGTTGTAATCCCAGACACCAGCAGAATTGATGAGAAGAAACTGGAAAAGCTTACATGATATGAGGATTTAAAGATCGAACTGCAAAGACTCTGGTACAAGCTAGTAAAGGTGATTCCAGTGGTGATTGGCACACTGGGTTCAGTGCCTAGCACTTAAAAACAATCAGCACTGACAAAATCACTATCTGTCAGCTGCAAAAGGTCACCCTACTCGGATCTGCATGCATTATGTTCGCTGATACATCACATAGTCCAAGACACTTGGGAAGTGTCCGATGTGTGACCCAATACAAAAACCAGCATAGTGATCTGGTTTGCTGTGCACAAATCTTACTGTGTATCTAATAATAATAATAATAATAATAATAATAATAATAATAATATTTCTTACCCATTTCTCTTCATGGCTCGGGGCAGGTTATAGCATAATTAAAGCACACAAACATTGTAAGCATTCTATAACTAAGCATATTAAAAATTTCTATAAAATACATATTAAAACATATTTCTAGTACACACAGAGAGAGAGAAGAGAGAGAGAGAGAGAGAGAGAGAGAGAGAGAGAGAGAGAACAGAGATGAAACACAAGACATGAGTTTAAAATTCATGCTTAAAACTGGCTGGGCATAGAACTTGTTAAAAGAATGTGCAATGTAGTGTAAGAAATAGCAGTGTGGTGGGAGAATTGGTAGAATTGGGATTTGTCTTCACAGCAGAAATCAATACACTTTTTAAATTGGAACCCAAGGCTTTTAAAATAAGTACAGAGAATTTGGGCACTGAATTAGCACTGTTGAATTACAGTCTTTAAATTAAAAGTACACATATTTATTATAAACTAGGCTAAAGATTGGATTCTTGTGTCTGGAAGTCAGTGGGTAACAGTCACTATCTGCAGTAAATTGAGTGTAAATATCCACCCCAGCTTCATGACAAGGAATGTCACCACATAATAGCATCTGATGTGACAATCATGAGAATGCAAAAGAATTTGGTGTTGAAATGTTGTGACAGACAGCATACTGCTTGTTCATATTAGTATGACTTGTAAGTAGATTTGGCGAAAGCTCGTGGGATTTGACAATAGCTGCCAGAACATACAAAACAGGAATCCAAAGACTATTAAGCCCTAATTTTGTTTCATATTATTACAGAAACACATTTTTTTCTGATTGTCTGCTCAAATCTTAGAGAAATTACATTTTGGACCATGAGTCCCCAAATTCCCTAAGTAGCATGAACACTAAAAATAGTAGACAGGGCATACTGGGTGTTACGTTCCAAAAAATAACTTTTCCAAATGTTGTTTGGATCATACACATATTTGACTAGTAGGATGTAGGATGACATGAGTAGAAAAAGTAATGTGTGAATAGGCTGGAAGGAAAAGATAAAGATTAAACAGGATATAATTGCTTTGCATTTAGACTGACTTAGTCTAAATTGCATTGCTGCTTTTGGCTCCAATGATATATGTGCCGATTTGTCTTATTTATTGCAGTGTATTATCTTTGCTAATACTTTTTCTGCTTTTAAAGGTATGACGTCCTTTCAAATTTCCTTACAGTGCTTGCAGTCACTCTTGCATGAAAAGGCCATTTGTTCTTCGCATATTAATCCTTGTGCTTTCATGTAAATTGTGGCTCTGAAAATTTCCTATTACTGTAAATTAATTTCACTTCATTAAGTGGATGGGTCACAGGCAAAGGAATAATAGCATTTGGAGGGAGAGAACATTGCAAAGATGAATGATGGAAGATTGGCATCCGCTGTAGCTCTAATACTGGGAAGTAGGTTTTTGTGTTAACACCAAGAATGTGGGGTTCTGTGTTAGAATAGTATTCTTAATATTCCTAAAGTGCTAGCAGTCTGCATGATGTTGTGCATATTGAATTTGAAAAGATTGCCTTGTGGAGGGTGAAATTAGAACTGAGTTAGTGATAGCTAAAGCTGCGGGAATGCATGTGTTGTCTACAGAGACATCACACCAAGAGAAATAAGAAAGCTGAGGACTGATTCTTGGAGTACATCCAAAGGAAGTGGAGGGAAGGAGGAGCCAAAAAGAAAAATTATGCACATCCAGTAGATGGGCAGCTGATAAAAGAATGGCTGGGGTGCTTGGTGTATTGGTGAAGGACGTAAACATGCTCACTTTGAATTCTACTCATTTTTCTTCAACTCCCATGTCATAATACAAGTGGCTTTTGAAAGTCTCCTCAGTTCCAGACTGTGCCAAAAATTAAGCACAATTGGAGCAGAATTAAGAAAATGCTGAACAAGTAATATAAAACTATAAAACATAAACAGACATTTAATATTCAAATACATAGCCATATTAATCTGGATCAGTGTTCAAAGGGATCTGGTAGGACCTTTGAGATTTAGAAAAAGAACATGAAATTTGGGATTGAGAAAAAGAATGTGATATTTCTTAAAGCATGGAGTGAAATGCCTAAGAACAGACATGTATGAGCAGGATGTATGTGTTAAGAGAATATAATAATAATAATAATAATAATAATGTTTATTTCTATTCCACTCTTCTCACCCCGAAGGGGACTCAGTGTGGATTACAATACACAATACACATACGACAGACAGTCCCTGTCAGAAAGACAGACAATTTACACATAGACAAGTACAGTGCAGTTTTTAGAAGGACTTCTTCTTTCCTGGCTGCATCATACAGGGTGTGCATCATAGGATGTGAATTACGACATAATTGTTGTTATGTCCTTGCGTCATTGCACCTTCACGTCACAAGGGGGTGCTGTCGTTCCAGCCTCATGACGGGAGCCTCCTGTTCCACCACTTCCGCATCTCCCTTCAGCCAAACTTTCTAGACGTTGTAAAGTCTGTGCACAAAATTCCTTCCCCACTTTTTCCGTGGCCCCCAATTGTTTTTATTCACAGCTGGGCACAGCTGGGCTGTTGAACTGCTTGGGTGGGCAGTAGACAGGCTCAATAAAGGGATGTCTTTCATGTATGTGATAAATTAGACTTACCATATATATTCATTTATAAAACAAATTCATGTATTAATTGAGGGCAGGTGGGGCCAAAATTATGCATTTTGATACAATTGTGGATAAGCGAAGGGTCATTCCATAGAGCAGGGAAGGTGATTGAGTTGCCATGTTTCCACCCAGACATTCCAAAGTCCAAAAGCAGCTTTTCACCAAATAGTGCAGAGAAAGTGAGTGCTTCTGTTAGGTTCTCCTGTGAAAAGCTAAGCTTTTGCCACAGTATTCAGAGAAGGGGGTGATTTCTTTTCTTTTTGAATAAAATGTATTGCTTTTGGCCAAAGGCCGTTGCAAGTCCAAAATAAAAAAGAGCGCACACACAAAACAATACATATGAAATTTGCATAGTAGACAATAAAAGGTTACCAGTTACTTATACACCATGAGTCACATTTAAACCTTCTTAAACCAGATTATCTCCTTTACATAAGACAGCCATCTCCGCTATGTGCCTCCTCCTAATCTTCTTAGCCGCAAGGGCAAACAGGGCTACGCGCCAGGTTGTATATTTATCTGTATCCATAAGGAGGTAGAGTAGTATCTCCTGAGGATTCAGAAAAATTTTGTTGTCCAGTAAAGGTAAGATAAAGCGCTCCCTACGATCTTTGTGTAGGGGGCAGCACATTAAGTAATGTACCAGGTCCTCTGGGTAGGGGCAACCAGCAATACATCTTTGTTCAATTTTGGGGACTTTTTTAAGCCTCCCGTCCCTTTCAGCTGAATCAAACATATTTAGTCTGAGCTCTGTGAAGGCTCGTTGGAGCTGGACAAAGGTCAGGCTGTCAAGGTAGTCTGGGTAGCCAGTGGGTTGTCTAAGGCTGTAGTATAGGGGGGCACACGGGGAGCCACAGGCAGCCTGGAGATCTGTAAGTGTAGTGACTTCTAATATTGTCTTGTTTATTTTTGTCTTCCTTGTGGGGTGGTCTAGCTTTGCCAGCTCACTAACCGAGAGACCATATTTAATGGCTTTTCTTTGTGTGTGTGTGTGTGATAAAAGTTAATGTACAGTACTTACATTGAACCAGGGATAGATTGAACCAAGATTTTTTGAGAAAAATAAATCTAGAATGAGTAAGTACAGTAACAAGTCCCATTTCACCTGGCTTTGAGGAGGAAAGAGAGGGGCAGCTGGGTGAATCTGTTGTGCCATGCACAGCTCCCTCTTAATGACACTTTCCCCATCACATGTGAGAAGTGTCGCCTTTTTGGGAGGATCCATGCTGGCTCCATTGAAGTCAGTGCAACACGAGAAGCCTCCCGTGTTGTCAGGTAAGTGTCTAAGGATGGTTCCACCCTGGCTGGGAGAAGGGCCTCCACCAGAAGTCACAATATGTGATGGTCAGTGTCCAGCTCCATCCCACAAACAGACCTGAAGCATCCTAGGATGCTGAATTTGGTGAGTGTGATGAGGTCAGTAGTTCATGCTACCAGTTTATGATACCAGTTTCTTTCACGCACTTCCAAATGTGATACAAGCTTTCTTTACATTCTGATGTGGAATAGAACTATGGCAACTCTTTGTCAATGCCCACATATGAACCAACCATTCATAAAATTGGTTCTTGGCATTGTTCTTTTAAAAAGTGTGTTTAAAAGCAGGGTGTTTTGGGGGGAAAGGTTAAACTAATCAGGGTACATAAAATAATTAATGATAGGAATGCATGTGAATGTGTTCTTATCGTTCTATAAACATATTTCTCACTTGTTAAACATATTTCTCACTTGTTTATGTTTGTTAATTTTCAAGGGTGCATTTCAAATTGTCAGCTCCACTTCATGAGTAGGCTCTTGGTAATGAAAAGCCAAAATTGAGTTATTTGGCAGAGGCCCTGTTGAACGTCTAAACACCTTTTGAGACTAGGTTGGTGTGTATATGTGACAGCACTTCTTCTTAAGTAATACTGTAACTGTGGAACTCTTGACCAAAGGAAGCCAGGCTGGCTCTATATCAGTAGGCAGCTAAAAGGGTGTTGCACATGGTTTTCAAAGGACTCCCTGAAACAATATCACAGGCTTGGCCAGATTGATCACCAACAATGGTCTACCCTGGCCTCACATCGGGAGGCACTATCCACAATGCTGCGGCCTCTTTCGAGAAGTCACGCCAAACAGGTCTCAAAGAGAAATGACAGCGCAGAAAGAACTGCAACTTGGAAACAACATCACCCAAGGAGACTTTCTACTGTGCTTTCTGCAACCAGACTTGCCTATCTCAGATTGGCCTTTTTAGTCATCAACGTGCTTGTAAAAAGCGTGGGATGAGTCCTAAGAATCTTCGTTCGTGAAGTAATGCCAGAGATAATAATCAATATACACTTTTGAATTACTTTATCCATTGTTCATTCATGGGGGGCTGAATGGCTGAAAAGGGATATGGAAATGTCAAACAAACAACGCACACAACAGAGGAGTGTGTAGAAGTATCAGTTCGCCGTTTGGATTTTCTCTTTGAACAAACTTAAACCCATATTTTATCATTCTCCAAAGAAAATTTAATGAAAGATGCATCCTCCAAGTTTTTGTAGTATGTCTTAGGCCTCGGCTATTAAAATGCAAATTAAATGAGCACTTTATAGAATTTCTGTAACAATAATTTGCAGTGTGTAGACTGTGCAAGATTCAATAAACAGCAAAATGGATGCACACGTGGCTTATGTGTCCTAGTGATTTCTCCTTCCATAGAAATCAGCCAAAATCATCTTCTTGAAAGAGCTAGACAGGAAATGTCCAAGAGGAAGGGCCAATATATGGATTATGGAGAAGGATGGCAAATTGAGCTAATGAAGAGAAACAGGGGGCAATTAAGATGATGGGAGGTTTAGGGAGATAATTCTCTGAGCACAAAATGTTGTCTCCCAGGGCTGATTATTGACATGGAATATAGTTCGGAGACATTTCAATTTGATGGATATGGTGAAATGATTTTTAAGGAGAAAGGAACCAGGAAATCAGTAGTTTGAATTACCCCCTCCTTTCTTTTGAAGATACATCACTCTTGGAGAAACTTGCTGGGATATCCATCAGTATGCTAAGATAGGCATGCATGAAACCTGTCATTTCAGTAGATTTTCTTCATTCCTGTCATTATTAATATGGTATTCACAAATGTGGATATATATTTTGTAGAACAACTGTATAAAAGATTGTTTTGAACTGTGTAGGTTCTAGTTTTGGGCTGGGTCATTTTTTAATATTATATTCAGTGCTTTTCAATCTAGCTTCACCAGTAACATCAGGATTAAATCACCATCCTCTCCCTGAGGGATGATTTGTGTCTGGAGATCCACAGGGGAATATAGTTTTGTAATTTCCAATTTGTGCTATTTTGGTACAATTTATGTGTAGCTGTTTTTAAAGATGACTCAGAACTCACAAATGGCCTACTTTGTTTCTCAAGGGGAATTCAGTTCTATCTAATATTGGTTCAGAGCCGTTGGTATCTCTCAGCATCTGGACCTTGAGCTAGAATAATCTGCCCAAGGCTTCTGATAGCCTTTGCCTCTACTAATATAGGAATAACAATAAATTATTATAAGTAGACCCTAGAAATAGCACATAAACCTTCCATGTATAAAGCCTGGATCTTATTTCAAATGACCGATATCCATCCTTACAAATGTCTTATTTGGAGGAAAACATGACTAAGACTTTCAATTTGTATTTCTCTTTGCAATCTTATTACAGAAGTGTCATTTTAATCCGCTAAAAATGCCTTCTGCTGCTTTCTAATACACACAATCTCAATATCTCACATCATAAATTTGCCATGTGAACATTTATCCCTCCACATTTTGTGGAACTAGGGGCATAGGACCCCCATGAAAAGAAGAAGAATTAAAAAAAGACATTGCTTTATTTTTAGGAATTTCTAGGACTTTTTAGCGAACTTCCACAGGAAGCTGACCATAGAATTTCAATGAAGGGCTTAGAGATTTCTAGAGAGATGTTCTCTTAGAAATCACTAGGGCATTCAGTAGGACTATAGGAACTTGACCATAGAGTCACACTGGATGACCTAGAGATTGCTAGAAAGAATTTTTAAAAGAATATTCATGAATAATCAAATCCACAAAAGTGAAAGCTTTCCTATAGGCTATGCAGGGTTCTACATCTCTCCCACATTCTAATTCCTGCATGCACACAATCTAATATTTTCAATATTAAAACTGAGGGCTAGAAGTAATTCCAAATGAAACTGAGAGCGAGAAGTAATTCCAACAAAAACGGGTCCAAAGTACTACCCTGAAAATTCTGTGTGTGCGCGTATGCATGGTTTTTTTCCTTTGCTATCATGAGCCAAGATTCCTCTATCAAAATAAATAATCCATTCCTTTTTGCCATGTCCACCCTTTTATTCCCATTCCCCTATATGGCTGCATCACCAACATAAACAAGAAGAAGAAATGCAAAAAAAAAAACCACAACCCTAAATGTGCAATATCGCATGAGTATTTTTTCCCCAAAGAAGTCTCTATATTGTACAGGTTTATTCAGCAGCTTAGCTGCATTTGTTTAAAAGGGCAAGCAAATGAAATTTACCGTGTTTGACTGTAATTAAAAATGATGAAAAAAAATTAAAAGTGAAAGTCACAAACATGGAGGGGTGACCACATGTAAGTTAAAGTTTGTGTACCTGTATATTATTGGAGATAGCATGTTGTATTGGTTTGAGTATTGGTCTAGGACTACAAGACACAAGGATTCAAATCCTTACTTAATCATGGAACTCTAATGGGGGACCTTTAACCTCATGCTCCAAGGAAATTTCCTCAGGACAGATCTTGCCAAGAAAACACCATGACAGTTTCACCTTAGAGCCGCTATAGATCGGAAGCAACCTGAAAGCACACAATAACAACAGCAGCAACACTAACAACAGTTATTATATTTTTGTGATTGTTTTCAAAATTTAGTCCAAGGACCTTCTCAGACACAATCTTCTCTGTGTCTTCTCCTTTTTTCTTTATGTTGCCAAAATGGTGTCCCAAGGAGCCCATCACATGACGCAGGGCAACTTTGGTGCAACTCTGTGGGTTCAATTTTGGCAATGTGAAGAAACAGAGTTCAGAGTGGTTTTGGAAAAGTTGGGTGTTACCCGGTTTCTCATTGAAGAACATCTTCCTTGTTGCAATATTTGGCTACCCTTTTATTGATTTACCTGTTAAATCAGTTGAGAGTAGTTAAAATAGAAAAATATATCTTCGAGCAATATGATATATATTTGAATTGTTGCTGTGCACTATCATCTGTCTTTAATCATTGTCTCCTCCCATGGATCAAATGATATGCTTTCAGACCTGCTGCCTGTCTCAAAGACTCATGCACACTAGGTAATTTGTAGTTTATGTGGTATAAAAAGGGAATATCATTGATATTTTGACATCTCTGCAGATGGGCATTTTTCCGTCAGCACATTTTGGAATTTAAAATATATTGAAGCTATTTTGTACTCAAAGAAATCTTGTTGGCTGGTGTTGTGATTTAATTTTTAAAAACATAGTAATGCTTTCTTGTGGAAATTGGCTTCAAATGTTTGAGTGCTTTGTACTTTCTTAGTAAAAATAAATTCCCAAGTAATACTGTAGAGCTTAATTTTTATTCATTATGTACAGGCTTGTAATATGTGTAGTGGTCTCATCTTGCTGCCACTTTGCCTACAGTCAAATGATTGTGGAAGATGTGAATCAGGGAAAAATCAAACCATATGTGCATATTCGAACCATTTACATCAGTTTATGTGTGATCACTTAGCAAACACCAAATTCAACCAAACCCATGAGAGCCAAGATTAGTTGACATGATACAGGCAAACTGTTTCATATTTCAATAGAGTTGTAGAGTAACTGGTCTTTCTAATGTTTTTACAGCACCTAACTCCTTTGGAGGAATCAGAGTTTGTGCCTCCATGTTTTCAATCACATCAGTTGTGTGTAACCTAAGGCCAAATTCACTTTCAGATTCACACACTGGACTGTATGCAAGACTGCATTTTTAAAACTTCGTACTATTTCTCTCCTTTTGAGTTGTGAAGTGTAAAGTAGGAGAAAATGGCATCAAGTTATTGCCACTTGCAAACACAGCTAACACCATTTCCTATATCATCCATTTGGCTTTTTGGCCAGAGGTGGGAGTGCTGAAATTATAAAGAAAGGTTTGGAAAAGAGAAAATCTTGGGGGGAAATGAGCGTAAAATGTTCCAGTCTGTTAAATGAGCCAGTCATTGTCATTTTCAATACTATGTAATTCAGTCAAGGTGCCCAAAACTTCAACTTTGCCATGTCCATCTAGTGCAGTCTAATCTTCGGCCCCTTCCACACAGCTGTATAAAATCCCACATTATCTGCTTTGAACTGGGTTATATGGCTGTGTGGGAGGGTCCTTAGTGAGGCTGTTTACTTTTGAGTAAATGAGAGGAAAATCCTGAAAGGTAAAAAGTAAAACACAAATGTTGTGCATGTTGTCAGGTTTTTGGACCTACAATTTTGGGCATTGCCAGGGTAGAGTTCCGCTTCATTTACAGATTTGTGATATAAGCTGAGGTTACATTCTAGGACTCCCCTACCATGAATACCAAAATCTATGAATGCTCAAGACCCATTATATACAATAGCAAAGTAAAATGGAGTTTCTTGTATAAAATGACAAAATCAAGCTTTGTTTGTTTTGGGGGA
This sequence comes from Anolis apletophallus, assembly GCA_030556195.1. NCBI lineage: Eukaryota > Metazoa > Chordata > Lepidosauria > Squamata > Anolidae > Anolis > Anolis apletophallus. The sequence continues at coordinate 149,803,852 of JARBWK010000004.1, forward strand.
TTTTCTTTAAAGAAACATTAAAAACCATGAATGGTTGAATCTATGGATACGGAATACTGTACTTATAAATCCTACCTGTATTACATCATTCCCCTTGCAGCATTTCCCTTGATGCTCACTAAGCACATATCCATACATGGACATAGGGAAAAGAAAAACAGGAGAAGAGTCCAAACTTCCTGTCTTATAGTAGGACTGATAATGTTAGACATCTCACTCTGGGCCATCAATAAAAATATAAGACATTTATGTCCATTTAATATCTCTTTTTAGACCAAACAGCCCCTGGTTAGTTAACCTATGCCACATGTTGGGATTTTTAGAAATCCAAATAAGGAAAATAAATGAGTGTTTGATTGCTCAGGTATACTCATGAATAAATGGGTTTTGTGTTGCTGTATACTCAAGCGTAAGGGAGTCCTAGCCTGTGTAGTTTTACAGCTAGTTGCAAGCTCTGAGTATTTATTTTTATTTCAGGATTTTATCCCGCTCTTCTCAACCCCCGAGGGGGGACTCAGAGCGGCTTACAGTACGGCACAATTCGATGCCCACATCACAACAGCATAAAACCCCCAAACCCCACAACAATTAAAATACATTAAGATACATTAAAATACAGTTTCAACAGCATCATACACAGTCATTCCAAGTTAAAACAATATTCAATCCATAAAAACATTGACCCTCTTCATCCATTCCATTAAAATCCCCATCTAACATGCTGCCTAGTGCTGGTGTGCAAACGCCTGGTCCCAAAGCCAGGATTTTACCATTTTCCTGAATGCCAGGAGGGAGGAGGTGGACCGTACCTCAATAGGGAGCGCCTTCCACAAGCGGGGAGCCACCACCGAGAAGGGCCTGTCCCTCGTCCCCACCAGCCGCATTTGAGAAGTCAGCGGGAGCGAGAGCAGGGCCTCCCCGGATGAGCTTAGATTGCGAGGTGGGACGTAGCGGCTGATGCGTTCGGACAAGTAAGCTGGGCCAGAACCGTATAGATCTTTAAAGGTCAAAACCAGCACTTTGAATTGAGCTCGGGTGGACAGGCAGCCAGTGGAGCTGGCACAACAGGGGGTGGTGTGCTCCCTGTATGTAGCTCCCGTTAGTAATCTGGCTGCCGTCCGCTGGACTAATTGCAATTTCCGAACTGTCTTCAAAGGCAGCCCCACGTAGCGTGCATTGCAGTAATCTATTTGGGATGTGACCAGAGCGTGGACGACCGTAGCCAGATCAGACTTCCCAAGGTACGGACGCAGCTGGGCACGAGTCTCAACTGTGCAAAAGCTCCCCTGGCCACCGCCAAGACCTGGAGTTCCAGGCTCAGCGATGAGTCCAGGATCACTCCCAAGCTGCGAACCTGCGTCTTCAGGGGGAGTGTAACCCTATCCAACACAGACTGTAACCCTATGCCCTGTTCGGCCTTACGACTGATTTAGTTTCAATTTGCTAGCCCTCATCCACTCTGACACAGCAGCCAAGCACCGGTTCAAAATCTGGACAGCCTCCTTGGTGACAGGTGGGAAGGAGTGACAGATCTGGACGTCATCTGCGTACAGATAACACCTTACTCCGAAACTCCGAATGATCTCTCCCAGCGGTTTCATGTAGATGTTAAACAACATCGGGGACAGTACTGAACCCTGAGGGACTCCACAGGACAACGGCTGTGGGGCCGAACAGGTGTCACCCAATGACACCTTCTGGGTAAGACCTTCCAGGAACGATTGGAGCCACTGCAAAGCAGTACCCCCAAGCCCCATATCTGCAAGGCGACCCAGAAGGATACCGTGGTCAATGGTATCGAAAGCCGCTGAGAGGTCCAGCAGAACCAACAGGGACACACTCCCCCTGTCAAGTTCCCGGCGTAGGTCATCTACCAAGGCGACCAAGGCTGTTTCAGTACCATGTCCCGGCCTAAAGCCAGACTGTGCCGGATCAAGATAATCAGTGTCTACCAAGAACCCCTGGAGTTGCAAAGCCACCACACGTTCCATGACTTTGTCCAAATAGGGGAGATTGGAAACTGGCCGATAGTTCACTAATTGAGTGGGGTCCAGTGATGGTTTCTTCAACAGCGGTTTTATAACAGCTTGCTTTAAGCTGGCTGGAATGATGCCTTCCCAAAAGGGAGGCATTAACCACCACCTTCACCCACTCTGCCAAACCCCCTCTGGCTTCCTTGATCAGCCAGGATGGGCAGGGGTCTAGGATGCATGTGGTGGGTCTCGCTTCTCCAAGGATTAACCAGGTTCACCTGGGCTAATTGAGTGGGTGGAGTTTTGGGGCTATAATTTCCCCATGTTGTTCACGGTGTTTGTTGCCTATTCAAATTGAGGCAAGAGAAGCTGAGCATGCTTCTGGAAGGTGCCTGCCTGCTCAAACTGAGACATGAGAAGCTGGATTAATGCTTCTGGATTAATGTTACCCATATTGGAGCATTAGAAACTAGGTATGCTGGATTAATGCTACCCATATTGGGGCATTAGAAGCTAGGTATTCTGGATTAATGTGGCTCATATCTGAGTAAGAAGCAGCTATGTAAATCTGTTTCTTGGGGAGAGAGCTGGAAGAAGCAGCAGTTTATGGACTAAGGAAAAACTGTATATGACTTCATTGTTTTTGCTTCAACTGTAAATAAGCTTCTGAGGAGGAGGAAGCAGGGCAAAATCATATTTGTGTTTGCCGTTATCTACTGTTATAGAAGCTGAAGTGTAAGCAAGTTGCTGAATATTATTGTTGGAAGTTTTTTGCAAGGAACTGAACAATAAAGATAAAGTTGCTTGCTGTTTTTGGCAAGAATAATTGTTTGTTTGTCTTGCCTGCATGTGGGGAGAATAGCTATGTGTTTCCAATCTACTGTAGCATACAAGGTCCATCTACAAATAACTTCTGCTGTGCAGAATACTACAACTCACTTCATTCTCTGCCACAACACTCTGCTCCAACATCACACACATTGCATTCAGGAATGTAGGAGCTTTTGATCACAATGTTCGGTGATAAGTGAGATTTAGGCTGCAAATACAATCTAGTTTCTGCATTCAAATTATCTGCTTTGAACTGGATTATATGAGTCTACACTGCCATATAATCCAGTTCAAAGTAGATAACTCGGATTCAGAAGCTGGATTGTATGACAGTGTAGATAGGGCCTTAATTTGCAATCATATTCCCACCCACACCATGCTATGGATTTAGTCTGCTAGATTTCAATTTCAGTGACTAGTGTTGAGCTAGATATAGACTGATGCTGATTGTCACAACACTGATGGTGGTGATATTAAATATTAAATCTCTTTGTAGCTTGAATCAGGTTACAGCATAGGTTAAAAAATCATCATGACTATTTTATAAAATGCACATATTAAAATGTATTTCTATTAAATACATATTAAAATACACAAAACAAAGATTAAAATGCAAGACACAAGTTTAAAATTGATGATTAAAACTTGCTAGGTAGGCCTGTCTTAAGTGACAGATTTTCAGATGTGATTTAAGTTCCAACATCTCATTTAGCTGTCAGATCTCTTTAAGACACTTCCAGACAGGCAAGAAATGTGTTCTAAAGCAGATTTTGAAAACCTGCTTTGGCACACATTTCTGTTCCCCTCCTCCCCAAAATAAACAGGCTTTCCGGGAAGGAGGGGGGGTTACATGGCATCCCGGTAACTATTGAGATGGCATGCAACCACCCTGAAGCCCCCCCAAACAACTCTTAAAATGAAAAAAACCCCATGCTTCCTCCATCTCCTGGAAGACATAAAGACCACCTTAATGGTGGTAATTTGTTTTTTTTAAGGGTTGTTTTGGGGAGCTTGGGGGAAGGGGTGGGTGTTGTTCTACACCTCCAGGAGTGTGAAAGGTGTGAAATGGCTATGGAGACTCACCCCAAGTAATTCCAGTTAGTCCTGGAACTTCCCAGGGATGATTCCCCACAGACCCAATACACCATTAGACCCGGGCCTTTCAGGAAGGCCCGGATCTAATGTGGTATCCAATTAATTCAGTTTTATTGGTAGCATTGTTTGGATGCCTCCAGTAAAACTGAGACAAGTCATGATTTAAAGCTCTGTCTGGAAGGGCCCTTAGAAGTCACTAAAGAGAGTACCACCAAGCTGTAGGAGAGCATCTTCTTTTCATTCTGTTTTAATTCCATTCTAGGATTCTGGCAAGTCTGGATAACTCTTGTTTTTTGAACTTCTGTAGAGAGAGAGTGATCTGTGTTATTTTATAATAATATGGCTCTCAACATTTTGGATATGTTTGCACTAATTATAGTCCAGCTTAATACCTTCCTAGTAGGAGTGTGAAGAATGTTGTCAAATCAAGACACTTTCCTCAGAAAAAAATATATAACATGAAGCTGTTTTCTCTTCAGATTTTTTGTGGAAAAAGTATTTGCTAGTTTACAGATTGTCTGATACAAGTGTCCATGCAGCACTTAAAACTATTTATTTTATATTAATTTCACAGTGAATTATCTATTTGTTATTTTGGAGGTGCTCAAGAAGAAACAGATACCCAGTAGTCCTTGCAAGCTAGTAGAGAAAGAGACATGCAAGATCATCCCATACACACTGTTTTCAATTCTGTGGTGTGCTTTTCCACTTCTTGGTGATAGGGACTTATTCACACAGCCTAGGTATCTTGTGGTGCCCTGCATGCTTCCCTCCTTCCCCATCACATGGTGGAGACAGGACAGGGCACATTAGCACCCTGTCCCCATCAGATTGGAGAAGGGGCAGCAATGTGTGTTGCCCCTCCACCATTTCTCCCACCTAAATGGTAGGAAAGTGGGGTTCCTCCATTGGAGCTACCCAAAACACACTTTCCTCCCCATGGTGGTGGAGGAAGCACCCTGTGGTGCTTCCCTCCACTTCGGAAGGAATGTGGGCAGGGCCTGCAATGGGTCATCTGATGGTGCTCGGCAGGCCCTGACTAAGCTGCTGAAAAAAGTGGCAAAACAGGGCTAATTTGCCCTGTGTGAAGTAGTCCCTAAAGTTGTTGTTCTTCTGGTGAGTTTAGGGATTTTGAGGTGGACTATTAACTATATTTAAGTAGGTGTTGTCCTTTAAATCTAGAGTAACATTTTTTCTTTGGTAGGCCTACATTGGATTATGATTTTTACCTAGCTGCCTTGAGTTTGGAGAAAAGCAGGATAAAATAAAGTCAATAATAATAAAAATAATAAACTGACTATGATAAACATGCTTATCTTGCTACAAGCATTTGAAAACCATAGAACAGGTATTTGAGTTTAATCTATATGATAATGGACACTTTCAGGGATGAGAGCAATGTCTGTGTGGCAAGTGCACCAAGATATGGATTTGAGCCTTACGAGTTGTGATTACAAATTGAAATATTTTTACCCATACATACAGAATAAAGGATAGCCTTTAACAAGTTCTTATAGAGGGAAAAAATGAACACACTGAGTTTCTCTATAAATCCCAGTTCCTAATATTTCTGTAAGTCATCTTAGATCTAAAATCCCAAATAGACACAGAAGCTGGAAACCCTTTTAGACTACAAATCCAAGAATCCTCCAGTTAGATGTTAAGTTCGTAGCTAGATGGAAGATTGAAAACATTTGGTACTACATAGGGCTGTGACTACACAAGCTCCAGAGCTTCCTTAAATACACCATGAGAATACTGCAAAGTTTTTTTTGTCCCCCACACAGTCCTTTCGGCACAAAAGCCCTGTCCTCTTGGGAGGCACCCTACTGCCACTGTTTGTGAGCAAGGACCTTGATGGCAATGTGATTTGTGGTGAAGTCACAATATAGAATCCAACTATGTGATCACCAGGAGAAATGTTGCCAGCAAGAATTTGCCAGGGAGTTGCTTCTGGCTTGTGATACCAGTGATATCATTATGTATTTTTGACATGTGGGCACTATATCACCCTGGATCCAGTCCGATCCAACTGTCCACACTTCAAAAATACTTTTGTTCATTCTAGAGTTGTGTGATGCTCTGATATAACCTGCAATTTTATTTTGCTGGATTAATAGCTGAAAGCATCAGTCCAGCTGCAGAACTGTCCATGCATTTTGTGGACTGATTAGAGCAGGTCAAGGTAAGAAAGTTTTATCTGGCCTGTGTGGACATGTCCCATATTGATAGTTAGTAGGCATGGTTAGGTTTGGTTGGAATCATCATAATTCAGAATAAATTCAGAAAGATTTTTTTGAAGCAATTTTGAAGTATTTAAGGAAACCGGAAGTCTCTTTGAGCTTCCGAAGCTTTTTCTGCCATTTATCTTACAAATCAGTAAGTGAGTCTGAAATGATCCAGCTTTCCCCTGCTTCTGTTCCCTGGCCTCGGTTCAAGCCAGAGAAGCCTTCTAAGCCAGTGTGGATGGATTCCCTTTCTTACCTTTCCCTCCCGCCTCTGCGAGAGAAGTGATTTTAACCAGTGTGGATGGGATGGATCCACGTCAGTTTAAACCAGTGTGGGTGGATTCCTTTCATTTCCTTTCCCTCCTGCCTCCTGAGTCAGTCTTAAGTGAGAGAAACAGTTTTAACCTGATGTGATAGATCTGTGTCAGTTTAAACCAGTGTGGATGAATTTCTTTCCTTTGCTTTCCCTCCCAAGTCAATTTAAACCAGTGTGGACGGATTCCTTTCCTTTATCTCCTGTATCAGTTTAAACCAGTATGGATGGGATGGATCCGAGTCAGTTTAAACCAGTGTGGATGGATTCCTTTCCTTTATCTCCTGTATCAGTTTAAACTAGTGTGGATGGGATGGATCCACATCAGTTTAAACCAGTGTGGATGGATTCCTTTCCTTTATCTCCTGTATCAGTTTAAACCAGTGTGGATGGGATGGATCCACATCAGTTTAAACCAGTGTGGATGGATTCCTTTCCTTTCTTTTCCCTCCCGTTTCAGTTTAAACCAGTGTGGATGGATTCCTTTCCTTTCCCTCTCCCCTCCCGAGTCAGTCTTAAGTAAGAAAAATGGTTTTAACTAGTGTGGATGGGATGGATCCACATCAGTTTAAACCAGTGTGGATAGATTCCTTTCCTTTATCTCCCGCATCAGTTTAAACCAGTGTGGATGGATTCCTTTCCTTTATCTCCTTTATCAGGTTAAACCAGTGTGGATGGGATGGATCCACGTCAGTTTAAACCAGGGTGGATGGATTCCTTTCCTTTCTTTTTCCTCCCATCTCAGTTTAAACCAGTGTGGATGGATTCCTTTCCTTTCCCTCCCCCCTCCCAAATCAGTCTTAAGTGAGAGAAGCGGTTTTAACCAGTGTGGATAAGATGGATCTGCATCAGTTTAAACCAGTGTGGATGGATTCCTTTCTTTCCCCTCCCGCTTCAATCTTAAGTGAGATAAGAGGTTTTAACCAGAGTGGATGGATTTCTTCCCTCTGCTTCCCCCCCCCCTTTCAGGAGTAAAACAACTACTTTCAAAGTAAAGACCCCCAATGAAACAGGAAATAACACTTTGAAACCATTAATGAAGGATTCGGAAATCTCGAAAGTTTTGAAAAGTTTTGAACTTTTTTTCTGTGAAAATCGGAATTGAAATTAGATCTGAACCATCGTCTCCCCCTACATCCAAAATGAGTTTTGAACCATTTTTAAAAAATCAAACAAGCCTCTTAGGTAGATATTAGGCATGTGCGATTGATTTAGAAAGTTTCAAAAGTCATTATAAAATTAGGGGGTGCTTGTGTTTCTAAAGTATAGTTAATGACAATTTCATTACTTTAACGAAAGTAATGACATTGTGTTACTTTTTTGTTATATTAATTGTGTATAATTACCATAATTGGGGAAACTTCAGAGGTTCCTTTCTCCCTCAGTTTTACAGCTATCAGGGTGAAACTTACTAAAATGGTAGAAAGCATTTACCTGTTAACCCCTCAAGTTTCACAATCTTTCACTTATCCACAGATTTTTGGGAAATTTTCAAACTATTTATAAACAACATTTTTTAAAAACTACAAGTGCTATCTCCTTGAATGTTCTATACAATGACACAAGGTAACATGGGACCATTCCCCCAACTTTCAGAAATATTCATACATCTACTGAGTTTAGGGAATTTTTTTAAAAAAAATTGACAAAAACATTTTTAAGCCACAACAGCTATCTCATTGTCTCTCATATATTAACCAATAGAAACCAAAATTGACCAATTCTACATTTTCATAGAATCCTAGAGTTGCAGGGGACCCCAAAGGGCCATCTAGTCCAACTCCATTCTTCTAGGCAGAAGGGCACCATCACAACTATCCTGACAGATGGCCATTCAACCTCTAAAATAATTAATATGTTTTCATTGTTGAGTTAGAAGGGACCCACAATGGTCCTCAATTTTGGGATTTCTTCCCTGCCCAGCATTTCTTTACTTAATAGAAGTATCAGTCAGTCCTCCTCTTTGCAGATTCAACAATTTCTTGGAACACTGGCTGGCTGCTGCAATGGAGGGACAAATCTCTCCCCTTCCTGATTGAGGCTTTCTGATGTGAACAGAATTCCGGAAAATGTAGTTTAGAGCAGGGCATTTTGCATTCTCTGCCATAGGGCTTCTCACCTTCCCAAATTACAGTGTTGCAAATCTGGCAGGCAGTGGGGAAAACTCTCTTCCCCCCACCCTGCATCGCTTGCATTGGTGCTTTCCCCCATCCCATGAGAGAAAGCATCACCACATGGTTTAGTTCTTCATTGACTCCATTCTTTGTCAGTAAGAACACAGGAAGCTTCCCCATGTTCACTAGGCAGCATCCTAGGAGGACAGAGCCCTTCCAGCAGGCTCCATCCTCTCAATATCCTTGAAGCATCCTAAGATGCTGAAAAAGTCAAATGTGATGGGGTCCTTAGAGTTGTCATAAGTGAGAAATGACTACAAGGGACATAGCAACAAGCAATATTTTGTAATGTAGAAAGTTATTTAACTGAGATTTAGTTCATTATGTAATGTTTACTGTCACCGTCTTTGCAGATGCATTGTGAGTGAATATAAGATCGATTTCATCACCTTTTAAACCTGGGGGACAGCCATCACGACTGTGTTTTGGCTTATTGGACTATGGGTGTTGCCTTGTATTTTATTTGCTTGTTATTTTGTTTTCTAATTACATGAGATAGTTTTAAATCATTCTAATTATCTTAAAACTTTTTTTTAATGACTTCATTCAATACTAAACTTTTGGAAGAAGGGTTGCACACAAATATTTCAATAAATTCATATAAAAATAAATTCCACATTCCTGACAAACAAATCATGTGTTATCTTCTGTATCTTTAGGATGAGGTGAAGTAGGTAGTTTTTATTGTGAACTACTATGCTTACAGTTTAATATGAAGAAGTAGCATATGACTATTAAATGAAGAGCCAGTGTGGTGTAGTGGTTTCAACTTTGGAACATGATTCTGGAGAACAGTGTTCAAATCCCCACTTAGCTATGGAAACCCAGTGAACGACTGTGGGCTAGTCACGTTCTCTCAGCCTCAGATAAAGGCAAAGGCAAACCCTCTCTGGGCAACTATTGTCAAGGAAACCTCTTGATACATTTACCTTAGTATCACCATAAGTTGGAAATGACTTAAAGGCACATAACAGCAAAACAACAAACTAACAAATACATTTTCTCTGACCCAGTTTTGATGAGTTAAATCTATTCATATTCCTGTATGCTAAATTCCTAAATATTAACTAATATAAAGAATAATGTGTATATGTGTAAACTTACAAAGTAGTGTGACAATAATTTAGGATTTGACATTTAAGTTGAACTTCGACATTTTACCATCAAATCTCTGAACAATTTAATCTGCAGTGAACCAGATTGCTCTGAGATGGGGTTATACTAGATTTGTTGGCCACATAATCCAATATGTGCACAGTGCATCATGTAAAGACTCTGTGCCCGTACAAGTACTTCATTACAATTTCATTTATCCTTGGTTTCAAATTCAAGAATCAGCATTAAACATCTGGATCACAAGTTAAACAAATAAAGGGCTTTTCACCCCTCTCCCCGCCTTTAATAAATAATGAGGGTTGTGTTACTAAGTCCTTATCTGAATGGTGAAAAGCTGCCACTTTAGCCCCTGTTGCCTTAAAAAAAATTAAACACCTTAATCTTTTAAAAACAGTTTAGCTTGGGATCAAGAAATAGCATTGAGGCTGACAACCTGTCTGCCAAGTTCTGGGACGATGCAATTTGGAATGATGGAGATATTACACCTAGAATGTCTGAGTTTCTAATAGAAATGTCAACTCAATATTAACTCCAGGAGTGCTATTGCAATTTGGAATGGCTTAAATGTACTTTCTGAAATTCAATGTTTTTCCTCAGGCTTGTGCAGCCATTGAAGGATTTCTTCTTCAGTGTTGTCTTGTTCCATGGCCTACCTGCTTGTGTGGCATTTTTCTCCATGGGATAACTGCTTACATCATACATACATGTATATGCCTTGACTAGTGTACTTATGCTCACTTTTGCAGTGAGAGTATGAGTGAATCAGAAAGCTTATATAGCATTTGCTCAGCTGCAAGATATATTTAGAAAATGTGATCTGATCTATCTGTAGTCTTGATGTGTGTTATAGCACATACAGGCTCTGCAAATAGAGAGGAAAAATAATTGCTCTATAATTAGATCAATGGGATGGCACTGCTGCAAGATGCTATTTCTGGGACTCATTTAGCAGGAATGTCAATCCCAGTTTTATATTTGGTGTATTCATTAGAAATTTCTCATGAAATCAGCACATCATCAGTTGCCAGCATGGTTCTACATCTTTCCAGGAGGCAAATTGTTATGAGTGTCCTGACCACCATATGTCTATGCTTTGAAATATTTCTATAATTATTTTATTAGTCACATGCCCACCATTGTAAAGAAACTATGGGGTGGTTTGCACATTCACATTTAATCATGTGATAACATGTTAAGAGGAAGGCGGGTAAAGCCATCTTTTATTGAGACTGCCTTCCATCTGGAAATGGATACCCTCACTGAAAAACATATGGATCCAGAATAAGTCTCTACAGTTATCTACAGACCCACTGCCAAAACCCTACAATTGGAAGACAATCATACTCAGCCACAAGTAATAACCTATGATGATGAATTGCTACAGGATGGATTTGGAGACAGTTTCATAGTGCTTTCATTCCTTCTTGGAAGGGCATGTGCAGAAGATGACGCTGAGGGACCACTCTTCAAAGCCTATTGGCCTGTGAACTCCCTCGGGGATTAGTTCTGCCCCCATACTATTTTTATACATGAAACTGCTGGGAGAGATTGCCCAGAGTTTTGGGATGCTTTGTTATCAGTATATTGATGACATCAACTCTCTTTCTCATTCCCTCTTCAAATCAAATAAGCAGTTTTGATCCTAAATTGGTGCCTGTGATCAGTAATGAACTAAATAAAGGTGAACAAATTTAATCCTGAAAAGATGGAGGAGCTCTTGATCTATTGAAAGGCATCATGGAATGGGGATTATACTCTTCTGGAGGATGTTACATTCCCCTGAAGGTGCAAAGTTGAAGCTTGGATGAGCTGCTGACTTTATTGGTATGTCTGGAAGCTTGGATGTCAGCAGTGGCCAAGAGTGCAATTGCATAGTTAAGGCTCATATACCAGCTACATCTGTTCCTTGAGGCTTCAGTCTTGGTCATAGTGATGCATTCCTTGGCTATATCTCATTTATAATGTGTTCTATGTGCATCTTCCTTTGAAGAGTGTTCAGAAACTTCAGCTGGTGAAAAGAGCAGAAGCCATAATGCTAGCTGGGGTTAGCTAAAAGGTGTACAAAACTCCTTTGTTACAACAGCTCTACTAGCTGGCTATCCATTTCTGTTCACACTTCAAAGTGCTGGTGATGAACCTACATAACCTTAATCTCCCCATCTCTTTGAAAAGCAATTAAACCACCATAAAAGTGAAACCAGTTAAAATGTAAATCATCATCAAAGTCCAGCATGTTATGCAAGATGTGGGTCCCTTGAAGAGTCCATTGAAGATTACATTGTGAGTGTGTGTTGACGTGATTAACAAAGTATATGTGTGTGTATAGTTGACAAAGATGAAACTGATCTATATAATGGTAGTATAATAAATGAAAGTGAGCTATATAATGCCCATGTATTGCAGATGTATGCCAGTTTAATCACATAAATAAGATTGAAAGACTGACAAGTCAGTGTGCTTCTAAAAGAGATAATCTGTTTAAAATATTTTCAGGTGATTTAACACTTTGAATCACATGGTTGTGATCTCAGATACATATATAATTGCAATCGTTGTAGTGCCGCTACAATGTAGGATTAATGAAGTTTGACACCACTTCAATTGTCCTAGCTCAATGCTTTGGAATCTTGAAAACTAGTTTGGTAAGACACCAGCACTTGTTGGCAGAGAAGGTTAAAGGCCTTGTAAAACTCCAATCACTTCATAGCATTCAGCCACGGAGTCATAGTGTGTTCTAACTACATTAATTCTGCAATGTATCCTAGGTGAACTGTAACATGACATCACAGTTCAAGTACAATTTTCATCACTTCATGTATTTTACTGCACATAAAATCTACTAGTATTTATGCATAATAAGAGATCTGGCATCCTTGGAAGCAAGTTCATCTTCATCAATAGGGTAGGCTATTTCACCTTTCCACATAGGCTCCTTCCGCTCTACACTTCAAGGCTCTGTCCTCTTCTAAATGATATTCTTCACTGTTATTTGGGGGGGGGGGGAAAGCAGGGGAATACATTGAGAAAATCTAGCAAACAATGGAAGGCAGCTCCATAGAAAGGAAGAATTTTTCCCTCCTAGCTTCACTGAGTCATTCATCAGTTTCTGCAGTGCATTGGATCTTAACCATTGCCACCCAATGAAAACATCTCACATGTGTCACTGTGAGAAGCTAAATGATGTACACTGTACAGTAGGCATGAGAAAAAAGTTATGAAAATGAAAAGAAATCGGAAGGGATTCGTATGTATGGGACTTTCAAGTTTATACACATCGCAGGGCCAATCCCGGAAGTGGACTTTCTTTTCCGCACCCCCCTGGGCCCAAATTTGCGTTCGAGTAGTAACTATTTCAGATGCCCACCCACCAGGAAATATTCCCCCTCCAAAATAGCTTTGCAGACATAACTCACAGTCAAATCGGGGCCTTTCCATGCTTGGAGCCTAATTAGAGTGAAAGGCCTCCTCCAGGAAGTGAAAAAGGAGCCGGAAACGATAGAGAGATCCAGATTGGGACTCCTAGAGGGGCTGGAGGACTGATGAAAAAAGCGATTTAAACACCCAGGAAGGGGGTTTAGATAGAAGGACATAGTAGAAGGACATAAGAACTGCTGAGAGAAGGGCAGCAGGAGTGAAAAGAGCACGGAGAGGAGAAGGAAGAGTTCAGAATCAAGAAAAGCCATAGAGTTCAAACGGAGGTCCTAGACTGCTATGGGAAAAACTGAATGGGAAAAAGCTGGAGTGAGGAGAACTCTACAGATTAGCCAGGCCTGCACCAGAGGTGGGCATTGGCAACTATTTTATTTAATAATATTAATAATAATATATTAATGCATTATATGTCCCTGCAAAGAAACCTTGTCATTTAATAATATTAATAATAATAATATATTAATGCATTATATCTCCCTGCAAAGAAACCTGTCCTTTTATAATATTAATAATATTAATAATAATATATTAATGCATTATATCTCCCTGCAAGGAAACCAAGGGAAATGTTGCCCCTTGATTTGCCTGTGCTTAAAACAGTGTCAGTCCTGTTTCCCTGCTTTGCCTACTTTAGAACTACTAACGAATTCGTTAGTAATTAAGTTACATTTTAGAAATTTTTGGAAATTTTTTTTGTAAGTCTTTGTATTACTAATCACCCCCCATTAGATTTTCGATTCCCTATTTTTGGGTTCTAAACCATGCCTGCTGTACAGATATATTCTAACTACTCCTTAGGCTTGAAATCATAAACACACTAGGATGCAATTGGAGTTGTTTCTTTAATAAGCATCATGGCAATTGCATATTACTCCCTCTTCGTATGTCTTTATAAATATTAAGCTTTCAGGTTTGTATTCTTTTATATGATCTTATGGCTGAAAGGAGGCATTTTCCCCATATGAGTAACTGTGCCAAATTGACACAAGCTATAGGAATTCTTTAGTGACTTCATACCCAGTTCCGTTTTGCCAGTGATCACCAACAAAATGGAAGAAATGCAGTGACCCAGCATGTCCTTCCTCCTCCCCCAATACGTGGGGCATCGGGACAAGTCACATTGGCACTCTGTCCCTGCCCCCATCATATGGGGGGAAAGGGTGGCAATACGCATTGTCATGTTTCCCTTCTCCCATCAGACAGGGGAAAGGGTCAAAATCATGGGTAGCTTTGAGCTATTCAAAAGACAAATTACCTTTAGTTGTTGATGAGGAGAATGGGGCATGGCCACGACCTGTGTCATGTGATGATGCTTAGCAGGCTCCACACACAAAGAAGAGCAAAGGGCCAAAAGCCCATTGTGTGTTGTCCCACATTTTTGTCTGTTATTCATGAACAGCTCCTATGAACATTTATATGGCCCAGCTACCTGGGCTGTGAATGCAGCCAGTCTTCATTAAGAGATGACCCAGAAGGAAGAGCCAGAAATACTATATTAGAAGTAAAGGGATATGGTCAGCAGTGAAGAAAATGAGGGCATGGAACAAATGCTTTTTTGTACTAATGTATGACACATTCATTGTTAATATCAGTTTTCAGGTTTGCTTTATCCTATAAGTAAGAATGCATGGGTGAGGTCCATCTGTGTGGGCTTTTTCTACATTATTAGTATTCATGTAGGAAATGTTCAAGGAAAAGTGATTTCATTACAGCCAAAGCTGGAAGAATGTCTACATTTCTAAAATGCACCACAATGCCCTTTATTTCTGCCTGCAAGGCCCCTGTTAATTTTGATGAATAGTTTCTTTCTGGTAACTATCTGTTGTAAAGCAGCTTATTAGCCAACACAAGAAATAGAAATATTGATTCAATTACAAAAATATAATGTAAGAATCCTGAATGTTAAAACACACAGTTTCTTAAATGAATAATCTGCCAATATCTATTTTCCCCCTTTGGGTATTAGTGAAATCAAATCCATCTTCAAAAGATTGATGAAATGTGTTCTCGGGGTTGCTGTCATACATTTTCAGTTTTGTCAATCTCAATGATGTTCCTCTTTCATTACCTACAGAGGATAGGGAGCAGTAGGGGCTGGTGTCTCATATCTGAATATGGCACTGGGCTTTAGTCTGAACTTTAAATGGAGTCATCCTATGTGTTGAATACTTCCCAAAAGTAGTATACAGTCTGCATGGAGTCAAGACCCAGCATTACTATGAAAAATAAGTATACAGATGAACATGGCAATATCAATTGCTCATTACAATTTGCTTTTTTCAATGTGTCCTCTTAAAATGAATCTGTATAGACATATAATCACTTGCACAGAAAACAACAGTAATACGTTTTGAATATGCTGTGAAAATTAAAACCCTGTAGCTATAAAGATGGACTGAAAATTATTCTTCAGCAGTCAAGATGAAATAGTGGAATACTTGAGCATCATCTAGTGGATACTGAAAATTAATTTACTGTAAACACAGAATGGTGATTTATCATGAGAACTGACAGGAAGCAGACTATAGGTTTCTCTTCAAAACAGCTATTTCTGGAAAGCTTTCAAACACCTAGGAATAGAGAGATCAGTCTAATTCTGACTTGTACCATTTTCCCAGTTGCCTGTGTTAAATCCATCCTGAACCATTTTTGAAGCTATTTTTGGGGAGGGGGGGAAGTCTTCCAAATTTTATCCAATTCTATCCCATTACTTTTATTTTTTATTTATTTATTTATTTATTATTTTGATTTGTATACCGTCCTTTCCACGTTGGCTCAGAACGGTTTACAGTAAATCGAACTAAATAAGAAGCATAAAAGAAGCATAGAACAATAAAATATCAGACAGTTTAACAACATTCCGCTATGACCAGGAGAGGTTAAAGATTGAATGCCTGCCAGAATAACACCGTTTTACAAGCTTTCCGGAAAGCCGGTAGCTCGTTAACTGCTTGCACTTAAGGTGGTAAATTGTTCCATAGGTATGGTGCAGCCACAGGAAAGGCTCTCTGCCCGGTAGACGACCCTGGTATGACATGGCCCCAGAGCTTGTCACCTAAACCTTTCCCTTTTTATTGTTTGAATCAGCTAAAAACCAGGTATCATTGCTACTGCTGTGTATAAACAACATGCCAAAATGCTCTTAGATCATGAAAATACTATAGGGAATTTTAGTACATTTTGTAGAAGAAAATATTTCTTCCTCATGATATCATTAATATATTATTTAAGCAAGTTGCACTTTAATATACAAATCAGTCTAGAAAGTGCCAATCCTCTTGGCACAATGTGCTCATCTTGACACAAATGACTTCTTGGCCCTCTACAATAAGTTCTGAGAGCCAGCATGGTGTAGTGATTTCAATATCGACTACTACTTGGAAGACCAGAGCATATTCTCCACTTGACATTGGGAAATACTGGGAAATTTTGAGTGAATCACATACTTTCATCTCCAGAAAACCCTATAAAAGGTTTGCCTTAAAGTTGACATAAGTTGGAAAATTACGTGAAAACAAACAAGAATAACAACCACAAGCCTACACAATTCTCACATATATTCAATTACACAATGTCTGTTAAATATTTCCCCACTTTTCTGAATAATAAACAAAGTTCTTAAAGCAGGAATAGAGAATGATAACCATCCCCCCCCCCACACCCTAGATGTATGACAATGGTTCCTATCAATCCTACCCAGCGAGACAAATAGTAATGCGTAATGAGAGATGAAATTCAACAGCATTGGCAGGACCACACATTCCTCATTCATGTCCCAAAGCCTCTGTCAGAGAGGATGTGGTTTCCTTGCAAAGAGGTTACCATCTGTAACCATCTCCTGAAATTGTACTCTACTGACAATGATACCCTTACCCATACTGTGCTCTATGGACTATAGAGATCCCTAGCAATTAAAAAAACACATTGAATAAAGGAAGTGCGTAATAGCAGTCAAGCACTTTTGATAAACAGCTAGCTCACCATAATTGAACTTCTGTTGTACCACATGGCCTCTTAGGCATGTTGAATGCATTCTTATTTTTTCAAGAAGAATTATAGTAAATTGATTGAATGCCATATATGAATTGGGTGCACATGCTAGGACATGCTGCTGAAACTTGTACAATATGTTGGAATGACTTGGAAAGCAATATTTATAGAGAGAATAGAAAGTTTGAAAGGCAACAAGGAGTTCTTTGTGCCAAACGTAACATTCAGCTCTTGACTAAATGCATGCCATCTCATTTGCCTTGCCAGAGCAATAATATCCAAATAAGCAACAACTAGAACTTAAAATATCAATTCATATGTATGACTTAAAAACCAGCTAACATAAGGCATGTTGCAAAAAAATTCCAAGCAAAAGTTTCCCAGAAGAATGGGTTGTCAAGTTAATGTGGAATGTGTGGCTTTAGATAAATGTTTCTTCCAGACAGCTTTACAATTAACTTGTATCAACAGTGCAATACCATGTAGTTCTTCAATAGTTAACATGCACATAAATAATATGAGCCGTTACAGCTATGTAAAATGAAACCTCATTGAAGACCTTTCCACATACATGAATTTGCTTTTATACACTACTAGCAAATGTACCTACTGTCACAAAAGTTAGAATAGCCCTTAGTTTGGTAAACTGAAGCATATATAATAAACAACTATCAAACCTGAACATATTATGTCTGCCTCATCTAACTGTAAGCCATTGCTTTGGTAACCATGAGGCATGCTTCAAGGCATGAAGCATACCTACAAAAGGAAGAGAACTTCCATAACATGGTCCCTTGATTTAATTACTGGTAAACATGCATTTTGATGCCTCAAATGTTAGGTCTTTTTCTGGGTATATTTAACTCACTGATTCCAAAAATAGTACCGACTTTCCCTTATCATCTCTAGTTTTTGAGATACAAAACATATGCCATATAAAAGCCGTTATCTGCTGACCCATGGAAAATTGTGATAACCATACCTAAGAAGCAAGATCTGGTGCAGTCTATCCACCACAATTTTCTGAATCAACATCTCAAATAACCTTAACACAGGCCTAAAAACCAAGATACCTAGAATTTTGTTGTTGTTGTTTTTGTTTGGCTATCTATGGTTTTGAACTATACAAATCTGCTCGATTCCTTCTGAAGAAAATAGTATGAAAAGCTAAATATAGAAGAATATAGAAAGTAATTAAAATATAACTAATGAATTTGGAAAATGAAATTACCCCCAACTAAACAGCTATCAGGCTTAGTTATTATGTGTGTTAGATTCTGGGTGGGTAGATTAAGTTAAGCTGCTTTGAGGGCGCTTCAAGACTCCACTAAATCATGGAATTTAAACAGGGGCAAAAAATCCTAGGATTTCAGAAGAGGTTCATGTAGAGACCTGTTGGTCCCAAG
Source organism: Anolis apletophallus (assembly GCA_030556195.1). NCBI lineage: Eukaryota > Metazoa > Chordata > Lepidosauria > Squamata > Anolidae > Anolis > Anolis apletophallus. Next base: position 149,822,410 of record JARBWK010000004.1, read on the forward strand.
ATTTCTGCCTCCATTGTCCAGACTTGATGCTTTGTTGTGATATTTTGAGGCACCCAAGATGGCTGCTGTGGGACTTCTGCTGGAAACTTAAGATGTGGGATATGTGGAGAATCACTGCAGTGAATCACTGCAAAAAGTTATGTTCTTTCTCCTAGCCAGAAAAACTGTGCCCTCCAGATGTTTCATGAAGTATCTGCCACACAAAGAAGGTTTACGGGGTAGGACCACTTCTGCCCAAGTCAGCACTGCACAATCAAACAGGAACACACACTTTCAAGGCAGGAACAGAACTTTGTCATTATTGACATTTTAGAGCCTGGTTGCCTGGCATCTCTCCAGACAAATTTGGTTGTGTACTTGTGGCATCAAACAACTGAGTGCTGTTCCTGGGTTATAAATGGCTGTTCTTGATTGCCCTTCTTGTGAAAAGTTGTAGAACATTGTCTAGGGGGGCACAACTTTGTCCTGGCCAGAGAAAATGTGCCCTTCATACCAGGGCCGTAGCCAGGATTTTGGTATGGGGGGGCTGAGACTGGGTGGAAGAGGGTTTACCCTAGCAAACCTTTTGTATTGTTATCCCAATAACCCCATGAAGGTGGGATATAATGAGCATGGTGATCAGATCATGATATGAATAAACATAACAGTTTAAATAATGTACCAGTAAGGCCTTCTCGCGGACCACCCTGAGAATTTCGGGGCTGAAGCCCCTTAGCCCCCTGGCTACATGCCTGCTTCATACATTTCATGAAGTTTCTGGTACATAAACAAAGTTTTTGCCTTCTAGTCAAGTGTCCCCTTCTTTTTAGGAACTGACCAATCAAGAAAAAACATCTAAAACCCGAGAATTGTTGGGAGTTCAGCCTGTGATTGTGTTTCAGGATCAGGTTGCTTTGGATGTGGGGAATGATGTCAATGAGGTTCAAGATGGGAATGGTATTGATGTAGAGAATGACATAGAGACACCTGTTCACAGTGTAGTTTCCCATGAGAATGTTCCTACAGGGTACAGGGATGGTGGTTTACTCCCTAAATTGCTCCCAGAGAGTTCTCAGGATTTGGGGCTTGAAAACAACTTGACACCAGCAGAAACTAATGAGTATATAGACAGTCAGGTGGAAATTAGCCAAAGGCCTATGGCATTCTGCCAGGCTCCAACAGGAAAAGATAAGTGCTGCTCAGGGAAAGTGAAACCAATTCTTGAGTGCTGGGAATGGCTTAATGAGGGAATAAAAGTTCTGAGCATGGGAAATATTGTCAGCTGAAGTATTGTTTAAAATCCTGCTAAGTTCTTGTTCTTGTCCCATGAAAGTTTTGCTTGGAAGATTCATGTTTAAGGATTTCTTGTTTCATGGGTTGACTCTTTGTCTCTTGTGATTACATATTCATGCCTTTGATCAACATTTCCTGGTTCGTTGGATTTTTGTTAAAGAAGTGTGGACTTTGTTTTTGGACTTTGCTGAACCCTCTCTTGGACTAATTTGTTCCTGCTTATCTTCTTTCCTAATTGGATGTACCTATTCCTTTAAAGTGCTTTTTTATTTTGCTGCTTTTACTTATTTTCAATAAAAGGATTGTTTTTCCCTACTCAATGTGTGGTGTTTTAAAGTCAGGAGGTTATTTCTGTCCTGGAGTGCAACAAGAACAAACCCAGATAAAAATCCTGTGATTTCCGATTGCAGGGACATACAGACATGCGAAGATCTGCTTATTCAGCCCAAAACTATGATATTCCCGCACCTGAAAATCTCGCATTTTTGCCTTTTGTAGTGATTGCTTCCACATTTTCAGAGAACGGCATCTGGCCACCCCCCTGTTTGCTGTGGAAGCTCCTGGGATAAATGTACTGTCTGGATGTGCCCTGAGTCTCTGGTGGGAGAGATAAAGCAGAATATAAATGAATGAGTGAATGAATGAATGAATAAATGATAGGTTCAGTTGTCTTGAAGTGATTGTGTTTGACACTTCCACCATTTTAAATTCTTTATAAAGTAAAAAAAAATGAAATGGAGTAAGTATATATGTGAGGAATGTAAACTACACAAAATTCAAAAGTTAAAATAGCATAACTTGAAAGTGAAATCAAAATGCTTTTTTTAATGTGAAAAAGATCATACAGTTTTCTTTTGGTGCTCTACCTCATTTCAGGTACTTTCCACAGATTGGTGCCATACATCCTTTCTGAAACACATATTTCCTCTGTAGAGGCTGATAACTCAGAGACAGTCACTTAACATGGCTATACACTGAGTTAAACAAACACACGAAAAAGTCCAAATCTTGCATTTAGCAGTGGACATCTTGACACCCATGGCCTTTTCTCCCATTCAGTTCTTTTAAGGCTCCTTCCACACAGCTGAATAAAATTCCACATTTTCTGCTTTGAAATAGAATATATGGCAGTGTGGACTCAGATAACCCAGTTCAAAGCAGATATTGTGGGATCTTATGCCCTGATATTTTGGATTATATGGCTGTGTGGAAGAGCCCTTAGTTTCAAGCCAATGTTTTCACCTGGAGTTAGATTAATGGATTTAAATTAATTAGTACATTTTAAAGGGAAGAAAAAAATTCAACTTGTTTAAATCACCTTGGAATGAGCAAGGAAAACATGGTTGTCCGTTTCAACCTATGTCTCTTCTTACTACATTTTTCAAAATATGTTTGGGGGTATTTTAAGGTGAAATAAATGAAAGCTGAAAACTCTCTACTTTCTAAAGCACTGTCTGTCTTAAAAGGAGTTTTTTTTTCTTTTTTGATGAAAATATTGCAGGCCATTAGTCTAGAATTAAGGCTAGAGATCTTATGAAAAATAGATGTGCACAAACATATGCGTGCAAACACACAATATAGGAATGACTGAACTTTTTTGTACATACAGAAAAACAAAACTCCATCAGATGTTTAAACTTAATGGACTATATATTATACACAACATACATGGGATTAATAGAGAAGTCTGTCTTTCCCAACCCACAAATCTCCAGGTGTGCTGTACAACAGTTCTCACACTCAATGACTATGCTTATTTTAACTTATGTTGTACTGTTGTGTCAGCTCCACTGGCTGCCTGTCCAATTCCGAGCTCAATTCAAAGTGCTGGTTTTGACCTTTAAAGCTCTATACGGTTCTGGCCCAGCTTACTTGTCCGAACGCATCAACCGCTATGTCCCATCCTGTACCTTAAGATCATCCGGGGAGGCCCTGCTCTCGCTCCCGCCTACATCTCAAATGCGGTTGGTGGGGACGAGAGAGAGGGCCTTCTAGGTGGTGGCTCCCCATCTGTGGAACGCGCTTCCTATTGATATTTGATCAGCTTCATCCCTCCTGGCATTCAGGAAAAAAGTGAAATCCTGGTTATGGGACCAAGCGTTTGCACTTTAGCATGATACAGCACTTTGATTGGATTGAGACGGCAATCTGGTGGACAAGACCTAATGCTTATGGATGGAATACTGTTTTAACTGTTGTGAATGTACACGATGCATTTTAATGTTAATTGTATTTTTAATGTATTTTAATTCTAGCTGTATTTTAATGTATTTTATTCTTAACTGTTTGCTTTTATTATATGTATACTATGTGGCATCGAATCATTGCTGTTGTTAGGCCGCTCTGAGTGCCCCCTCGGGGGTTGAGAAGAAGCGGGGTAGAAATGATGGAAATAAATAAATAAATACTGTATGTGTATGTCAAACTTTTTGATGTGGCCAGTGGGCTAATCAATAAAGACTACTACAATGTCATAGACTATGCTTGCTGAGGATCGTAAGAGCTGTTACGTGACCCATCTGGAGGCCACCAGCTTGGAAAAGCTGTAGTCAGTTTTAACATGAGAGCTAAAAGTTATTTCCCATTTTTCTAAGCCTGAGGCTTGTCTACACCAGCCACAAAACTCAAAGTTGGTCAAACGCCATTCCTAGATTTCCAAATGATGTCTAGGTACTTCTGCTCCATAACGTGGGGTAACCCATGGTAAATTGGGTTAGCTCAACACTAAGAAAAGTGTTGATCTGGAGTTTCAGCAAAACTCTAGAGCAGCCTCGCATTTTGTGCAGAATAGGGGTAACAGACCAGCACCAAATGAACTGCTCTGACACCCACACAATAAATGCTCTGACACCCACATGGATCAAACCCTTGTTACTCCTGTCACCATTTCAGACTGCTCTGGGAGATCTCCTAGTTTTTGCAGCCATATGACCAAGGAGAAGGAGATGATATTGCCACATCTGTAACTGCTAGGAGCTCCCCTGGAGCTCTGTGGCCATTTGCTGCAATGACAGTGACAGGAAAGTAAGGCAGACCTAAAGCTTTGCAGCCTCTGGGGACAATCTGGGCATTTTTGCTCTGGACAATTTTGAGATAATTGGCCAGTGAATACATGTCCTTGGTTTATTATTCCAGGAAATCTTTCACCAATATTGTACTAGAAGCAATGGCATAGATTCTGGCATTCCGGTTTCTTGATAAAGCCATTAAAAGAGTTGATAAAACCATTAGGTCTCTTAGGAACTGTGCTTGGAACACAATTTACTTTATCATTTACAAACCTTTAATCATTGTAGTCTTCACTTTGAAGAAAAAAAGACTAATATTTTCCATTAATCTCAGCAAACTATTTGGAGTAGAAGTATGCTTTTATACTTGTCTGTCATTAATGACTTTTTAATAACTTTGAAGCGTAGGTTCTTTTTATTGCAATTTCCAGTGTGAGAGGGTATATCAGATTACAGAAAAACATTTAGACAAAGAATGACATTAGACATACAGACATACAAATTCTATGCAACTACATTGGATGTACAATTACATAGTTAACAAACAAACAAAGGGAAATTACATTTTCACTCAACATTCACACACATGAACATGCATCCATCATCATGCAACCAAATAGTACCGTATCTTTTTCTTCCTCCTTGGAGAAGCACCTGTTAGGCCAGACCCTGCTTTCCTGCAGCCTGTCAATGTACAGTTCCAAAACGTCCATAACGCCATAACTTTAAAAGGCAAATATGCATCCTTTCTCTAAGCACAATGCCAAGGACCAGATCTCTGTTTTCCATACAGCAGACCCTGACTCTTTGCACAAAATGTAAGATTCCAAAAGCACACTTCTTCCTCTTCCCTTGAGAAAGAAGCCCCAAAGTGTACAGAATTATGCTTTCCCATAGCATATCTGACATTTTCCAAATACACCATCTCTGTCCTTTCCATGGAGCAGAAAGGCGGGTGAACCAGACTCCTCAGGTCGGTCACACTTTAAGCATTATTAGACTTTTATAGGAATATTCTGCTGATGTAGTCCCAAAGTTATAAATGAATGATAGATATCTTCCATCCTGGATCCATCTCAGTTTCCTGGCCAGATGTTGACTCTTCTTGATTGGTGTTGACAAACACAAGGCTTGTGTTGACTTCCTTCTTAACTTAAGGAATGTTGCAAACATTTCTGTTATCACTGTCGCAGTCTTGTCACAGCTTACTTTTAATTACAGTCCAGCAAGCAGGCAGTTAGTCATTGCAGGCCTTAATATTATACTGGTGCTTCCAAAATTATTAACTCCAGCCACACAGCCTTCCATTCATACCCACACATCATTTTAAATTCACATTTGTCAAATCTGAATTTCTTGTGACATCTAGTTTGCATCCTAGACAAAGGAATAAAGGAGGCTCTAAGAAACATCAGTACAAGATTTACACATTCCTGATTATTAAGCCAAGTACTTCTGGATTTTCCTGCAAATGAACAAATGATGTGGGATGCTGCATTGCTCCGCTATTGTCAGTTTCACAATTACAGATAGCAACATACATCATAATGAAGTGAAAGTGACTCAATTATGTAACCATTGTATGAGAGTGAAAGCTGCCAGAAACACAATTATTATAAATTAGTTGAAGTAAAAAAAATACATTCACTGGAAAGATTTGAGAAATGTCATTTTCACTTGTTTGTTTGTTTCTTTTCTTTCTCTAGGCTGTGGAAACCAACCTAGCTTCAAAGGATAGTCACTGGGTCTATGTAAATGAGGTAAGAGTATGATGATACATGAATAATGAGTTGTCTATACATTGTTGTTATTATTCTTCCATTCACTTTCCTCCTACTTGCCAAATGTCTCTTTCTTTTTGTGCCTGAGGTTGAAAGCAGACAGTTATCAACAGGTGGAATGGACTCTTTTCTATGGTTTGCATACACAGTTCTTTTGTCCCATTGTTGTCTCTGGTCAAATATGTTTTGCTAGTGTTGGTGAAGACAATAATTGGATTTGTCATATGCAATGTAAATGTTGTCCCAGTACCTCTATTACTGACAGCCAAATAGAATGTATGTTGCCTCAACAGTCCATTTGTGAAGTGTGTTGTAAGTTGTGCAGGGGAAAAGATTCACAAAATCTTAGGATTGCTTTTGATGCCAATGACTAAAATTGTATACGTTTGAAAAACAATCAGAAATGTGCATTAGTCCATGCCAAAATATATGTAGACATATACATATGGGAAGGCACACAGAAGAACACACACGTGTTTTTAAAATACCAACGTGAACATGGGATGGAATGAGAATGCTAATGAGCAAATGAGACATTCACTGAGCATGAGTCTGATAGTTATGTTGCAGGAATTTTTTTAACAGAATAGGAATGAGAGCAAAAAGAACTGTGATGTTTGGAGGACAGGAAAAAAAAGATTACACAAATATAGAATGTGAAGTTGATGGGTTTCTGTGAATTTGTGTGTAGGACAAATTCCTCAGAGATGGATTTTCAGGATTACTTCAACAATTGCAAAACTTCTCTCTTTCCAGCAGGATTAAAATCCACTTTTGCACCATTTATTGTACATTTTATGAATGATTTAAACAATTATTTAAATGGTTAAAGGCCAACAGTGTTAATGGATTGGATATAGAGTAATTGTTCAAGCTATTTGAATTTATTGTGTTAGGAGGTGACTGTAAGTCATTCTTAGTAATTTTAATTGATCTATTTAAATTAATACACCGTGAAAGAGAGTGTTAATGAATAAAGTGACTGTGAGCTTGTACTTATAAAAATCATACACTTATTTCCAAATTGATCCAAATGACTTATTTTAAATGTTTTTTTCAAAAACTCTTCAAAGTTCACATAAGTTAAGATAAACATAGAGCGCCAATCTGACCTAGCCTGTTCCCCAGCCTTCATTGTTAGGGAAGCCATTAAATACCTCGCTGCCCCCATGGCATACCTAACGGACCTGGAGGTGCCCAAATACCGAAGGGCTTTTACCCTGGCAAGATGCCATGCCCTCCCATCGGCTGTATTGGAGGGGAGGTATCAGAAGACCCCCTTCAAGCAGAGACTATGCCCCTGTGATTCTGGTCATGTGGAAACAACTGAGCACGTGCTTCTTCAATGCATGTTCTACAGAGATCCAATCTCATTAGACCATGGCTTTTAAAACACCCGGGGTGCAGTGAAAAATATTATTCCACCCTGCTGCTTTCAGACTCTAACACTACAGTAACTTACAGTGTTGCTAAGTTCTGTCCTGCTGCTCTTAAAATCAGACGGAGGATGATTGACACCGTAAGGCAACACCCTGCTGGGAATGCAGTTAGAGCAGCATGTTACAGCTGAAATGCTACTAGACTCGCAGTGTGCCCCTCCCTTCCCCTTTAGTGCCCCCCACCAGTGTTTTCGACCTCTCTCATCAATCTCTCCCCTCTCCCTTCGGTTTCATACCTGTTACAATATCCTGTCTTTTAAAATATATTTTATACTGATTTCTAATCTAATTTTAAATAACTGCTTACTGGGAAGTTGTCCTTCCCTTCTCAGGGTGCTTGTGCCTGCTTTGTGACCATAATAAAGTTTGTTGTTGTTGTTGAGTGCTAGTACCCAGTGCTGAATTTACCATTGTGCTTTAGCATCTTCCTGCCAACATTTTTTTTACAATGGATTTTGCTTATGTGGTGCAATTCTAAATGTGAGGGCATTATGTTTTGGAACTATTCCAGACATAATTATAGAGTTGATAGTCTATGGGAGTGTGCCACAAAGTAGGAATGTAGACCTACCAGACCTACCACTTCCAGGGTGCAAGTAAGGGACCTCAGAATTTAACTAGCATAGGCCTCCATTTGTCCTAAATCTAGCATTGCAACTACCTCACCAACTCTGATATCCAGGCTTCCATCACATTGAGTCTTGGAAGTTAAAGTGGTGTCAAATTAAATTAATTCTATAGTGTAGATGCTCTCCAAACTGCTATAAGATTTACTTCCTCCCCTCAAAAAAGGAAGGAAGAAAAAAAGAAGAAAGAAAATTTAAATTTGGGTGGTTTCATGCACTTCCATGCAACTAAATACAAAAAGAGTCATAAAGAACTTGAGTAAAATGTAAAAGAATAGAGTTAACTATTTATTTATTATTATAGCTATATGTCTCCAATATATGCCATATCCTGGGTGATTCTATGTAGATCAATAATGCAGGATCAACATGATGGCACAAGTGGGACGCCGTGAACCACCACAGTATTGCCTGGCTTGGCACTGTGTGTGTAAGGGACACAACACACACCATGTTGTGGCTGCCATTAAAGATTCCTTCTCCCACATCACAGCATTTTCTTGGCAAGATTTGTTCAGAAGATTTTCATAATTACCTTCCTCGGAGGTTGGAATAATGTGTCGTGTTCAGGGTCACACACTGAATTTCATGCCGAAGTGGGGATTTGAACCCTGGCAATAGTACCTCTACCCTATTAAGTAGATTGCCTTGCTTTAGATGAAGTGATACTATAATACAAATTGAACTGCTCCATTTTCACATGGCTACTTGACTACAGCGCACAGCCTGACAAAGAACGAAATAACATTTGGAATGAAAAAGCCTGTCATCTTGTTTGTCTTCTAGCAGGCCTACTCTACTAACTTCTCTCGAAAGGCAGAAAGTATTTCACTATAGAAAACTGTACTGTAGAAACTTATGATATGTAGCAACTGATGAACTGCAAGTTTGCAGTCTGTTATCATTGACAACTGAGAAGACACCAAATTTACACGGAGGAATATTTACTGTGTGAACTTTACTGAAGATTAGCATTTAGTCTGATCAAATATAATCTGTATTTCAGAAGTGAACTAGTAGTATAGCTGTTAATCAGTTTTATGTGAAAGTAAAATGCAGGCAAATTTATTTGTTCCAAATCCTGTTGAAAGGATAATTGCTCTTTATTTGTGTTGTGTGGGATTATGTATTAGTGTGTGCATGCACACGCACACACAATCGTTTTAAGTTACATATTGAAAAAGTTGGGACCATGCAATATAAGCAGAGAAGAAGAAAAAACATCTATTTTTCCTCTATTTATAAATCTTTAGTCACTTAGGGAAAGCAGCATTATTATATATTCTGTATAGCTTAATAATTACATGTTCTTTATGTGCTTAAGGCTGGTAAAATATTTAAATAAAGAGAGTGGTGTATCCCTTATTCTGTGCTAATGCATTATAAGGAATGTCAAGTTTAACTACAGGCTTCTTGGTTCATGTTTCATTCTCTCTTTCTCTTCTCACTAATCATTTGAAGGAAGGCAGCCATATATGTTAACAGCAATTGTAAATTGCTTTTGTCTGGTTAGCTGTAATGCATGGAAATTAAAAGGGGTGCTATGTATCAAATTGCTACTTCCAAAAAAGCCATTATGAATCTTCTCTGTTCCCTGTGTTGTTTATGGAACTTATTCCTTTTGCTGTAATAGCTTATTTAAAAGGATACCATGAAAAAGCCACAAAGGAAATAACCTAAATACATGTATATGTATATTCGCATAGTCACATAAATATAAGCACACAGTATATTCTGTACTGCATTTATATACAGTACTTTTCCTCTTATTTCTTGCGTTATTGAGATGCACTACTGAAAGATAAAAGTATGTACATGAGTCATTTATTGGGTGGGTGTATATTTCTATAATGTCTTGTTTCCATCACCATCAGCTATACACATTCATAGCAGAATATGGATAGGGAAGTTAAGATCAGAAGGCAGATCTAAACAACTTGTCAGTTGTAATGAGACAAGAACCAATATAGATCTATGTAACATATTAACATCTTGGGAATTTTGTTATGGGAACTGTTATGACGGGGTACAAATACCTGAAATAAATAAATAAGAAATAGCTACATAAAATTATCCATTTGCAAGAAGATTTCTCCCTCCTATTGCAATCTGTTACTTCCATGTGCTATATTCTATCATTAGACTTCCTTATGCACATTACTTGGTCATGAGCTTGTCCACAACAAACATGATACTTAGAAACAGGATAGGTGATCTTTCTTATGGAACACTGAAGAAAATTGATGTGCAGTAGGTTGAAGGTAAATCCAGCAAAAGACAGAGATCCTGTGGCTGGGTCGTCCGGGTACGGGAGAGATCCAGCTCCCAACCCTGGACGGTGCGATACTTCACCCGTCGCCATCTGTCAAAAGCCTGGGAGTCACACTTGACTCCCAACTGTCAATGGAGAAGCATATCTCCATCGTCAGCAGAGTAGCTTTTTACCACCTCTGGCAGGCAAGGAAGCTGGCTCCCTACCTGCCCCGTCATGACCTAGCCACAGTGGTCCAAGCCACGGTCATCTCAAGATTGGACTACTGTAATGCTCTCTACATTGGCCTTCCTCTGTCGGTGATCCGGAAGCTTAAGCTGGTGCAGAACACTGCAGCTTGGCTGGTGGCAGGCATACCATCTTGCTGCCACATTACGCCTGTTCTGCGCGAACTACACTGGCTTCCAATAGAGCACCGGATCACCTTCAAAGTGCTGGTCTTGACCTTCAAGGCCTTGAATGGTCTGGGGCCAGTGTACCTAAGGGACCGCCTCTCCCCATATAGTCCTCCAAGACCACTGCGATCTGAGTCCCTGAACCTTCTTGCGGTGCCGAGCTGCAAAACCCTCCACCTGACCTCAACGTGGAGGAGAGCCTTTAGTGCAATCGCTCCAGTATTGTGGAACGCTCTTCCTCCCACAATCCGCACATTGTGTAACTTACTAGCCTTCTGCAAGGCTTGTAAGACCTTCCTGTTTGTACAGGCATTTGGTCAGCAATAATTCTAGGCCTACTACCACATAGCCGTAGGCCACATGAGTAATCTTGGTGTGTGCGCGTTACTTTATAGTTTTAATTATGGATGCTAGTCTTGTCATTTTATCGTGTTTTTATAGTGTTTTTAACATTTGTAAGTTGCCCCGAGCCTGACAAGAGTGGCGACTAATAAGCCGAATAAATAAATAAATAAATAAATTTATACAGAATTTATACAGAATATATAAAACAGACAACTATGTTATTACTCACATCCAGAAATGCAGGCCAAATCTACATGGATACTTTACCCTAGGGTTGATCCAAAGTATAGTTTGTACAGCTAGCACCTGGGCTGCAACAGTGGCAGGAAGGAGTCCTGATAGTCCAGCGGTGACAAACTCAATTCAGTGCCACTGTATGGCCCCTTGTGTTCTTACCATAATGGCAACCACAAGCTATGAAATCACTTGTCACCTGGAGTGCCAGAGTGATGTAAGAAAATGAAGGAGGAAAAGAGGAATCACCACTCCGTCACTTCTCCCTTCTCCAACCATTGTTGCAACCTAATTAATATCATTCCAAGGTAATGACTGAAGGCCACAAAACATTTTATGGCTGGTATCTGCTGCTACAATGAGAACAGAAGAGGAATAGTAAGCACCATCCGGTGTCCCTGGTTTGGCTGAGTATAGGGAATATGGGATGGCTGTGTAAACAGTTGTGGCCAGTTCTGTATCAGAAGTGGCCTATTTACATGGGCCCAGAGTCTAGCTTTGCTCCAGAGTCTCAGCAAACTTCCGAAGCAACCCATGACTTTGTATTGTCGAAGGCTTTCATGTCTAAGATCACTGGGTTGTTGTAGGACCTCACAACCTCTGTGGATGCTTGCCATAGATGCAGGTGAATCGTCAGGAGAGAATGCTTCTAGAACATAGCCATAAATTTATTTACTTACTAGCTTGGGGACTCGGCGGTACCCGGGTTATTTGAGGAAGACATTGTGTGCCATAGTTCGTATGCAAATAATCCCACAGTGTCAGCCAATCGAAATGCTGCCACATATTCCTCCCACCGCACCACTGCAAACACTGACTTTTCTGATATACATAGATTTATTTATTATATGTGTTTCTACCCTGCCCTTCTACCCCCAAAGGGGGACTCAGGGTGGCCTCACATAAGCATCATATGATGCTGTCAACATAAAGACAACAGTGGTTACATTTAAAACAATAAAACACCTCTCTGGCATTGCTTTATGAATTAAGATTCTTTGGAAGGACTCGTCCCACGCTTTCTACAAGCGTGTTGATGACTAAGGAGGTTGGATGTGTCCTTTGAGCCTGTGCAATGGATTTTTCTGGTGGAGCGTAGCATGCACAGAACTGGCCTCACCCTTTAAACTAAAGGTTTGTCTGCCGAGGCCTAGCAAGCTTAGGACGGTGGCAGCGAGGTTCCCGGGTCATAGGTTTGATTTGAGTTTCCTTCTCTAGATGGTTGTCCTTACAGGGTCAAGCAAGCACCTTTTTAAAACTTTATTTATATTCCACTCTTCTCACCTCAAAGGGGACTCAGAGCGGATTACAGGTACACATACTTAGCAGACAATCCCTGCTGTTTTCCACATACACAGTACACACTGTACACAGTACACACAGTACACAGTACACACATATAAACAAACAGAGGCAAACTCTGGCCACCAGGGGGAGCTGACACACTCCTAATCTCTCAGCGTCGCTTGTTGTTCTTCCGCATTCCTTAGCATTTCCTGGAGTTATTTTTAATGGCCTCATAATTCAGTCAAAATTTGCCTCCCCACTTAATGTGGTACCTTTGTCACCTTTATCACCTACTTGACAGATGCAACTGTCTTCCGGGCTGCAAAGGTCGATAGCAGGCTACACTTAAGGTTGAGCACCCACCTCGACCCGGGCAGGCCTTGAACTCATGACCTATTGGTCAGAGAGATCTTATGCAGCTGACACTTAGCCAGCTGCGCCACATTCCTGGTGCCACCATCTGCCTGGGTTTGAAATTAGAGTTTTCATTATCTTAGGATGGTTGCCAAAAGGCTAGAGAGCCCATCCTACCCATTGATGCTCTTTGTCAGACCCTTCAGTTGTGACCTGTCTGGCATGGGGGGCTAGTTTATGGTGATTATAACCTGGTTCTAAGAATGTACATTCTGACTTAATAATAGGAAAAAGTATTTTAGCAGTAAGAGCTATGTTCAGCTTGGAGGATGGTGGACTTTCATTCATTCATTGGAAGATTTAAATTATGGTTAAATGGCTACCTCTCTGGTGTTTTTTAGTTGTGGATTTGCAGGAGGTTGGACAAAATGGACCATGTGGAATCCTCCAGTTGCAAGAAGATTTCTTCCTCGTATTGCAAGCTGTTACTTCCATGTGCTATATTCTATCATTAGACTTCCTTATGCACATTACTTGGTCATGAGCTTGTCCACAACAAACATGATACTTAGAAACAGGATAGGTGATCTTTCTTATGGAACACTGAAGAAAATGGTTGTAAATAGAGAGTGGGTTGTACCTTTCTTGCCTACATTGTGCAGTCAGCCATGGTTTGAAACCAGTTATATCTAAAAAGTAATTTTCTCCTTCTGTATAACTCTATTACTGTGGTTTCCACTAGCTGGAGTCATGTATAAGCATAAATTGTATATTATATAAATTTTACTTGGTTTTAATGGAGAGATACTGTAAATAGAAAATATATTGCTAATACCTGAGATGACACAAAATATTTTTAATTACAAGTTTTTAAAACAGGGGTCACAAAACTAAAGCCCGAGGGCCAGATACGGCCTTCCATAGTCATTTACCTGGCCCTTGCATAGGGTCAACCTAAGTCTGAAACAACTTGAAAGCACACAACAACAACAACAACAACAACAACAACAACAATCCTATCTCATCAGCCAAATGCAGGCTCACACTTCCCATTGAAATACGAATAAGTTTATATTTGTTAAAATTGTTCTTCATTTTAATTATTGTATTGTTTTTAAGTGGTTTTATTTTTACACTACAAATAAGACATGTGCAGTATTTATAGGAACTCATTGGGGTTTTTTTCCAAATTATAATCTGGCCCTCCAACAGTTTGAGAGACTGTGACCTGGCCCTCTGTTTAAAAAATTCGAGGACCCCTATGCTAAAATGAGTGTGAGAAATAAAGGTGAGAAGTTCTCCCGGTCTTGGAGGCTAACAATTTGTGGCTCTCAAGGTTAATAGCTCCCAGGGTCCTTCCAAATAGCCATATAACCAAGAATATCAAGACAGGTAAGCCACAAAATCTGCTTTGAACTGGGTTATCTGAGTTCACACTGCCATATAATCAAGTTCACTGCCATATAATCAAGTTTATACAGCAGTGTGGAAGGGGCCTTAGTCGATTCCAATTAATATACATCCAAGAAAATATGAAATGTTCCATGTATTACCTCATCACAAACTGCCATTAGCCTTCTTTCGTTTCTTTTGTGTTATACATATTACCAAATACAATTATTTCATGGATTCTTCAGTTTTGTAAATTGTTTAAGAACTTAAGTATATTCAAGTGTTTTTTTCTTTCTTTCTTGTGATCATGAAATTAGATTAAAGTTTCTGTTGTATAAGAAATGCTTATTTTGATACCTCAAGTTGGATAAACATAGAGATATTTCTAAGAGCAGAATATTTATTGCTAAAGTCAAGCAAAATAAGAGCAACAGGATGCTGCATTCAATGAATGTTAACAAAGACATTTCTACTGGGCTGCATTCAGATAAATATTTCTTTTTAACTCCCTTGGATTGGATTAAAAGGAAAAAAATGGATGATGTATGTAATATGGCATATATGATATCCATTAAGAATTCCTTCAGGACAAAGAAGCAAAACCATGCTTTGTACTAAAGTAATTTGACAGCTGCCTTAAAAACATTACAAAACATTATATTGGTCCACTCACACACACTCCCAAAAAGGATGGGAGGACAGACTAAACCTTAAGAGCCAACATGTCTTCTGTTGTTTTTTCCTCCTCCCAAATGGCTTTGTTTGTTGAAAAAAAAAAGGAAGGAAGGAAGGAAGAACAACTGACAAACAATGGCATCTCCAAAAATGATCTTGAGAGGCTTGTTCAGCTCAGTAGATGGGTTAAACTCATCTCCACTTTTCAAGATTATATCCCACTTATATCTCACTTATGGATATATACATCTATCCTTTGTACCTCTCTGGTATGTGCCTGTTCCTTGTCTGTGTTTCTTTTGAACGAAAATTCATATTCATCTGAATTTTTGTGCACATTTAATTGCTCAGTCATTTAAAATTACAATTAAAAGAATGCAATACATTCAATTGAGGGTCAGTATGTTAGTACTGTCTAAGAGTGTACGTGTTACATTTAAAAATAGTTCAGTTTAGTGAACTGATATCTGAGGATTATGTTAATGCAAGGGTTTAGCTGGCTCACAAAGTATAATGTCATGATAATCCTGGAAGGAATGGTCTGCATGATCTACTATGTTACCTTTGTGGAATGGGTTGCATACATAGAATATGAAGCACTTCCTATCCTATGTGGCTAAGCATTTCCTGTATGGTCTACAAGGACTCTTATTCTGTCCTCAAGGTTTATTTGCAGTTTGGGGATCAGTCTCAGCAGTATGCTGTTGATATCCAACTTTATTTATCTTTTTAAAATGATGGCAAGGCATCTGTCATAATCCTAATCCCTAATCTAGATGTTATGATGGATTAAATATTTGCTAACACATCAGTTCAGAGTGAAAAACAACTCATAAATAATCCTGTAAACAGGAAGTAAAATTTTTATAAGTCTACAATTTAAGGTTGGATGTATTCCAATGCTGCACATTTTAAGGCAGAATGTATTCTAAAGCTGTACAGCTGATTCTGTCAAATGCAGTAGCTGAAGTAGTCATGGTTTCATATTAGAATGATAATAAACATGTCATTGTGATGCTAAACGTGATACAGCACAAATGTTAAAATGTATGTTTTGCAGAGCCATAGTAGCCGAGCCTAAAATCCTGGACAAATGTTTGAGAACTTGGTAGTCCTGAATTATGTATGTGTGTAAATATGCAGACACACCTGTCTGATTTCTGTATTGTAAATTTTAATGATTTATTTATTTATTTATTTATTCTTTCGGCTTCTAGACCGCTCCCTCTAGAAGCTCGGAGCGGTTTACAACAGGTAAAAAACATGAGTAGAACTGACATTATAGAACAACGGTATAAAAGCAGATAAGCAATGATTTAATCTAAAACATTACTTGTGCTAAAATAATTCTAAAAGTAAGCTAAACTACATAGAAAGCATAACAGTTACTCAACTGGAAAAGCCAGGCAAAAAAGAGCCGTCTTGCAGGCTCGGCGAAATAGAGGACAGTTCCTGATACCTCTGACTTCCTCAGGTAGGGCATTCCATAAGGTTGGTGCCACCACCGAGTATGCTCTTTGTCTTGTTGAGGACAGGTGGAGTCCTGCCAGATGGAGGGACGTTGAGAAGATTTTGTACACCGGAGCGTAGGGATCTCTGGGGACAATATGGTGAAAGGCGGTCCCTCAAGTACACTGGCCCAAGACCATACAAGGCCTTAAAGGTTAACACCAATACCTTGAAGGAGATCCGGTGCTCGATGGGCAGCCAGTGCAGTTGCCATTTTAATATTGGTGTAATATGGCATCTCGCCGGTGCCCCGCGATCAGTTAAGCGTATTTATACTAACATATAAATTCTGCACTTCTTCTCAACTTGAGCTTCCGAATCATCCCCACAAGGGTAGGCCGATGTAATTAAAATACAGGCATTACAGTAATCCAGTCTCGAGATGACCATCGCCTGGATCACTGTGGCCAGGTTGTTCACGGAGAGGTAGGGTGCCATGTTGATAGTTATATTGCAATTTTGCCTGGAACTAAGCGTTCAGTAGCATAGAGACAGATATTCTACTTTATGTTATAGTTATTATATTGCCTTGTGATATTACCATTTTAAGTGGATGCTCCTGCTTTTCTATTGTGCGACTGCCTCCTGCAGAATTCTTGGACTTGTAGTTCAGGGAATGTGAGGATCTCCCTGGCTGAGAATTCCAAAGACCTAAGCTTAACTACAACACAGAGAATTCTATAGGAAGCAGTCACATGATAGGACAATGGGAGCACCCGCTTAAAAATGCGAATGTAATATGATTCTATCTATATATACATTTGCAGCTCTCAAAATTTATAATTCAGGGCTTATACCAGGTTTTAAGCCTCATAGATACTGCCTGGGAATATACAAACCAACCTTTTTCCTGAATCTGCAGATGCTGAAACGGAGCAGTAGAGGCTTTTGTAGGATAAAAATGTCAATTCCAGAATATTCTACTTAGAAAAAAACCAGTATATTTAAACAAGAGACATGAATATTTTATAAAGATAAAAATAGTTTATGAGCTCTATGAGCAAAAATCCAAAAATAGTGTTAGAGTAATATCTTTGTTATTTATCAAATTTTGGAACATTAGTTTAAGGGTGGTTCCTGTGGTTCTAGTATCATATCCCACATAATGAAGAATGTGATGACACATTTAATGAGTGGAATTGTCTGTGCCTTCCTGGGGCTGAAAGAGTGTGATTTCTTCCAGACAAAAGTTCACTAAGCATTATTTTAAAGAAAGGAGTTGTCTGCAACCTTCCTCTGTGGTCTAGCAATCATGACTTGAGGTTGAGAGGGTGTGACTCACTCAAGCAATTACTTACTAAGAGTTTTTTTTCTAAGGTGGAGAGGAGGGCAATTTTTTTTACCTGGAAAATTTCAGGATGGGGGTGGAACCCCTACTCCTTCCACACACACACATCCCAGCATATAGATAATGGAGCAAGCATGTTTTCTTCTGCTCCAAGGGCCAGAACCTGAACCAAATAATGTAAATTATAGGAAATGAGATCTCACTTAACAACTAGGAAGAGCCATTCAACAGTAGAATAGGTGGCTTTCAACTGTGGTGGGCTCTCCTTCTTTGAGGTCTTTAAATAAATACTGGATCAGAATCTTTCAAGTGTACTTGAGTCATGTATCACTATTTTATGTAAATTGCCTGGAGCATTTTAATGGAGGGTGATTAAAAAGTGAGAAACTGATGATGATGATGATGATGATGATGATATAACATAGAATCA
This sequence comes from Anolis apletophallus, assembly GCA_030556195.1. Classification (NCBI taxonomy): domain Eukaryota; kingdom Metazoa; phylum Chordata; class Lepidosauria; order Squamata; family Anolidae; genus Anolis; species Anolis apletophallus. The sequence goes on from JARBWK010000004.1 coordinate 149,840,717, forward strand.
GAGAATCAGAGAATCCTTAAGTTGGAAGAGATCTTGTGGGCAATCCAGTCCCACCTCCTGCCAAGAAGTAGGAAAATTGCATTCAAAGTACCCTCGTCAGATGGCCATCCAGCCTCTGTTTGAAAGCCTCCAAAGAAGGAGCCTACACCACACAGGGAACTCTAGGATTCTGTTATTTTTATTTATTTTCTATTTCTGAAGTTAAGCACACATAAACATAAACATGGCCAGCCTGATTGCTCAAAAAGTCACTGAAAAGCCATTGTGTTTGCAGCCCATGCAATGAGACAATAGATGTATTGTTTGGTGCACAAAAATGCACAAAAACAATCTCCAAGACAAAGACAACAATCCATGGCAATTTGTGTGATTGTACATTATCACATAGTGTTTGAGGATGAGGTAGGATATGACTTACACCCTTAGTACTATTGGCAGGAAGATTACTTGTGAAACCTAGCCTCCTGACTGAAAAATTAGCATTCTAATCATCATCATACATTTGTAACACTTTTGAAGACTGCTTTTGGCATATCTCTCCTTTGATTACTGTACACTACATGAGTGGCAGTTGGATATATGTACTGACTTCATTGAATATATGTACTGACATTTTAAATCAGTCCTGATTTATATGAATTGATGCTTATGGGAGAGAGAGGGGAGCACATGAGCAGTTTCTATGGACAAGAAGTAGTAAGACTGTAGAAATCAGTATTTAGATAGAAATAAAATATATTTAAATGTACATTTAAAATATATGTTATATCCTCTTTCAGATATATGAAAAATGGAATGTAAATCTGTCACATCAATCAATCACATAGTTCCATTACAATTTTCATAGCTATTCCTATTCCATGATGAAAAATTTGACTCTAAACTGCTTTGTCCTAGATTTACTTAGGTTTTGAAAATTGATTAGAATTTAGTTGCAAGTAAAAATGAATAAGTTTGAATAACAGGATTGGGCTGTATCATTATTTTCTCCTATATCTGTTCTAATTCACTTTCTTTCCAGTTTCTAATGGATCCTTGATTTAATGTCCAATCCTATATTTGCTCAATTCTGCAAAGCCATTCTCAACACCTGCTCTTGTAATTTTGACTGTCAGTGGCCATGCTACACATTCAGTGCATGATGGATGATTATTTATTTTGCTATCTTTGCCACACTTTAGAAATCCTTCCTTTTCATTTTCACTTGATACTACTATTCATTGTTGGTGTCAGTGGCAGTATTTTTCTCTCTCCAATGTCATTTTTGACTAATACATTCATTGGGAGTGTTTTTCCTCCAAAACCTAAGCAAGTCAGATTATTCACAGCACAGATTTATCTTCCAGAAATCCTCCGCTATTGGAGAATGAGAAAGAAGGTGTATGAATGGTTAAAAATGAATTATCTTGATAAGAGTAGTACTAATCCTACAATATGGAATGTTTAATGAATATAATAATACATCAAAGTTATCCAAATCTTATTGATCCAATGGGTCTAATGTCATTGGGAGTACCAATTGAATTTATACCAAAGGTGAGAAACAGCATTTTCCCACTCCTCATATACCCCGATTGTAATTCATTTTTGTTTCCTTACACTATTTTCCGGTTGACATGACAGAAACTTAATTTTTTACATTTCTTAAACATGGATTAAATGGAAAATAAACTTCCAATTTAACAATGACACATACATCTCAGTGAGTTTCATATCTTATGTAACTAATATTCTTTAAAGAAAAGGTTGACGAGAAAAGATAACTTTACTCAGAAACTAAGAATGAAGCCAGGTGTGGGTATCTGCACTGTCAGAACTCAGGGAAAACCATTTATCCTTTCCTTCTTTCTTTGTAGTTGCTACTTTCCAGTGAACGACTCCATGGCCAAATGAAACGGAGGCTGGAGAGAATGGACTTTGTGGTGTCCACATGACACACAGAACCAATTTGCCCTGATAGGCAAGGCTGTTTAATTTAGCCTTGCCCCAAGTTAGCCAAAGTCAGAAAATGCCTTGAAGTGTTTCAGAAATTCTAGAGCTTCCCTGTACTTTTGAAAACTGTAATTACTTAGACCAGTTCTGATTCGGAGCCAACTGCTGCTATTTATATGACCATTTGTGCTGAACAGCCCAGGAACAGGAGATGAGATATACGGCCTTATCACATAAACCAGGGAAAGCATCCTGAAGAAACAGAGGAGTAGTGGGGTAAATCCATTGCCCCACATGCCATTCTCTTGTGGTGATGTTTCCCCCATCATAAAAGGGAAGCATCACCCAAGCAGCAAGAATCTGTGCTGACTCCATTGGAGCCAGCACAACATGGGCAGGTTCCTGTGTTCAGAGGGAGTACAAATGCATCCATTCCAATTATGTAGTTGTGGGATGAGCAGTGTGCATATCCATCTCCGGACTGACAGAAAGGTGTCCTAGGACACTTCCCAATCCCATCTGATGAGGCCCTTACTGTCATTTTCTTGTCTCTATCATACGATGCATCTACATAGGCCAGATACCTTGGGCCTGATTAAGTGTGGATTACATCAAATCAGCCCAGAATGGAGAACACTGGATCTGGCCTAGGTGAATCTGCAAGGCCAGTATCCATGCTGCTGCTAGTGGGAGGATGTTTGCACAGTCACACTTACTATTATAATCATTTCACTGTCATGGGACATTATCACACATGGGGTTTTTGGCCCCTTTCTCCTCTTCTAGGATGGGGCCTGCTGAGTGCCAACAGATAATGCTGGCTTGGCCCCACCCCATTGATCCCCAAAGTGGTAACTTGTGTTTGGGGTAGCTCCAATGGAGGAAACTGCATTTTTCTTCCCTTTTCCCTAACTGATGGGGGAAAGGCCAATGGAGCAATGTGTGTTTCTGCCCTTTCCCCCCATCTGATGGAGACAGGGACAAGGCACTAGTGCACCTTGTCCTTTTCCCTACTCATGATGGGGGAAGGAGGGCAGGTGCAAGGGGTGCCATGAGGCACTCCCCCCCCCCACTGTTTTGCCAGCAGTTGTCAGCAAAATGGGGCAACAGGGAGGCAAGTGTGAAGAGGTCCATGGTAGTAACCCTGGATCATAAAACTGTTCCTGGTAATCACGTTTGCCAATGCACAAGCACAGCTCAGGGAGGGAGGAGAAGAAAGGCCAATTGTTCCTTTCCCCCATCCTCTCTCTGAAGTATGCCAGATCAGACTCATCCAGGTCTAATCTGGTTGTACTCCATCCAGGGCTGGTCTGGATTAGTCTTTGGTATATGGCACATATACCAGAGGCTTATCTGATACTGCTTGGGTTTCCTTGCAATTCCATAAGCTCACACATCTTTATGCACTTTATAGGACTATATCTTTCCAGGCCAGATTCATAATAACATATGATCTATCTAGTCTTCATTCAGTACTAACTCTGCTGTAAATATTCCACATAGATCTACAAATTTGTCATCAGCCTCATGATCCTGATGCCTATTCAAATTTAATCTTTCTCAGGGACATATTTTTTTGGAGTTCTTTTTGGTTCAGTAAATTATTAATGCCATTAAAATTCATAATTTTCCTTCATTACCTCTAGGAAAATTGGGGTTTTAATGTGAAACATAATTGTCTCATTTACAATTTGTGTTAAGATAACCAAATGCAACAAGAGTGGATTTACATATTTTCCCCAAGCCAAAGTAGCAAAGAATTACAAACAAAACAATTTATGTTCCTTATGTGCCAATAAATAAATACACCAATGGACTGAATACCAGGAGTACAAAATTCTTATAAATAATAAGCTTTACATTCCTATATTCGCAAGAACTGCAAATATTTTGTATCTAGGCTGAAAGGCTGGTGGTTTTAAAATGTTATTTGTTTTTAGAAAAAAGGAATGTCAGGGATTAACCCTCAGGTATGTACTAGGTATGTAAATTCTTATTTTCCCTGCTCTTGCAAATAAGAATGAAAAATGTGATTCTTTTCCTTATCATAAGACAAGATAGCAAGTGTCTTTTTGTGTACATATGTATTTAGAAAGATAATGTTTCATTTGTGAGGTTGTAGTGCGATTTTCTTTGTATATATTTTGTGATTTTGGATTGTGTGGTTTTAACGTTTACATAGTTTTAACTTTATGATTTTAATGTATATGTTTATTTTACTTGCATTTCTGTTTATGTGGCCTCAAATTGTTGCCTACCTATAAGCTGCTCTGAGTTCCTTTTGGGGTGAGAAGCATGGGATATAAATATAATAAGTAAATAAATCTATACATATAATAAAAGTCAAATGATGGGATTTGCAGGACCTTCACCCAATTCATTCCCTATAGAACATTGCAGCCCCTACAAATCAAAGACCAGGCCAAAACTTGGCACACAGAGTACCCATGACCCACTCTACATCCTGGAGCAGTTTTGAGTGGGACGGACCACGGATGATGGGAGTTGAAGTACCTTCACTCACTTTCTGAGACCGCTGCGACCCTCATCCAATGACTGATCAATATCACACTTGGCACTCAGAGCCCCCATGAACCACTCGACATCCTGGTGCAGTTTGGAGAATGGGGGACCATGGATAATGGGACTTCCACTTCCTTCCCTCACTTCCAGAGACTGCTGCAACCCTCATCCAGCGAATAATAAAGACCAAATATGACACACACAGCCCCCATGACCCACTCTACATCCTGGTGCTGTTTGGAGGAGGATGGTCCATGGCCAACGGGACTCGCAGTACCTTCACTAAGTTCCTGAGACCACTGCAAGCCACATAAACATCTAATAGGAACCAACCTTGGCACACAATGCCTTCCTCAAATAACCCGGGCACTGCCGGGTCCTCAGCTAGTAATAAATAAATAAAGATACAACTGTTTCTTTGCAGTCTAGACTTTTAAAAAACAAAGCATAGGATGATCACATTTTGATCACTTCTCCTGACCTTCTTTTTTCTCTCTCTGTGTATGTATTTGCACGTGCGTGCCAGGCTTAACAAAAGGTAAAGAGACTATGTACCTCTGTACACTTTCATTGGCAGTTGATTGCAATGGGGAAGGTGTGTGGGGTGGCTCATGTGCCCTCCCTCCTTCCCCATCATACGGTGGGCTCCCTCTCCCTGACCACACCAGATGGGAGAAAGAGTGGAAACATACTATAGGGGATGGGAGGGGCACATTTCAAGTCTAGTAGCATTTCAGCTGTAGCATGTTGCTCTATTTATTTATTTATTTATTTATTTCCAACATTTCTACACCGCTCTTCTCTACCCCGTGGGGGGACTCAGAGGGGCCTAACAAAAGGCAACAATTTGATGCCAAACAATATAAATACAGTTTATATTGTTTGGCAATATAAACATTCAGCATTAAAATACAATTAACATTAACATATCATACACATTCACTTAAATTAAAAACAGCGTTCCGTCCATAAAAGGAGCATTGCGCCATATCCATCAACTTGCCATTACAAAACCAATCCAAAGTGCTGCATTGTGCTAATGTGCAAACGCCTGGCCCCACAGCCAAGATTTCACTTTTTTCCTAAATGCCAGGAGGGATGGGGTTGATCGTATGTCGCTTGGAAGCGCGTTCCACAGACTTCTCAAATGCGGTTGGTGGGGATGAGAGATAGAGCCACCACCGAGAAGGCCCTATCTCTCGTCCCCACCAACCGCATTTGAGAAGTACTGTATATACTACTGTATATACTCAAGTATAAGCTGAACCAAATATAAGTGGAGGCACCTAATTTTACTACAAAAAATGGGGAAACTTCCTGACTCGAGTATAAGTCTAGGATGGGAAATGCAACAGCTACTGGTAAATTTCAAAAATAAAAATAGATACCAATAAAATTACATTAATTGAGGCATCAGTAGGTTTAATGGTTTTAAAAAAATATTTACCATATTTCAAAGAAAAATAGTAAATTAGCTCTGTAAGTGGAAAAGGAGGGTCAATAAAAACAATATGGTGTCAACAATAACTTTCATAGACTCCTTTCATAGAATCCTAGAGTTGGAAGGGACCTCTAAAGGCCATCTAGTCCAATTCCACCAGAAGCGAGGCTGAGTGAAGCTGGCTGAGGAGGCCTGCGCTGGACAACAAATAACGTCGAATAATTTGGCAAATGAGCAAGAAGACTCATTTGGACAACTTTTAATCAAAATCAGACAGTGCTAACAGATGATAAGCTGTCAATGAAAGTCAGAGCAGATATCTTCAACACTACAGTTCTACCAGCAATGTTATATGCATCTGAAACATGGGCAACAACAAAGTTAGAGGAGGAAAACTGGTGGTGACTCAATAGAAAGAAGGATGTGTGGTGTTACAAGAAGAGATAAAGACAGCCATAAAGAGCTAAGTCAAAGAACTGAGGTACATGACCTGGTCAATGAAATATATGAGGCAAAAAGAAGATGGACAAGGCATATAGCACAAACAAAAGACACCCAATGGGCATGCCAACTAATGAACTGGATACCAAAAGACCACATGTAGCTCTTGGACAGAACTCGTATTTGATGGGACAGACTAATGTTTAAGCTAATTAGCCAGAAATGGAAAAGAAAAGTACAGTATCATATATTTTGGCAAATGGTAAATTTGCGTGAAACCCAAAGGAGTGGATTGGTGGCTAATCAGATAGATTAGGTTAGGATTTACTGTACGTTTGTTTGTTTTTTTAAAATAAACGAAGGATTGAGCACCTGCAGAGAATTACTTTTCTTGACTCTTATTAGTTTGACATTAATCAGTTCACAGAGAAAGAAAGGCAAGCCATTTGGAATAAATAGCCTTTATAGTTTAAGGCTTGGGACAATCAGGTCACAATGCCTTCCCAACTCCTTGCTCCACGTTTTAAAACTCTTGAGTGCACTCTGGGAGATTGATTATTACTCTTCCCAGTTCCATCTGCACACACTTGACTCTCCTTTCTTCCTTCCCTCTTGGCAGGAATACTTTGAATTTATTATCATACTTGGCATGTTGATGGACATCATTTACTGTGTAGATGGTAAATACTTTGATAAATGGCAGCTGCTTAGGTCTTAGGGAAGCAATTTGAGTTGAAATGGCACTTTTTAAGAAAGATTGACACAGTGCAAATCCTTGATCCATGTTGTTCTATCTTGTTTGCCACATTGGTTTGTGGTCATAGTGCCCTAGCTTACTTGATACTTTCATGTTTATGTTGGGTATGTGAGCCAATAAAACATTTTAATGGGAATTGAGCCAAGCGTTTGCTAATTTTATGTCATTTTTTCATATTTTACCATAAATTGCATCAATTAGTCAATAACTTTATTTAACCCCCCCCCCCCCCCTTTTCATCCTTTTTCTGAGACTGAAGGTGATTTACAGGATAAAAAAATTAGAAAAACCAGATGGTACTAAAATTAAAATATTATTAAACAGAATTCAAACAATTTAACACATTAGTTTAAAAGCATAGAGTGAAAAGAATGCAGCACCATAAGAGGAAGTAAAAGTTCTTTACACGTAAAGCAAATAGCTGCCAAAAATCTGCTGTTTTAGAAAGGTGCCAGAAAAACTAAAAGAAGGTGAGGACCAGCCTAGTTTCCCTTGGAAGGGGCTTCTAAAGCTTGGGATCTGCCATTAAGAATTCCCTTTCATGCCTTTCCAATAGCTGTAACAGTGAAGTCGATTGAACTGAAAGAAGATTTGACCTGAAGGTCCTTAAGTCCAGGAAGCCTCATATGGTACTTATGAGGCTGCATGAATTCAAACTTTATAGGGATGTTGAAGTTATATGACCTCATCACACAGGCAAAAATGGCCCATCGTACACCAGTTCGTCTTCCCTTTTGTGATGAAGCCTGCCAGCTCCCATCTACTTCTGGTGGGGGCTCCATCACAAAAGGTAAGCGGAATCGGCATATGCAGGGTGGTGGGAAGCCAGGCAAGGCAGGTGATTGGTTCTCTACACACCCCACTGGGCCCCACACAGATTCACCATGATGTGTGACAAATCGCATTGCCCATGTGATAAGGTACATAATCAGCATGTATCCACTTAAAAGAATATATAGAAAACTGAACTAAACGCAGTATTAAACAGTATGTGCGTATTGTGTGTCCAAGTCATTTCTGACTTATGATGACCCTGAGATGAATCTATAATGGAGTTTTCTTGACAAGATTTGTTCAAAGGGTGCTTATCTTTCCCTGAAGGTGAAAGTGTATAACTTATCCAATGTCACTCAGTGGTTCCAGAGTCATACTCTAATGCTCAAACCACTACACCATGTTGACATGAATAATATGCATCATATTCTATTTACATTATGTTTGTTGTTTTAAAAAGATCTTAATATTTTCTATGTATTAGAAAACTACTCACCCAAGCACAACCAGTATAGAGATTTTTTAAGTCTGCCTACTGATATCTTTCAAATGTTTACTCATTAAAATTGATCACACAAATCAGAAATTAGGGAAGTATTACACCATAGAATACTATAGTGGCATTTATCAATAAGTAGTATGTGTGGTTTACTTTGATCAGTCAATATCTAGATGATTATGTGCCAAACCATTATGTGTGCTTGTGTGTGTTTCTATCTATAGATGGCTTCTGTAATTAACTCAGCAGAATTTTTGTTTGTTTGTTTGTTTGTTTGTTTTGCTTATATTATGAAATAATGCAGTTAGAAAAAATGAGAAATGTTCTTAGATATTTACACAGAATCAAAGTTGTTCTGATTATAAATATTATGTTAGAACACAGTAAGCAACTTTCATGAGTCCAAGGGCAAAATTCCACATGTTTTGAATCACACACACACACACAAAAACCATATCCTTTTACATCAGAACAACAGGGAGCACACACCTTGTTTTAAAATGTGATCACATGTCCAGGGATTTAATTGTTCTTGAAATTGTAGTCAGGGGCGGTCTGAGATAATTTCGCATGGTAGGCGAAAATTATTTTGGCGCCCCAACATAACTTTTGGGCCCTTACCTTGCATTCCTCCCACGCGCCCGCCCTCTGCAACGCCCCGTGCGTGGGGCCGGCAGCGGGCACCAGGAAGCGCTAGGAGAGGCCTTATCTCCGCGACGCATGCGCTGTGCCTACGGAGCTCCGTTGGCACAGCGCATGCGCCGCGGAGGCCGACGCTGTCTGTGCTGCTGCGTCGCCCGCCCGCCCCATGCGCTGTCCCTACGGAGCTCTAGAGAGCTCCGTAGGCACAGCGCATCTTGCGGGATTCTGGACATACGCTATCCCTGACGGAGCTCTCTTGAGCTCCGTAGGCACAGCGCACGCGCGCGTCGCCCTCCGCGCGCATGCGCTGTGCCTACGGAATTCAAGAGAGCTCCATAGGGACAGCGCATGCGCGGGGAGGGCGAGCGTGCATGCGCTGTGCCTCACGGAGCTCAAGAGAGCTCCGTAGGGATAGCGCACGCTGGCTGTCCCCCATCCCACGTGCATGCGCTGTGCCTACGGAGCTGTCTTGAAATCCGTAGGCACTGCGCATGCTTGTAGGCGGCGGCAGCGCGTGCGCTGTGCCTCGGAGCTCAAGAGAGCTCCGTGGGGACAGCGTGCGCTCGTGTCCCCCCCCCGCGTGCATGCGCAGTGCCCACGGACCTCAAGAGAGGTCCGTAGGCACCTGCGCATGTGCGTGGAGATTCTGCGCATGCGCAGTGCCTACGGACCTCTCTTGCGGTTCGTAGGCACTGCGCATCTTGCGCAAACTGCAAAGCAGCGCAGCGCAGCAGCAAGGCGGGCGCCGCCCGCCACACGGGGCGGTGCCTCACGATGGCGCCCCACCCCGCAGCGTCAAGATGGCGCTCTGGCGGCCGCGTAGGCCGCGTAATGGCAAAGACCGCCCCTGATTGTAGTGCACTCTTTCCCTTGTCTTATTTAGAAAGGAAAATGTAGTCATTTTGCTATAATACTTTTTTTTGCTGTCAGTTCATAACCAAAATGGTCTTCATAGCAAAATATCAGCCATGGAAGTAGATGCACCACTGGTTGTTCATTACTGGCTAGAGAGGAAGAAATCTTTTGATCGCAAATTTCTCTGCCATTGTAATTACAATTATTATTGACATCTGTAATATCAATTATCTGAACAATAAAGCCATCAATAGAAATGGAGAATATGTCTAAAGGACCCTCTGGGCAGCCCTTTATCCCAGGATCATTCGTGTTTCAAAAACCTTTATGTTCTTGGAGGGCTGTCTACACCCACCTCAGAAAGTGTGCACTTTCTGGGATGGGTTTCCAGACACTCTCCTGGGATTAGCCTGGGAGAACGTCTGGAGACTCTACCCCCCTCCCAAAAGCCCCCAGACCTCTTTGAAAAGTAATGAAAACATACCCAGCCTCCATTACAGTGCCAAAACCTCACCCCTCCCGAGGTGGTTTCCCCTCATTGGCTGGAGGCAAGCATCCCAGCATACAAGCAGCTGCTTGCCTCCAAAGCTGATTCATTTCTGATTCACTTCCTGAATCGGAAAAAAGATGGCGACAGTGGCTTCAAAAGGACAAAGATACTTCCAAATCACTTCAAAATTGCTTCAAAAATGGATTTATTCCTATTTCAATCCGAATAACGAAGATTCAAAATGAACCTACCCATGCCTACTTTAGGTCTCCAGTTCTAGGAAGGTGCACAGATGGCATATCAGCCAAAGCTGGTAATAAGCATTCTTGACCCTGGCATCTAGTTGAGCTGTGATTTAGAGAGCCAGAGCCAGGAGCACTCCCAATCTCTGAACACAATCATTCAGGAGAGTTTAACTGCAAGATGCCAGGGATTCAGATGATGAGATTTTAACCAAGGCTGTTCCTCAGGTTGAAACATAAGACAGAAATGCAGGCCATAGATCACAGAGACAGGCCGGGGTCTACAGCTGCAGAAGAGATAGAGGATGTTTCTCTTGAGAATTGTGTTAACAAATTTCAGTATTATTTTGACATCGTGGTTTGCTGTATCTCTAAGAATCTGACGAAAAGATTACCACATGAGAGAGACAATGAATGATAGCACAAGGATGTAGAAACTGTAACTCTAGGTAGATCCTAGCAAAGAAAGGCAGAATGTTGTCAGTCTAGCATGCATTGGCTAAGATAAGAGATTTGAAGAAATATATCTAGAAGATCTTTAAAAACTCTTCTTGGTTTGTTGAACAAGGAGGGATCAAGTCAGTATTTACAACTTTAACCAAGACGGAGGAACTCAAAAAGCAAGTTGAAAGAAGGTTGTGAAGAAAGCTTCAGCTGTCCTGTATAATTAACATTTTAATACATCAGATAAGTCTGAATTTTGATAGATAAAAAAATCCATTGGCCATAAAAAATACTGCAGCATGAATTTGCTCTGTTTTAATTATTCTGTCTATTAATTTATTACAGTTGTATCCTCTGTTCCCTTTGGAATCCTGAGAGGCTTTATGTGGACCTTTTAATAAGCTGACTCCCATCTAGACATTGATCTACTTGGCTTTAACAAAATAAGAATGTTAAATTTTCAAACTCTAATTCTCCACCCTTGTTACAAAATGCTTTCAGAATACTATAGGGGGCTGGACATACCATAATCTTTATCGTAAAAATAGAGAAATTTTTCAAACTATGTTTTGTTTTCAAATAGATTGACATATTGGGAAGATATAGTATTTTAAATGAATTAATGTGTTGTTTTCTCATAGGAAATCAGCGACAATGAAATTTTAGAACTGGTACACAGTGCTCTTGGGAGGATGACAGTCATAAGACAGATTTTTCCTCTGTCAAGAGAGAACAATCAAAGATGCATGAAGAACAACCACCGAATATCATCACTCCTTTGTGACCCACAAGAAGGTTATCTCCAGATGCTTCAGGTGAGTAATTTAGCCTATAAGCAAGAGAACACATCCCTTTCCTTTACATAGGAGGAGAGTATAACCTGTGCCTTTGCAAACAGGGGGGAAATATAAATGGAAATGTTAAACCTATTGCATTTTTTTCTTTAAGGTGAGCATAGAAATTCATGGAAGGCCAGATCCACCTTTTTTGGGCCTTTGATTCACACAGGCCATAACCTATTATGTTCTGGAAACTAGAAATATAAATCTTACCAATTATGGTGGGTATTTTTTTTAAAAAAAACAAAAAAAAACCCAACGAAAACAGGCCTTTACTATTCTTTTCATGATAGATGGCACAGAATTTTGCACATTTCTCACCCTTGCTTTACAAGATTTACAAGATTCATCACTTAGCTATTCTAGTTGCTTTAAAAGTCTCCATATCCTCACGCCTTCTCAATCTCATTTCGATTTCACCTCTACACAGATATTACTGTCAGTTAATTGCACAGATTTCTGTTTAAACCCATTATGAAGCTTATTTTATATTAAGCCATTTCATTGGCACCCATTTATTGATTAGAGAAGTTGAACATGAAGATTATAACAAGGGCTAAAGTTGAGTGCCTCGTTTTATTTATTTATTTATTTAAAACTTTTGTACCCCAATTTTCCATTTTTAATAAAGGGACTCAGACCGGCAAACAGCAAAAATTCAATGCTAACATTTAAAATCCAAAAACATCTTAAATTCACAATAAAATTAACAGTTACCAATACAATAAATACATAAAAACTATTCACCACAGTAAAATCATGTCCAGCTCTTTTTGTCAATATTTATTTATTTATTTATTATTTGGATTTGTAGACCGCCACTCCCAATGGCTTGGAGCAGCTTACAACATAGCTCAAAGAGAGCAAATAGAGTGATAACATAAAACCATAAGACAGTAGATAAAACATTTGAATAAAACATAATAAAATCACAAGCTTTCGAAGGCCTGTCTAAACAAGTACGTCTTGCAGGCTCTGTGAAAGGAAATTAGACTTTGCAGAGCCCACGTTTCTGGTGGCAGCGAGTTCCATAATACAGGGGCAATAACTGAGAATGCCCTGCGCCTTGTAGAAGTCAATTGAATAGCCTTCGCACTAGGGATGTCAAGAAGGTTCTGGTCCTCAGAACAAAGTGATCTCGGAGGGTTATATGGAATATTGAAAACTGCTTCTCGTTTTTATATATTACATGTCTACACTATCAAATCACAAAACTTCCTGGAGTGGTCCACAAAATGGAGATAAAAATATAATATATAAAGGCATGAAATGTGACACTAAAACCTTTTTTTTTTAAAAAACTGAAAAATTAAACATTCTGGGAGAATGAAAAGTTTTCATCTGCTGCTTAAAATGGCACAATATAGATGCCTCTCTAGCAAAGATATTGCACATCGAGGCATTGCCACTTGAAATTCTTCTAGCTAATAAGGTTTTTGTGTATATGTTAACAATTGAAAACATAATCACACAGGGCTCACAAACTATTGCCAATGTTAATGTTTCTAAGCTCTTCTACCTTCCATACCTGGATCAATAGCCAGAAGAAAGCTGGTCATGGGCTCCATACAAGCAACGGACCATAAAATTGATTACAAGCTGGTTGGTCATTAAAAAGTTTGTGGTATAAAAAATCTCTTTCTTCATCTTTTTATTTGAAATTGTTTTTATTTTGGAATGCATCACATTCATTAAATCAGTTAATATATAATAAATAATCTTCAGCCAACATTCTCATTAGCTGTTGTTGGCTATGTTTGTTTTATAATGAGTCTGGAATAAGCAAACAAATTTCTGCCAGCTTCTTGGAATAATATTTATGGATAATATTTATAGGTGCAAATAAATTCTGAATATAGACTAGTAAAGAAAAATGTTTAGGCCATAGCACATTAACTCTCATCTAATGTAATTAACAAAAACCTTCTCAAAACTACTAGCTTCTAAATGTTCTTCATGAACAACACACATACAGAGTTTGTTTTTATTGGTGACAAGCGTTATAAAGCTCAGTCTGAAAGGCCTTGTAAACCTGTCCATAAAGCTCAGAGAAGGATGTGACATGTCCCTAAATCTTATGTGCTTATGTTCCAGACTTACTGTATTTGATCAACTTTCCTTCTAGCAATGCTACTATGACCCACATTTTCTTCCTCCCCAACCCAAATAAGTCTTCATTGGTTTTGATTTTGCTAGTTTCAAATGACTCAGACAAGAAGGAACTTTGTCCATACTGGTGATGATATGTGTCCTATCATTAAGAAGGAGGGCTCTAAGGGTCCCTGACACATCATATAGAGAGAGGTCAAAATACAGTTTATGTTGTTGACACCATTATTTGCCAGAAAGGCTTTGTTCTTTTAGTTGCTGATGTTTTGAGGCAATGATCTTACACTGAATACCACCACATGGTGTGGGTAACTATGTCACTCAGGATTTCAGTTCCCATAATCTCTCACCACTGGGCACATTGGCTAGGGGTGAAGGGAACTGTAAATCAAGAACCTTTGAATGGCCATAATTTTCCACAACTTATTTAATTAAAAGGAACATTTAAAAATGTAGCAGAAACAGAAAGGGATCAATACACCCAGAATAAAATATCTTACAACATTGACTTGACCAGACTTCAAGATAGAGAGAATCGTCTTTTTTATATGGCCAGTTCTGTTAATGTGAGGCAATCTGAACGGTGTCCTTGGGAACGATGTCCTTATGAAAATAACTCCTAGTAGCACACACCTAGTTCTACTTAACATGTGTTATTACGATATTCATTATTTTCACCACTTTCAACGCTTGCATATCTTAAAATTTATTCTTGGTGGAAAACCTGAAAGCTTGTTTTGCCAAGCTAGGGGGAGCTCATATGGATAGCATCATTGTGCCCTAACATGCATTGTGTGTTGGGAAATTCATCATCCCTTGCTGCTTAGCAACAGAGAAAACAATAGGATTTTCAAACAAAAACTCCAGTGAAGTGAATCTGGGAGTGAACTCTTGGAACATTGGGCTTAGAATGACATGCTGCATGCTGATATCTGGCTGGTTTCCAGTGTGACAACTACAGGTTCAGTTCTGACAGAGCAATACAGTGGACACAGAGGACCTCATCACATTGAGGTTTTTCAGTATTCCAGGGAGGGCGAAGCCTGCCAGAGCCCATCAGACAATGCAGGGTTAAGTCCTATGGGGCTCTATGCTTACAGCATCCTGGCAGCTTCCCAGGCATTCCCGTGTTCTCATAGACAAGAACAAGGCAAGTGGAGGGAGAAGCCAGGCAGCGACGCTTCCTCCATCGGATGGATAAGGGGACAATGTGGGTGATGAGTGATGACGGGTTCCCCCACTGCCCACTGTTTTCGCCATGCTTCCTCATTCATTTCCCCACTATCACCTGCTCTTTGGACCTCAATGTGATGAGGTCCATAGAGGGCACTGGTAACTTGAGATTACAGAAGAGTAAATTTTGAATGTGTTGAAGGTATTTTTCACAATGGAAGTTGGGCAGGAGCCACATCAATATTGTTGTATGTAGTTATAACTTTATTCCCTGGGGATGTTCAATTTTTACCAATAATGATTGATGTAGATGATGCTAATCTGTATACCTGTTTCACCAGGAAAGGAGAAGTAATACACTCTTATGAGCACAGATTTTCAAATTGATCCTTTTTATTAGTTGTGTTGTATGATGCGGATCATCCATTACTTCCTCTAATCATATATTTACTAGCTAAGGTGTGGGTTTTGTGTTATTACTGAAAAATAATTTCACAGCTTTATGCCTCTGATTCCATTTCTACTGTGTGTTATTTCTGTTCACAATTTTTATGTGTACAGGAACTAATTTACCTCAACTCCATTTGTTCTTTTTGAGGTTTTCTATTTAAAATATGGCAAGAAAAGACCTAAGGCGTCTGATATTAGTTACTTGAAAGCCAAAAGATACAGAAAGCATTTATAGTGAACTGTGTTGTTTCAGCACATGCAAGCAGAAGATATTTGATTCAAACCTTCCTCAATGATTCATGAAATAACTGAGTATCCTTAAATAAGTCAATATGTTGTTCCTTTACTCCATCCCCATGTTTAATATAGGGACAATAATATGTCTTAAGTTATAGGTTTGCTGTAAACCTATGGGCTACTTTTTCAGATATTGTATTAGAAGTTACATTTGATGTTGTTCTGTACCTTCAAGTTGACTCCACTTTATGACAATCCTGTCATGTGATTTCCTTGACAAGATTTCCTGAGTGGAGGTTTACCATTGCTTTTCTCATAGGCTGAAGCAATCCAGCTTGCCTAAAATCACTCAGGAGGCTTCTATGGTTGAGTGTGAACATGACCTCTACTTCTATACTCAAATCATATCAAACTCACTTCCATCTTGTTAAAGTCCAACAAGCCAACAAAAAAAGGGGGGTGTCTTGCTCTGTATTTCTGTGCATAGTGGTGCTCAACCTTTGGTTCTCCAGGTGAGTTAGACTTTAACTCCTAGAAGTCCCAGTCAGCTTGCCAGCTGTGAGAAATGGTAGAGCTGAAGTTCAAAACACCTGGAGGACTAAAAGTTGAGAACCACTGGCCTAACTATGTGGGCTCTACCTTGGTCCCAGAAATAAGGTTCCCTCAATCCAAGGTACAAATTTGTGGAAGTGTGGGCCACTGTAGTGGTGGTAACCTAGCCCCTGCCTTGATCAAGAACATCCTTATATTGATCTTTGGGTTGCCACCTGGTAATATCTTGTTAGAAACAGTAGTTCTGTTGGCTTCCATATTGTCAGGGTTGTGAAGTAGTTCTAGGTTTTAATACAGGTTTTAAAGTGAATATACCAAATTCTGAAATCTGTGTGGGACTATGGAAAGTTCCCAAGCTCTCTTGGAGCGGATTCACCACTTATTGTTCTGGAAGCCACCAGTTGCCACTATTTTAAAACAATGAAAGCCTGTAATGTTTTGAAATATTTTTTGAATTTATTTTTGAATACTGCTTGGCCAGTAAAAGTATTTTAAGGTGCCAGTTATCTTTCCTAAGATATGTGTGTGTGTGTGTGTGTGTGTGTGTGTCATTTTAAACAAGGATTTTGGCATCTACAGATTTTGATATCTTCAGGGGTGGGCGGGGGTGGAATCAAATTTCAGAAAATATCAAAGACCAACTCTTAGTATGTCTCTGTGCACATTATCACTTGCTGGGGAGTATAATTTGTCTTGCTGATAGGAATCCCAGGAGTAGGGGATTGGATATTAAATATCTAGATAGGCTATTGTTTTGAAATAACATGACTTTACTATGTTTTTTTTAATGCTTCCATATGTATAGGCCTCCATCCTATCATATTGAATACATTGAATAATTTTTGTTCTCATCTGTAACTCTTTGTGCATGGACGTTCCTGTTGGACCTTTTGCTATGTGAACAGAGATTGTGTTTTATGAATTAAAGTATTATACACATCTCACATGGGGGCAGAACCATGGACCTCACCCATGATTGCCTTTGCCGAATAGGGTAGTTTTCATTCTTAGTACATTATTGTTAAAAATCCTTACCCTAAAACCATACTTTGCAGAAAAATGGAAGAATCATTACAACAATAGCACTAAAGCTTCATGGCTAGGTCCACCACTACCAAGAAAAGTGTCTTGCAAAAACATGACATCAAAGCCTTTTAATGCTTAGTCTAATGGTTTCGTTTAGTCTTAGTGTAATGCTTTCCAGGAAAAAGTAAAGACCTGGTTCTTTGAGCAAGCTTTTGAGAATTCAGCAGAATAGATAACATGGAACTATGAATGATGAACATGGAATGGCCAAATGATGTTACTGGATAATGTTTTTATCAGGATGACACCGATAATTATATGTTTTAATGGTATTAAATATATGTTTTATATTCATTGTTTTATTTGCACTTTTATGAATGCCTGGCATCAAATTATGCCAATCTGGAACTCCCTTCCTAAAGATATTAGATCGGCCCGACCTTGTTAGTATTTCAAAGGAAAGTGAAGACCTGGTTGTTCGAACAGGCATTCGAATAGGCAGTGCAACAAATACAGGACTATGGAATTGACCGGACGATGATAATGGATCATGAATTTTACGCAAGAGACGTAAATGAATTATATTTTATTGACCTTGCAATGACTGTATATTTATATCACTGTTTTTAATTGTTTTTAATTGTTTTATTATGTAGCATTGATTTTTTGCTTTTGTAAATTGCTATGAGTCGCCCTAGGGCTGTCGCACCTGAGACACTTGGAACCTCCCTTAGTAAACCACAAGAGTCCAGCTGAGGTTAAATGCTTTATTTAGAATAACTGGTATAGGAAAGAGGCTAGAATATAGTCTATTGAAGCTTTCAGCAGCACCAACAGAGAGCAGCAATTGTCCACAAGGTAGCTGAAGCGGATTATAATCCTCTGGCAATCAGGAACAAACAAAGGAAAGCTTTTTGCCCCAAACCGGGCCAAATCCACAGGCAAAGTCTTTAAGCAAGGCTTGGAAAACAGAGTCTATAAGCAAGGAGGCTGGCAGGCCTATTTCAGGATTCCATGGGCTTGAGTTGCTATGTTGGCTAGAGATGGGGAATGGTTTCTAAGTCCCAGCGTTTATAGTTCACTAAAGCTTTGATGGGTCCGACGCATGATGCGTCGAGTGTCATTCCCATGGAGAGAGTTTCCAGCTGTTGTTGACCCCCTCTCAGGAGAAAGGTATGCAACCCAATTAGTTTGGACATCTGTGCAAAGGGGAGTGGAGCCATCTCTAGAATTCCAGCGCCTATACTTATCAGCCTGCCCAGGAGCTGTGTCCTTGACCAAAGTCTGAACTCAATGCTTGCTCTGTAGCTGACTGGGATGCAAAAGACAAGCAGGCCTGGCTGGCACCTCAATGCCACCATGGCTGCGGTTTGGTTCTAGGGAAACAGAGGCCTGGGGTCTGACAAGGGCTGAGAATAGCAGTATATAAATGGAGTAAATAAATAAATCTGTAACCCGCCTTGAGTCGCCGTATGGCTGAGAAAGGCGGGCTATAAATATTGCAAATAAATAAATAAATTAATAATAGTCAGAATTCAAAATTGCTTTGTCTTGGCTACAAGAACACAGCCTGATTATTTTTGACCTATATAGTCATGAACTATATGTCTGCAATCCACCATATTGAAATTTCATTAATTAGCATTCATTAATAGCTACTCTGTCAGTATTCCTGTCCAAATCCAGAGAGTCATTGTGGAGAAAGAATCAGGGGCTTAAGAATTTATGCAGTAATACTTTCTGTATCATGCATGTCTGTGTATGCTTGTATATGTTCCAATACATCCTGATGGTCCAGATATGACATGGTTTCTTGAGAGCCAACCTATGGAGAAATGGTTTTCATGGGGCTTTGAAGCATTAGGAATAATTATTGTGGTTTGTCATACAATGATTGCTACCAGAATAACAAAAGGAATGCATGTTCTCTGGAAATCCCAAAAGGGATCATTGAAGTTTATTATACTCATAGAACCCATAGAAAGGCTATGGTTAAGATTGAATTTGTGTCGGAGAAAAACTTTCATTGTCAGGAGCAAGCCGATTCTGCATTTTAAAAAAGCTAAGCAGGTGAATGGCACTTGCTATTTTAAGGGTATGAGAACAATAGATACAAATTGTTTAGGAATATACAAGTGTGTAGAGTAAAATTATGAAAGGGAAATCAAAACCAAGTATCAGTGAAAATTCCTTGACAAGGCAATCAATTAAATGATTGAAGAACTTCTGAAGGAAGTGATTGCAAATCTTGTCACTTGAGACATTTAAATGGGTTGAAATTCTTTGAATGTTCTTCTGTATTTTTCTGCTTGGACATTTTTCACAAAAATCCCCAGTAGCTTATTTGGTCAGAATTTGCTCTCCATTTACACCTACCCATGTAGGAATGTGCAGTGTTGTTTTCTTGATGTGTCTCTGAATTCTAGAGCAGAAGACAAAAGGTGAGGGCCAACATTAAAAACAAAATAAAATCAAGAGACAAATAACTTCATTTACATGCCTCTTTATATTATTACTAGCTGTACCCGGCACGCGTTGCTGTGCCCTTTTTAGGAGATGCGAGAAAGTCCAATCATCCACGGTGTGCCCTCCTAAACTGCAGTTGGATGGAGTGTGGGTCATGGGGGCATGGTGTGCCAAGTTGGGTCTTTATTGGTCTTGGTTCTGGGCCACAGTGGTCTGTGGGGAATGATGGGTTTTGAAGTACTACAAATCCCATTTTCCATGGTGGTACTTCAAGTCCCATCATGCATGGTCGGGGCTCTGTGTGCCAAGGTAGGTTACTGTAAATTCAGGCCATACACAATGTCCCATGAGCTGAGGCCTAGTTAGGAACAGCAAGTTAATGAAGCCTTACTGTCAATTCAGGCCATACACAATGTCCAATGAGCTGAGGCCTAGTCGGGAGAATCAAGTTAATGAAGCCTTACTGTCAATTCAGAGCGTAAACAGCTTCCCAGTAAGTGAGGGCTAGTTAGGGAAATCAAGTTAATGAAGTCTTACAAACGTACCTTGCTTGAGGCCAATT
Organism: Anolis apletophallus; assembly: GCA_030556195.1. NCBI lineage: Eukaryota > Metazoa > Chordata > Lepidosauria > Squamata > Anolidae > Anolis > Anolis apletophallus. The sequence continues at coordinate 149,861,171 of JARBWK010000004.1, forward strand.
TCTGTTGGCAAGTATTGTGTTTCTGCGTTGTATGGTTTCTTTGTTTGAGGTATACATCACATGACGTGAACCCATTTATATAATAGATTATTATTAGATACACAATAAGATTTGTACACAGCAAACAAGATCACTATGCTCGCTTTGTGCAATATGTTGGGGAAAATGTGCAATATGTTGGGAAAAATGGAAAGGAAAAGGAAGAGCAAGATGGTTGGATGGTATCCTTGTGACTGGCTTGACCTTGAAGGAAGTAGGAGTGGTGATGGCCGACAGGAAGCTCTGGTGTGGGCAGATCCATGAAGTCAGAAAGAGTCGGAAATGACCGAACGAATAAACAACAACAAATGCTGGCTTTTGTATTGGATCATATGTCAGACACTTCCCAAATATCTAGGACTGTGTGATGTATCAGTGAATAATGTGTGAAGATCCTAGTAGGGTGGCCATTTGCAGTTGACAGATGGTAATTTTGTCAGCTCCGATTGTTTTTAAGTGCAGGCCAAGGTACACCCAGTGGCTTATGCCAGAGTCTAGGGGTGGATATCTCCGGTTTGAAATACTTTGAAATCCGTTATTTTTCGTATTTGAAATTAATTTCAAAGTATATTGACCCTTGGGGCCTAACCCGGAAGCGGAATTTCTATATCGACACCAAGACGGCAATTTTTGTATTGAGCACGTAATAGTTTGTATTATGTTTTTGCCGTCAGTTGAAGCATTTTCCAATTGGCTAATGGAGACCAGATGGTAGCATGAAGCCACCTGCTTCCCTTTAGCCAATCATAGTCGAGTCCCCTCTTCCTTCTCTGACGCTCCTGCCCCTCCCCTGCCAAAGGAAATAAACTGGGGCAGCCAAGGCTTGGCTGCCCCGGTTTATTTCCTTTGGCAGGGGAGTGGCTGACGCAATAAGCCTTGCTGCGGTTTAGATGTTAGCAAGGGGGAGATGCGTCCGCATCTCCTCTCCTGCTAACATCTATACTGCGCTAAGCCTTAACGTGGTTTAGATGTTAGCAGGGGGGGGGGGAGATGCGTCCGCATCTCCTTCCCTGCTAACATCTATACGGCGCTAAGCCTTAGCGCCGTTTAGATGTTAGCAAGGGGGGTGAGATGCATCCGCATCTCCTCCCCTGTTAACATCTATACCGCGCTAAGCCTTAGCGCGGTATAGATGTTAGCGGGGGGAGATGTGGACGAAATCTCCCCCCCTGCTAACCTTGTCCCGGTTTACTCCCAAAGAGAGGAGGAGGAGGGGGCGCGAGTCCCCCTCCTCCTCCTCTCCTTGAGAATAAACCGGGACACTTGTCCCGGTTTACTCGCAAGGAGAGGAGGAGGAGGATGACGCGAGCCCCCTGCCTCCTTCTCTCCTTGAGAATATACCAGGACAAGGGTCCCGGTTTACTCGCAAGGAAAGGAGGAGTCCCTCGCCTCCTCCTCTCCTTGGAAATAAACCGGGACAATGGCGAGAGGAGGGTGGAAGGTGCAGCCTGGCATCCTCCTCTCGCCAACCGATACCCAAACGGGGGTTAATAACCTCAGTTTGTGTGTCAGATGGCGGGAAGAGGGAGGAAGGTGCAGCCTGGCACCCTCCTCTCACCAACCGAGACCCAAACGAGGGTTAATAACCCCTGTTTGTGTGTCTGATAGCGAGAGGAGGGGGGGAAGGTGCAGCCTGGCACCCTCCTCTCGCCAACTGAGCTCCAAACGGGGGTTATCTTTAACCCCCGTTTGGGTGTCAGCTGGCCAGAAGGGAGTGCAGGCAGCACCTTCCACCCTCCTGTTGCGCATGCGTGGAACAAATAATGTAATAATAATGACATTCGTTATTAATTACGTTTTAATTTCAAAAAATATTTTTAAAAATTCAAAATAATTTCTATAACGAACCAGCAACGGAAATCCCCCCCCCATGACTTTAGAATCAAATTTTTCATGGATCGACCACCCCTACCAGAGTCTTTGCTGTTTGATCTTTAAATCCTCATATTGTATAAGCTTTTTCAGTTGCTTCTCATCAATTTTGCTGTCACCTGGGATTGCAACATCAACGATCCATATTTTGGTTTTTTTCTATTATTATTATTATTATTAGGTCATTACTATAAAATATTTTGGATAGTCTGTGATTCCTTAATTAGAAACAAAAAAACAGTACCCACGAGGGGTTATTGAATAAATCACAAATAAAGTCAGGTAAAGTTTCCAATATATCTATTTTCAATATTATGCTGCATATGAAATCACAGGGGAACATTCAAGACCCAAATGGGCCTAACGAGCATATCCCACGTAGGGTTTGAATCAAACACAATAAGTAGCACTCCCACGCAGGGGTTAAGTCAACTCAATATTGTACTGCTTATGAAATAATGGAAAAGCATAAATGACCCAAATGGGCCCGATGAGCAAGTCCCACGCAGGGGTTAAATCAACACAAGGTAAATATATCAATAGCTATTATAGCTCATAATCATGAGTCCATATAAGGTTCGAAAATATCATATAGGTCCACAATGGGGAAAGCGAATGGGACTCTATCGGCTATTGTGCCTGGGTCATGATTGATGTTATTATGATGTTGGACGCTCCCCTGGATTTGCCTTGACAAAACCGGACTTTTCGGTGAAACGGATATTTTTGGCCTCTTAATACGCATCGCGACTCCGTTGGCCTGATTCATTCACCTGGATGAGTACCAATTCACTCCTCCGCGTCCCAAGGGGATTTTCCTGCTACTTGGCAGAGGGGTGGATTTTATGGCCCACAAGTTCTCTTCCAAGCCAGTGATTCTATGAAGGGCACCATTTACAAGATTGTACAGCTGATGAGCTTCAACTTCCATCAGCCCCAGACTTCAGAATTATGCTTAACATTCTATTTCTGTTTGCAAATCTTTACATTTCTTTCTTTGTGATGTGTTTTTATCCTGTCAGTCTTCAAGATTTACAATTAAAATTAAAATGGAAAAGCACCAAAAGGGGGAAAAGATGAGAATAAGCCTCTAGGTGAATAGAAATATGTTTACTGAGCTTAGACTGTTTTGAAAATAAACACTGCTTCCGGGAACGATGCTTTAAGGCACAATCCTCTTCAGTCTGTATTTGGTCTATAAATCTGTTGCAGAAAAAACCCAATTCCTCTGGGTTTAAGGCTACATGTTTTGGTTATAATAAACTGTTTGGGGCTGTAAGGATATAGCAAAGTAAGGAAATGCATGCACAGACATTATCCTGGTACTCTCTGGACAAAATCTGTCTGTCTGGAAAAGCAGAGTGTGTTTTGATTCACCCTTATTGACTATTCTCTTTGTAGACAATTGTGGGGTGAGATTGGTAAGTACAGATTATCTCAGTTGCAGGGTGAAATTGGCAAGTAAAGGTTAGATGCTCAGCCAAGGAATACAGTGACATCTGGCCATCACATTTTCTTCCTAACATCCTAGCATCCGGATGCCTTACTGACATTTTTAGAAAAGTCCTTCTGGTGCAGGATCAGTCTTCTCCTGAGAAGCATTACTCTTCTAGATTATTAATTTTATCTTGCTAGAAACTTACTAAAATGTAACTTAAATTAAACGAAGATCTCCATTTCACTCACTGAAACTTCTCAGCATTACAAATTGAAGTTGAAAACATTCTCTAAACCAGTGTTTTTCAACCTTTTTTGAGCCGCGGCACACTTTTTACATTTACAAAATCCTGGGGCACACCACCAACCAAAATGACACAAAATGACACCCTAACACAGTAATACATATAGTTAATAGGTTTTTAAAATGTATTTATATACTCAGTGTGAAACCTGGGCCTGTTTCGATGAACACAACATAGATATGACTTCCTCTCACATATTTATACATTGCTATCTCTTCTCTTCTTCAGGCTAAACATGCCCAGCTCTTCAAGCTGCTCCTCATAGAGCTTGTTCTCCAGACCTTTGTGAAATTTCACCCAGAGTTAAACTTGCTTCCAGTTAACTATGGATGTCAGGGAGCTGTTATAAACAGTTCCTTGGGGGGTAGAGAGCCAACTCTAGAAAAATCCAGTGAAATAGTAAAAAAAACCATTTCCAAGCGGAGAGGCTCATTTTCTTTCTTGGAAACCTGTGAGGGGGCTGCTAGGAGGGGGGAGAGTGCCAATTTCCTATGGCACACCTGAGGATCACTCACGGCACACTGGTTGGGAAACAGCCCCCCTTTTCTGACTTTTCTCTGTGTGCAACCAGCTTTTCCTCCCGGTGCCGTGTGAGGATGACAAAATACTACAATTTGCTTCTTCAAATTCTCTGCAAATAACAGCATGTTCATGCAGAGTGGCTTCAGGGGGCTTGCAAAAATTGGGGATGGGCTTTGGGCATTGCACAAAGAAGAAAAGAATATGAACTCTCACAGTGCCTGGAAAGGACAATGACACATGCAAAATAAACTCTTTCATCTGGGTGTTCTTAAACACATCATCATCATCATATGTTAATTTAAGCTCAAAAGTGAAAGTATTGTAATATAACTTAAAATTTACAATATACAAGTTTTAAAACAGTATTAATCATCATTAAAAGCATATAAAATTACAGCAGCTTTTAACAATCTTAAAAGCCTTCTTTAAAAGCCTGCATGAATAAAAAAAGGTTTTAACTTGATATTTTAATATAGGTTTTATTGAATATATTTCATTGTGAATATGTATTTTAACTTGTTTGTGCCCCACCTCAAGCCATAAAGAGAGGCGAGTAATAAAGAAATAATCATCATTGGCCATTGTGTAAATTGTGCATATTGTACAATGTGAAAACCTCTGGCTATTGTGCAAATTGTGTACACTGTACAAATAGTGATAATTAATTAATCCTACAAGACTTGCTTGATTGTGAAAACATCTGTAAAAGAGAAGACCGAATCAAATCTATCTCTATCTATCTATCTATCTATCATCTATCTATCTATCTATCTATAACCAGGGTGATGAGGGGACTAAAGTAGTGGTGGTGCATGTTGCTGAGGCTTGACTTTTTAAATGGTTTTTACTTGAGGCACGTTTTAAAAGGAGTAACTCATTACCCAATCCTTTCTTCCAATATCTTCAGCCGCCTTCTTCTGAGGTAAATCTTCTTCTCAACAAATGGACATGAGCATTAATTATAAAGAACTCATCAAGGATTCGCAGGTGTACAAGGCTTGATGATTATTCTGTACTCCTATAATAATAATAATAATAATAATAATAATAATAATCTTTATTTATACCGAAGGGGACTCGGGGCAGCTAAGATGAGGCCAAGCCCTTCTAAAATATTTATTCATTTATTATTTACTCCATTTATATACCGCTATTCTCAGCCCTAGGGCGACATAGCGGTTTATAAAAGCAAACATTCAATGCTACATAATAAAACAATTAAAAACAATTAAAAACAGTGATATAAATATACACTCATTTACAAGGTCAATAAAATATAATTTATTTACATCTCTTGGTTAAAATTCATGATCCATTATCATCGTCCAGTCAATTCCATAGTCCTGTATTTGTTGCACTGCCTATTCGAATGCCTGTTCGAACAACCAGGTCTTCAGTTTCCTTCAAAATGCTAACAAGGAGGGGGCCGATCTAATAACTTTAGGAAGGGAGTTCCATAGCCGAGGGGCCACCACTGAGAAGGCCCCGTCTCTCATCCCCGCCAAACGTATTTGTGATGCAGGCGGGAACGAGAGCAGGGCCTCCCCAGATGATCTTAATGTCCTAGTAGGTTCATAGGAGGAGATACATTCAGACAGGTACATACAACACAGTAAAATACAAAATACAAAACAAAATACATCAAAAATAATAATTAAAAAGAAAAAAATACACTTACAATAACAAATGAAATGATACAGGAAATTCACACACAAGAACCAAATAGGATGGGCAGGCCAAATGGGCACAATAAAATGATTTTTAAAAACCTGGGTAAGTTAGGAGTCGGAGATAGCAAATGAGGGGGCCCAAGAAAATAAATGTTGTCACATTTGACTTTAGTTAACACCAATATTTGTAACAGTTCTCAATATAACTCTCAGTATGGGTTTTACTTCCACCAGATTGGTTTTATACTTATTTCACTTCAAAATATCTTTCTTTTCTTAACTGACAATTCAAGGCACTGGCTTGCCTTTTTCTCCCTTCAGCTTTCCCCACTAAAGTAATAGATTACTACTGTGGTTTCTTTCGTCTTAGTTAAGCAGTAAATTAATAATCTAAACAGGTTCAATTGACCCTTCCAACACAGAGACTGAAGACCCCAACCCCTGGTTTCGGTTTCTCCACACACCAAAACCCAACTTCCACTTTAGTCTGCTTACCAAAAGAAATTCACTTTTTAAAAATGCCTGCCCTTGCCAGGTGACAGTTACCTCCAACCCTTTGGCTTCTCTAACTTGGATACCTTCTAACAGCCGGCTCTGTCGCTACATCAACACATTTTCTAAGACAATCACAGCAAATGTTGACCTGCACCTATCATATCACAACTTCAATACACACATTTAAAACATACATTATAATTAGCTATTTTGTTACAACATCCCTTTTTGGCAAGCTACTTGAGAGATTGATTATGTCTGATTCAAAAAGCTTGTAGATAAAATGTCTTGCTTAGACCCCTTTACATTTGGACTTAGTCTAGATTTGGGTGCAGATCCAGTTTGGGTTGGTCTTATTGATCACCTTTGTTGGAAGAGAGTGAATCTTGTTGATTCTGTTTGATCTCTCATTGGGATTTGATCACTTCTAATACAGTATCCAAATTGAAATATGTGTCTAAAATGGTTTGTTAGGGTTCTGGGAGTTTGGGCTATGATAATATATTGCTTCTACTTATTTCAGAAAGTAGAAGGATTTATGTTTGACACCAATGGTGGTTGAATTGTGCAATTCTGTAAGATTCTAGCTTATTTCTCTCTTCACACACACACACACACACACACACACCCTAGGAAAACCTGAGTGATACAGAAATCAGTATGCTGATGACATCCAGGTCTGATTATTTCTTTCCTCCAAAGTAAGTGAAGAAGTGGAGGTACTTTATACTGGACTGGACTGTGCTAGGACCATGAAAGGTCATTCTTGACAATATTGAAGTACTGTAGGTAAGTAGTTCCCAGATTTGGAAACTGGCTAAGCAACCTATTCTGGATACAGTTATATATCTCTGGCATTACTTTGCAAACGAAGATACTTATGGTATGTTTATGGCATTGAATGTTTGCCTGTATATGTGCATTGTGATCTGCCCTGAGTCCTCTGCGGGGTGAGAAGGGTGGAATATAAATGACATAAATAAATAAATAAATCATCTCACACTTTCTACAAGCGTGTTGATGCTTTTTCGGAGGTTGGATGAGTCCTTTGAGCCTGTGCAATGGATTTTTCTGGTGGAGCGCAGCGTGCACAGAACTGGTCTCACCCTTTAAACCAAAGGTTCATCTGCCGAGACCTAGCAAGCTTGGATGGTGGCAGCGAGGTCCTCAGGTCATAGGTTTGGTTTGAGTTTCCTTCTCTAGATGGTTGACCTTACAGTGTTAGACAAACACCATCTGCCTGGGTTTGAAATGAGAGTATTCCTTCTCTTAGGATGGTTTCCAAAAGGCTTGAGAGCCCATCCTGCCCATTGAAGCTCTTTGTCAGATCCTTCGGTTGTGACCTGTCTGGGATGGGAGGCCGTACCGGTGGGTTTTATGCCACCGCCAGCATAGCTCACAACTTCATTAGGGTACGCAAGCCTCTCCTCCACGTCAAGAAGGCACCAATGGAGAGACAATACAGTAATATTTCTTAGATACATAGATATGTAGCTTGATGATACTCCTTTGGCCAACATTAGTGTAATTTTTGGCAGAAGTGAATTCTTGAGATTGATGCAGCATGTGGCAATTCACTGTTTCAAGGCTGACCTAGTTTACAAGTTGTTTTGGGGAGGAATTACGTAGACCTCAAATATTTCCTTCTGCAGCTCTGGCACCACCACTGTTACATGATATTGTGTCCCAAGACCTGACTTGTAATAAGGATGAGATAGGAAATGTATTTTGGACAAGCTTGTTGTTGATTCCAGCTTGTTGTTGATTCTACAAAAAACCCCAGCATGTCCAAGTTTGCAATGAAGGCTGATGATTTTGCCGAATTATCCAGAATGCAGAATGCAAAAAAACATTATATTTTCCCTCAGATAGAATAAATCAAAACTCTATCATGACTCCTGAAGGTAGTGGTAGTTGGGTTACTTTTGTACGAATATAACAAAAGTAATGGAGCCCAATTAAGCAAACCCAAAGAAAACAAATTTCTGTCCTTGTTTTCTTCTTAGTGTTTCTCTTCTACCAAACCCAGCACACTGCTTCAAAGATAATTCCTTAATTTTCTCTTTCCTCATGCCTGAGACCACCTGGGTAGCCCATGCACAACAGTTCAGCAATTTACATGGATTCGTTATACCAGTAGACTTCCATCTCCACTGGGTGTTTGCAGCAAATTGAAAGTTGTGATGGTGCTTGAATTACTGAGTATAAACAAGGTTTACACCTTTCCTCTTTGCCATGTCCCCATTTTTGGCAAGAAAACTAATACTGTTAATGCCATGACATTATAAAAGTTATGCTTAGGAAATGCCACCTTCTGTGATTCAGTAATTGTGGTATAATTGGAAAGGACTTAAAGATTCAGGGTAACAACATTGCAAAATTATGAATGCCATCTTAAAAGGAGAAAGCTGGCAAGATTCTGTAACAAAAGGGAAATAATAAATAAATAAATAAATAAATAATAGTATTGACCTGAACTGCAAAGTTACGGTAACTCCTTTTTGTTCTTCTTATGCAGCACATTGCAGATTTGTAAATAGATCTTTAATGAAAAATGCTATTTCTATACCGACTGCATACTATGATGCACAATTTTATATTCTAATAAAAAGTATGGTACTTCTGAGTGATCTAAAGACACTTGCTAAAAATAAATATGTCCTGACAGTGCAGTGACAGGAATAATCATTGAAACTTTTTAACATGCAAAGTGAATATACAGATTTATGAAGCTGTATCTGTACACAACTTGATTGTTCTACATCTGGTGTGAGAGACTTGAATAATAATATAAGGATAGCATCATAATCATAATATATCATAATATGCATACCTACTCTACTCCAAGATCAAAAAGAAGTCTCAATCGTATTTATTTCAGATTTCATGAATACAAATTAAAAGCCAAAATTATCTTTATTTACTAATCCTAAAATAACATTTTCTTTCCAATCAGATTTTCTTTCATATTTGTTTATACAGTCAGAGAGACAAACACACATTTGCTTCACATTTACAGAGAAAACAGCTAAAAATGATAACACAAAAGTTACAAATATAAAGTATCAAATTAAAACTAATTAAATTCATAACCATCAAAAAAATTTAAACATAAGCAACCTGCCAAAATGGGTTATTTGCCTATCTATAAAAAGATAGCAAGGAGGGCATCAATCGAACCTTTTTACCAAGGGAACTCTAATGCTTGGGGAAATCCATTTATAAGGCCCTCCCTTGCATTCCCACCAAATGCACCTATGTGGATGTTGTCACAAGACACAGACAGGTTCATACAGGGATATATGATCCTTCAGATAACCTGGATCCAAGCTGTATAAAGCTTGGTAGAACATACTGTATAGCAAGGGTCATCAAAGATTTAAATACAGAGTACATGGTCCCTCAGACTGTTGGGGAGCTAGGCTATAGTTGGAAAAAAAACCCATGAACGATTTCCTATATACACTGCACATATCTTATTTGTAGTGCAAAAAACACAAAAGAACACAAAAGAACAATACAATATTTAAATTGAAGAACAATTTTAACCAACATAAACTTACCAGTATTTCAATAGGGAGAGTGTGGGCCTGTTTTTGACTAATGAGATAGTCAGGTTAATTGGGATTGTTGTTGTTTCAGACTTTAAGTTGTTTCAGACTTAAGGTGAGTCTAATGACCTCATCACATTATCTTGCTGAATCCATGAGGTCCCAGTGAGGGGCATGAAGAACCCGTCACTCCATGCCGCACTTTGCATGACTTACCTCTGCATGGCGGGGGGGGGGCATCTGCCACCCAGCCCCCCCCCCCCCGCTTTGTCATGAAGGCAACATGGGAAGCCTGTGTTGAGACAGCAGTGGCACATGCAGCTTGCTCTACCCTTTCCCAATGAAGCCCAGCCAAAAGTATGTGTGCATCGTGTAATAGGCTCTGTCTCAAAAGGAAAGAACAAGCAGCCTACAAGGGGCAAAGTAGTCTATCTGATGAGATAGAATATCTAAAGCTTAAGGTGAGAATGAGTAAATGACCTTGGAGGGCTGTATCTGACCCCTACCATGTAGTGTATTTGATACTATCAGAAGCCAGGCTCTTCCTATATCTTGTCCTCTGAGGTATTTTAGCACTAGTATCTGCAACGGGTTGGTCAGGGAGGTGGAAGAGAAGGCATAGGCCGCGAAGAGCAAATAATATGTTATGGATGGGTATCTGCAAAAGTGGGGCAACATGAACAGTTGTCATATAAAATATGCCACGATTCTTGTAATTCAAACCATTAATAATCATTGGGCAGATATGGTTCTTGTAGATATTAGATAGAAGTTTCTATCATTCCGCTGCTTTATCGTTTTTAATTATTTTAAAATGATAGTGTGAAAGTTTGCTATTTTTTTCTTCCATGAAATGTCTAATTGCAAAACAAGAAGAAGAGTCTATGTAACTATCAATCTCATCTGATGTGGTGATTTTAGTATCATAAGACACCCCCAATGTTGGACATCACACAATGTTTTTTGACATCTGGTAGAGGCCTCACCTACAACTGGGGTGAAAGTGTTATCAGTCGCATTCACCCCAACATGGGAGGAGTCACATGCTGTGCTGGCTCCAGCATGTGACTTCTCCACAAGGGGAGGAACCTGCATGTTGGGCAACAGATTCACTCTGCTGCTCCCTCTCTCCTTGCAGAAAGCTGATGAAACAGGATGCTTCACCTGGGCTTTCTAATTAGGTCATATGTACTCTATCAATTTTTAATTTCATCCCTCCTGAATGTAAGTTTTCTTGTGACTAGTGAATAAATGATGCTTGCGTCATGGAAAACAATGGAGGAAATCAGGAGATTAGTGTAGCTATGACTGAACAGAACTATATTTATTGCATTCCCATGTGTTCCTTTATCTTCATTTGCTGGGGTGGCTGGTGACTTCCATATCAGCAGAGCACTTGCAATCTGCTTACCTACCCACCCAGTAAGTGATTTGGAATGACACTCATGTGTATATCACATCTCCAGGTTAGCCTCCAGGTTAGCCATCTGTGTCAACAGCTGGCTGCTGTGAAGGTGTGATGTTGTTGCAGCAGTGAGGCAAACAGTTTATAATCAGAGCCCACTAGATGATGAGCAGGGTATAAATATATTTAATAAACAAATACATGTTGATTTGCACTTTGTAGGAGCATGCTGGAACTATCTACATAAGGATGCCAGAATTGCCCCTTCCCTGCTGTCTTTCCAGCAGCAGGGTACAACCTTTTTATTCAGGCAGTCTTTCAAAGAAGGAAGTTTTTAATACAGGGGTTAGTTAGTGTGTGTGTGTGTGTGTGTGTGTGTGTGTGTCTGTCTGTCTGTCTGTCTGTCTGTCCATCTGTTTTAACCATTCTGCACCTAACTGCAAGTCATAGGGAGAGGCGGATAATAAATAACATTTATTATTATTATTACTACTACTATTATTATTACTTTAAAAACAAAAAGATCAGTACACAGCAAACAAGATCACTATGCTTGCTGCTGTATTGCATCACATGTCAGACACTTCCCAGTAGGCATGTTTTAGAATCCTAAAATGGCGATTCTTATATCAAATGGGGGGGATTTTTTTTTTATTAGTATATCAAAGACTTACAAAAAAATTCCCAAAAATTTCGGAAATGTAACTTAAGTACTAACGAAATTCGTTAGTAATTCGTATGCCAGAGCATGCGCATTCCAGATGGTTTTGGCCTACAACTCCCAGAAATCCTAACAGCTGGTAAATTGGCTGGGATTTCTGGGAGTTGTAGGCCAAAACTTGAATAAACCACACTGAATTCTAGATGGGACTCTCCAAATAGGAAGGAGGGAGGGAAGGAGGAAGGGAGGGAGGGAGGGAGGGAGGGGGGTATTCTATTCTTGGAAGCAGCAAAAGAAAAGGAGGAGCCCCCCCCCCTCGCTCTTCGCTGCCTCTCTCTCACCCCGATCCTGAGGGAGCGAGGGCCCAAGTTTGCCCAGGCGGAGAGGAAAAGGAAGAGGCCTGAGGCTGTGAGGACTGGTGGGAGTTGAAGTCCAAAACACGTACCTGGAGGGCTGAAGCTGGCCCCTGCGATGGGGCATGGCAGAGCAACGGGGAAGAGAAGCATCTGAGAGAGCGCAGGGAGAGAGAGAAGGAGAAGCGCTTGTGCGCGCCCGTGTGTGTGTGTGAAGCAGGCCCCTGCGATGGGGCATGGCAGCAGAGAAACGGGGAAGAGAAGGAGGGGGGGGAAGCCTGGAGGACTACACTTTCCAGAATGCATTGCCTAGCCTACCTAGCAGCAGCGTCACTTCCAGTTCCTCATAGAAATGCGGGAAAAAGAAGAAGCTGAATGAAGGCGGGAAGGAAATGAGGGGGAGAAGACAGGGAGAAGTGAGTAGTACAATAATTAATTAATTAATACTTAAGAATTTCTTACGATCCTAACACAAATTGTTGGCCTCAAGGACCGTTAAAGGAAGTCTACTTCCGGGATCGCGGCAGCGATACGTAAAACCTCAAAAGTCCCATTACATACGAATCTCTTACGAATCCTTTTAATTTCCGTTTCATTTTTCTCATGCCTACTTCTCAAGTGTCTAGGACTGTGTGATGTATCAGCGAATCATGCGTGCAGATCCCAGTAGGGTGGGCTTTTACAGCTGGAAGATGATAATTTTGTCAGCACCGATTGTGTTTAAGTGCAGGCCAAGGTCTTTAGGCACTGCATCCAGTGTGCCGATTACCACTAGGACCACCTTTACTGACTTATGCAAGGTCCATTTGTGAGACACATCCATGTTTTTTCTTTGTCAACTTTTCTCTCAATTTTTCCCAGGAACTGTCCCATGGAGAGCCTTCTTTTGCCAGTTTTCTCCTCTACTATGCATTGTGTAGGATGATGATGACAAAAGGATGACTTTAAAAAAAAAATCATACTTTTATGACATCTGATCTATTCTTTTTGTCTATATGTGTATGAAATGGAAAATGGAAATGGTTTCCATCCGTTGGGAAAAAAATCAACTTCTGTCAGTGGTAGCCCATAAATCACTGCCACAGGTTGGAAAATATTTGTCTGCTTGGTAGTTATTTTTCTCCCCAACAGATCCATGATATAAACAATGTGAGCTTAGTGGATAGTGCCTTGTTCTAATTGCCTATAAAATGGGGGGGGTACTTTGTTCAATCTCCCTGAAGTCTGGCAGACAAAATTGTTGGCAGGAATACCCATACACCTGCAATTTGAATTCCATCTGGATTTGAAATGACGAAATAATAGCTGGCAGGAAACACACGGAACAGAATTAAGAATATTGATTTTTCCAAAGATTAATCTGATATTAACACAACATTGATTCAAATTTTGCAAAAGAAGTAAATTACAACCCCCTCCAAAAAAACAAATACAAGGAAGAGAGAGGTTAAAAGAAAACATCAGTGCACATCCCATTAAGAAAATGAGATTGAACAACATTTGAAATGTTAAGGTGTCTGGCTTGAGTTCTGAGATAACAGGTCTCCTACTCGCATTGTGAAAAAGACTGGCGTAAAGTGTGTTTTCGGGTTGGCTGTAACATCAGGTTAAAAATGCAGACAGCTGTATGATGATAAATGACCTGTGGCTTAGTATTCTTGATTGGTTTTGCTCATAAATCATATAGATTATCTATTGCAGGGGAATGTACTGGTAAAACTGATTCCATTTTGCAGATGTGCTTGTGTCGCTGTGATACTTTCACAGTACTGTAATTAACTAGCAGCAGACCAAAAAGTACACATATGTCCATTTCTCTTCATATTGGATTCTGCACACTTCCCTTCCTACTATCTTAGTTATTTATGTGTTTTGGAATAGATGCCAACATATGGTGTCCCTATCCAGGATTTTTGTGGCATTATTTATTCAGAGGAGGTTTCCTCTTATCCCCCTCTGAGGCCAATAGGCTGTGAATTGCCAAAGGTCATCCAGTGGCTTTCTATGGCTAAGTAGAGAAGCCAGACTTGGCCATGGTGGTCCATGCCTTACTTACATCAAGATTGGATTACTGTAATGCTCTCTATGTGGGGCTGCCTTTGAAGATGGCTCGGAAACTGCAATTGGTCCAAAGATCTGCAGCCAGCCCACTAACCAGAGCCAGCTATAGAGAGCACACAATGCTCCTACTAAAGCAGGTCCATTGGCTGCTGATAAGTTTCCAGTCCCAATTCAAAGTGCTAGTTATCATGTATAAAGGCCTAAACAGTTCGGGTCTTGCCTATCTTCATGATCGCATCTCCCCCCGCTCCCCAATGAACTGACATGGCTTCTAAGATCTGCTTGAGAGGCCATCCTCTTGGTCCCACCACTGTCAAAAGCTTGGCTAGTGGGAACAAGGAAGGCTTTCTCAGTGTGCCCCCCCCCCCCCGGCATTGGAAGTCCCTCCTCAGGGAGATAAGACAGGTCCCCACAGTGTCCTCCTTTCATAGGGACTTAAAGACATGACTCTTCAATCTAGCCTTTGAGAATGTTTAATCCCTAGTTGTCACACATCCTCACTTTATCCCATACTGTCGCTCCATTACTGCAGCTGGTACTTAATTTATTCCAGTGTTTACAGCCTGGCCATGGTGCTAGTAATTTACCACCATGGCTAGGGGATAATAGCTTAATTGAATCTGAATTGATTTTTTTAAATGTGTTTGTGTTTTATCTTACTGTATTTTGTATTGTGTTCACTTTTATGTTTATTTTTAGGCACTTTGCGCCATCTGTAGGCCGCCCCAAGTCCCCTAAAGGAGATGGTGGTGCGATATAATAATAAAGTTGTTGCTATTTTTGTTATTATTATTATTATTATTATGTCTCAAGGTCTCAAGAGTCCCAGTTCATCCCTCAAACCATCGCACCACACTAGCTCTGGCTTCTTTTATTTTTAATCTAATGACATTCTTCTTACCCAAATCTCTAAAATTAGGGATGGGGTAGTTTTAATCTGTGACCTTTATTTGACTCCTAAAATGTGTTTGTCTTCCAACCCCCCGAAATATCAAGACAGACACAAAGATATGGATTTTTTTAATTTATTTGTTACTTATTTAACTTATAACTCAACTAACTTTAGGTGTCAGTTCAACTTGGTGTGTCTAAACTGAGGTAGTGTCTTCTAAGTCTACCCCTCAGCTATTCAGGCATACTACCTGGGTCCCCTGGAGATTTAAACCCAGGCAACCCATAAGGGAAACATCAGGAGAAATCTCTCTCAACTTTTGAGAGCAGACACTCAAGGCTCCTGGGCCATTCTCATTCACCTCACCCCTAAAATTAACCTCTAGGTGAGTGTTTGCAGAATGCCTCACACTCTTAAGGGGTGCCTTAAGTATATACCAACCTTTGAATAACTAATCTATTTATCCTAGACTAGTTTACAAGCCGATCATTCCATCTAGCTCCTAAATAACAGCACAGGGTATGCGAAAAAACCCTCCTAGAACATAAGAAGGAAAAATTCCTACCTGGACCCAAATGGCGACCATTACTATACTGTCCATGGGTGGGAGTGGTGGGCGATGGCTTTTCGCAGAATGAGGGAGAAGGGGCTGGCATCCAAACAGAACATCCAATCTCTGAAAGTTCTATGAGGGGAGGGGAGGAGACAAAATTGCTCCAAACTGTATTTTGAAGATCCTCGAGTTTTTGATAGGCCTGGAACTTCACCTAGGGCATCCCACTTTGCCTGGCATCATCGTAGCAGGGCAAATCTGTCACCACACATGCAGCTCCTTCTAAGTAACGCCTCCTCTAATGGGGGAAGCTTTGCCCTCCTGGAGAGGGCTCATGGAAGATTCCTGTTTTATGTGAAAAGTGTCCAGCGATGTTTTCACTCTGGTTAGGGGTAAGGGCCCTGCTGGAAGTCATATGGGGGGCTCCATCCTAGGATGCTAAATTCCCCCCTGTCTGATGTCCCTACTCAAATCCCCAGTATTCCACTTAAATATTGGGGAAAACCAGCTGTTTTTTTATAAAATGAAATTATGCAGATGACAGAAAAATCTGAAATTCCTATTTCCAAAATAGTGAAAAATTGGCTTACTGAAAAAGAGGACTCAGCCAGAAGTGACCTTGAGACATGATTGTCAAATAGCAGAGCCTGCCAGAAAGGTGTGGGGGATAAAAGATTTAGCCATTCTGGATATATAGACATAGAATGGTATATGCTCCAGCCACATGGGGAGAATTCTGTCCATTTAGAATGCATAAATTTCATTGACAAAAGAGCAAAAGTTGCGTTTATAGGAGCAAACATCCCCAAACATGGAAAGTCCTTCCTTTTCCCATTGTGTGAATGGTTTGAGGCCAGGCATAGGTATTATTCAAGGCTTCCTCACTTTTATTGCCTCAGCTAAAGCATTTGGCCCAGGAAGGCTCTCAGATTGTGGCACTGAACACATACAGATTCTAACATACATGTCTTGAGGAGTCATTTTGTAGAGTACTCAGCATTTATCTTCCTTGGTAGTGAATGTGGAATCTTCTACATTCCTAATCCACATATTCCTAATGTGACTATTTCCTTTGCCCTGGGAATAGGACAAAGAAAAGGTTTTGCTGTTCCTTCTGCATCTGAAATGTGAAGACCCCCAGAGTAACATCTTCCATAATTGTTTTCTTTGAGCAAAAGTGTTAAAAGGCAACATTAACATTTGGACAGAAGAATGACTTTCAGGCAAGGTTCACTTAGGGCACTTTCACACTGCCCCTATATCCCAGGATCTGATTTCAGATTATCTGTTTATCCCCAGGTTAACTGGCAGTGGGGACTCATATGTTCCAGTTTAAAGCAGATAATCAGGGATAAGTTCCTGGGGAAAAGGGCAGTGTGGAAGGGCCCTTAGGTCTAAATCTTATGGTAAGTTCTAAGTAAAGTAGACCTTTTGAATTAATGGAATTTAAACAGGTGTTTGTTTACTACATTACAACTCATTCAGCAGGCCTTTTGTTATTTGGGCCTTATCATAGGTTGGACATTCTTGTCATTTGGTGGCAATCTATTTTGAGTCTTTTGGAGATTTGTGATCTGATTTAGTGTTTACATTATTGTGGTAACAGTACTGCAATGTACTCATTATTGCAAAATGTTTTCATACTACTACAATACCCCTCGGGGGTTGAGAGGGGCAGGGTAAAAATGATGCAAATAAATAAATAACATTACTGAGATATGGCAATAGGGGATCATAGATACATCAGATTTGATTTGCCAATTCTGCTAAGCCCTTTACATTTTGGGATTTTGTTTCTCACTCCTGTAAACCACGATGATTTGTTGCTCTTTACAGGTCTCAAGCCTCTATCTCTATGACAGTGTGCTCATGCTGGCCAATGCCTTTCATAGAAAGTTGGAGGACAGGAAATGGCACAGCATGGCAAGCTTGAACTGCATGAGGAAATCTACTAAACCTTGGAATGGAGGACGCTCAATGCTGGAAAGTATTAAGAAGGTAAGAATAAACAACTAGAAACCAAATTTGCAGACTTATATACTAGAAGGGGGTAAGACCTTTAGCCAAGAAACCCATCACATTGTTGTGGTAGAGCAGGACTGAAGGATAGTAAGGGTCTAACTAGGAAATAGACTAGTGAAGATTCAGAGATTGATTAGATAAGTCCGTCAATGGTGCTCAAGGAAATATGCAAATACTGAAAGGGAACTCTTAAAAATCCACTTCCTCACCCCAACTAACTTCTGTCATTGCTTTGTAGAAGCAATTGTGCTTTGAGGAATGATGGGAGAATGACAGGCCATGGAGGACTTCCACACTTTGACACAATATATATATATATATATATATATATATATATATATATATATATATTTGTCCTCTGTTCCTTGAGGCAGTGATTTCCTTTTGCAAACATGCACTTCTTGAGGCAATGATTTTGCTTTTCTCTAACAGGAAAAATGAGATATAATTGAAGCAAACTACCTTGGCACCTCTGTAAGCTATTCCTAAAGGCAACACTTGAGTCCAGGGCCGTAGCCAGGATTTTGATTGGGGGGCTGAGTTTGGTTCGGGGGCTGAGACTGGGCAGAAGAGGGTCTACCCTAGCAAACCTTTTTGTATTGTTATCCCAATAACCCCAGTAATGTGGGATATAATGAGCATGGTGATCAGATCATGATATGAATAAACATAACAGTTTAAATAATGTACCAGTAAGGCCTTTTCGTGGACCACCCTGAGAATTTCGGGGGGGTCTGAAGCCCCTTAGCCCCCCAGCTACATGCCTGCTTGAGTCTCAAGACAGCTTTTCTTGCCCACTGTTTTTATTGGTCACATGGGGTTCCTTCTGAAGGACTAGTTAAACCATGAATAATTTTCATTCCTTCCTCCTAACTGTGGAAGGCAAGAGACAAAGTGACCCAACTGAGCTGCCTCCTCAAGGAGTGCTCCTTGAGTCTGTGCTCATTTGGTCTCTTCTCTCACTTCTCTGAGTGGCCAGATTGCTGTGAAGGACCTGTCCAAAATCTCTGTAGAACTTTAGATGATCTAGAATGGTCTGAAATTTGCCCTGAATGAATACCCATTTCTGATATAACATACTGAAAATAAGCTGTGCTTTTGTGCTATGCCTTAAGAAGGCCTTGTTAAAATCTGATTTAAATCCAAATAAGGTATTATTTTGTCTTTGCTCTGTTTGCAGTTCCTGTACAGGTTTAGTGGTTCCACAACACTAAAAGATTATAGTCTTTGCTTTTTGCTTTTTTTGTAGACCATTGCGGGTGATTGTAGAGCTTTTAATAGACAATTCTACTTTCAGTTGTGGAGCTTTTAGCGGGCAGTACTACATTCAGTTTAATAGCATGCATTTGGAAGTCACATTGAGATAAATATAAAAGAATCTTTGGAAAGCCCCATTGTTTTCTGATCTTAAAACTGATGGAACTATTTCTTTAGGGTCATATCTCAGGACTCACTGGTGCCATGGAATTCAGAGAAGATGGAGCCAATCCTTATGTCCAATTTGAAATTCTTGGAACCAGCTACAGTGAAACATTCGGCAAAGATGTGCGGAGGGTAACAATGCTTTGTCTTTCCCCCTCCTTCCTCTTTTTCTTTTTTCATTGGAGGAGAATAACGCTGCTCTTATCTGGGGAAATGCTATCAATTCTGAACAAATGGTAAAAGTGGTCTTGCTCACAATTCTAAAGTAGTTAGCTGTGGAAATAGTATTTTCTAATTTCTCACACATTTAAACCTTGAAAGATAACATTTAAGACTGTCAGGAGTCTAGCAAATTGTTCTCAAATGGGCCGTTATTCTTTAATATATTCTAATAGTGATTCTCTGAGCATAATAGTAGAAATGGTACAACCCTGCTCCTAGCGATTTCCAGGTGAATTATGGTGTAATTGGCGTAAGTAAGGCTTCTCCTAGTCAAGACACTAAGTGGAGCATTACATTTTTAGTCTATAAAATCTTTCAGCAGAATCCAAAAAATGGCAAGGAACAGAGTGGTGGTGAATGGTGAGGAGTCAAAGAAAGAAAATGTATTCAAAGAAATAACTATGTAGTACATTACAGAAATGTATTTGTTTTGTTATTATCCCCAAAGACAGCTTGTGATTTTAAAAAATCAAATATAATTGCATTTGTGGCTGCTGTCCTGCACCTCTGTGTACTCTTAGCATGATGCTTTTCTATTGTTAAACACTCTTGGGGAACAGGAAATGCACAAGCCTTTTCCTGTCACCTCTTTTTGTCCTAGAATTACTCCAGTTGTTTTTCTTCCAAATAAACAAATATCCCCAGATTTTTGTGAGGAAAAGTATTACTGTATATACTCGAGTATAAGCCTAGTTTTTCTTTTTCTTTTTTTTTTTTTTTTTTTTTTTTAAAAATTTATTGGGGTTTTTTCCGTAAACAGTATAAGTGGGAGAACAATTTTTGGTACAGGATAGTAGGAAAGATAGAGAGAGGGGGGGGCAAGAGAGGGGGGTAGTATTGGGAGGGGGTGGGTGGTTTGGGGGAGAACTAACCGGGAATGGGGGGGTAGAGGGGGGCTGCAGCGAAGTAAACAGGAAAGGGCAGTAGGGGGCAGTCTCTGGGGGGGTGACAGTGTCTTTTTGCGCACTAAAAGGTCTCTGTGCCCCGGAGAGCAAGCAGGGGGAGGGGAGTGATTGAAGATCACGTTGTTCACGGTGAGCCCCTGGACTTTAGATAGGCTTTCACCGGGGTCCAGTCAGTTTTCTTCAACGGATAGCCTCCTATTTCGGATAAGTAGAAGGAAAGTTTGTCCATATCCATGGCGTCTCGTAGCTTGTCCAGCCATTCTTCCAGTTCAGGGATCTCCTCGCTCTTCCACTTTCTCGCGTAGACTATTCTCGCCGTTGTTGAGAGGTAAGCAAATAGTCGTTCCGCATTTTCATCCAGGAGATCTTCTTCGGACGTGAGTCCAAGGAGGTAGGCTTCAGGTTTGAGTTCCATAGAGAGACCCAGGATCTTTTGTGTGGCGAGGTGGATCTTTTTCCAGTATTGTGTGGCACGCTGGCAGGACCACCACATGTGGTAGAACGTGCCCGTCTGAGTGGTGCATTTCCAGCACTTGTTTTGCGTTTCCTTGGACATGAGACTCAGCTTGAATGGGGTCATGTACCACCGGTTGAACATTTTGTGCCAATTCTCAGTCAGCTCCATCGCGTAGGTGTACTTCAGCTTTTTCCTCCACACCTTTTCCCACTCGTGGAGCGTGACTGGCCTGCCGATGTTCCTAGCCCACTTTATCATGCAGTCTTTTACCACCTCGGTTTCTGTGGCCCACTCCAGTAGCTTGGAATACAGTTTGGAGATCCGCTTTTGATGTTTTTTGAGAAGGGGGCCCCAGAAGTTCTCCTTTTCCTCAAAGCCCAGGAGGTTGTCCTCTGTAAAACGCTTCCTGATCTGGTGTAGCTGGAGCCAGGTCACATTTTTGAAGGTCGTCTGGATCTGTTCTAGCGGCTTTAGCCGCCTAATTCCTCCTATCTTGCAGGTTAGGTCGCCGTACGTCGGCCATCTGTTCCAGCCCAACAGCCCTTTCTGGTGCGCTTCCAGGGGGGAGAGCCAGAGGGGCGTACAGCGGTAGAATCGGCCCTTGTATTTCCGCCAGATTCTTAGTAGAGCTGCTCTTAATATGTGTCGTCTGAAGCTTCTCCCCTCCTCTCATCGGTCGTACCAGACAAAGTTGTGCCACCCAAGTTGCAGATCAAATCCTTCGAGGGCCAGCAACCCGTCTTTTTTCAGATTCAGCACGCCTCGAAGTAGGTCTTGAGGTCTGGTAGCCCCAGTCCTCCTCTCCCTTTCTCATCTATCAGCGTCGAATATCTGATCCGTGCTTTTTTGCCTGCCCAGACGAATTTCAGGATGTCCTTCCTCCAGCTCTCAAATATTCGGTCCGATCTAATGACCGGGATATTCTGGAACAGGTACAGCAGCCTTGGGAGCACGTTCATTTTGATGGCTGCTATCCTCCCCATGAGAGAAAGCCCAGCCTGCCTCCAATCATCCAGGTCCTTCTGCACCCCTGACCACAGTGCATCGTAGTTGTTCTTAACCAGGTGAGAGTTCTGGGCTGTCAGGTACACCCCTAGATATTTGATCCCCTTCGTCGTTTGGATGCCCGTCAACTCTTCCAGCAGGGCCTGGCGGTTTTTGGCCATATTCTTTGTTAAAATCTTTGTTTTGGTCCGGTTTATCCGGAGCCCTGCAACTCTCCCGAATTGCTCGATGTCCGCGAGCCACAGATGTATATTAGTTACTGGCTCCTCAACAAAGCAGATGAGGTCGTCGGCAAAGGCCCTGACCCTGAAGGAATGCTTCCCTATCTGTGGACTTTTTAGATGTTGGTTGGCCCGGAGCTTCCGGAGGAGAACCTCTATTGTCAGCACAAAAATCAGGGGAGACAGGGGGCAGCCCTGTCGTGTGCCTTTCCGGATGCTGAATCTCTCCGTGGGCTGACCGTTGATCCAGATGCTCACTGTTTGAGCCTCATAGATCGCTCCTATGGCCTTCCTGAAGCGTTCACCCATGTCCATCTCCGCCATCAGGGTTTTGAAGAACCCCCAGTTTAAATTATCGAAGGCCTTCTCCGCATCGAGAGCGAGGAAGGCCACTTCTTTCTTGGGGTGAGCCTCGTAATATTCCATAAGATCGAGGACTACTCTAACGTTATCCTTGGTGTGCCTGCCCGGGAGGAAGCCGTTCTGATCCGGTTCCACCCAGTCGCTGAGCCATACTTTCAGTCTGTTCGCTAAGATGGTTGCCATTATCTTATAGTCAGTGTTAAGGAGAGATATAGGCCTGTAATTGGCTACGTTGGCACTGTCTGTCCCATCTTTGTGGATCACTGTTATATTGGCCTCTCTCCATGACTTAGGGAGGACTCCTTCCGACATTACTCTTTTGAATATTGTCCTCATGTGACTGATTAGCTCGTCAGGCAGGGCTTTATAGAGCTTCGCCGTCAGGCTGTCTGGGCCCGGGGCCTTGTTCGCATCCACCCCCTTGATCGCCGTCCTGATCTCCTCATCTGTTATCTCCTTGTTGAGGGCCGACCTGTACTGCTCTGGAAGTGTCCCCAGGTTCTGGCCTTTTAGATATTCCTTGATGTCCTTTTTCTCTACTCGATCGTCTGTGTACAGCCTGGAGAAAAACCGCTGGAACTCCTCCTTTATTTCGTCTTCCCTGGTGAGTACTTTGTCCCCACTGCGGACGTTGGTAATGATCCCCTCTTGCCTCTTCTTCCGGATTCTCCTCGCCAACCATCGCCCGGGCTTGTTGGCGTTTTGGAAGTTCCGCTGCTTGAGGAATTTCAAGTCCTTGGCCATCTGCTCCAGCTCCAGGTGGTGTTTCTGGCTCTTCAGTATGGCTAGCTCGCGGGACAATTCCTGATTTCTGGGGGTTGCTTTCAGCTTCGTCTCTGCTTCTCTGATCTTCCCCTGCAAAGCGAGCAGTTTCTCCCTGCATTTCCTGTTTATTATTGCAGGTGTCCGCGGATCACTGCCTTGTAAGCATCCCAGACTGTTTCCGGTGATACTTCCCGGTCAGCGTTGAGATCAAAGTAGTCTCTGGTCAATGACTTGTATTTTAGGATGTCTTCCTTCTTCTTCAGGAGGTTGTTATTCATCCTCCACCTTCTTGACGGGAGCCTGTGGTTTAATGTCATTTCCAGCGGGCAATGGTCAGAGAGGTCCCTTGGCAATATATCCATCTTTGAGACCTTCGTCACCAGAGATCTGGAAAGCCAGATCATGTTAATTCGCGACCAAGTCTGGTGTCTGGCTGAATAAAACGTGAAGTCCTTTTTGGTCTGGTTGAGTGCCCGCCAGGCATCCTGGAGGCCGAGATTGGTCCTGATTTGAAGCATCGTCTTTGGAAGCGATCCGCTGGATTCAGGGGCAGCCCCTGCTTCTTCCCCCCTCCTCCCGATCTATCCATGTGGGGGTCTATCACTCCGTTGAAATCTCCCAGCAGAATCAAGCTGTCAAATGATTGATCTTCTATTAGTTTCTGGAGCTCCCTTGTGAAGTTTGTCTTGGGGCCGTTGGGGGCGTATATGTTGCAGACCAGGAGACTCTGTGGGCCCACCTTGATTCTTACCCCCACTATTCTGCCGTCCTGGTCCTTGAAGGCTAATTCTGCTGCAAGTTTGGGGTTTACATAAATGGCCACGCCGTTCTCTTCTTCTCTGCCAGGGAGTGGAAGAGGGTGCCTATCCCTTTATTCTCCAGGTGTTGCGCGTGCTCTCTTTTGATATGGACTTCTTGGAGCGCCATCACATCGTATTTTCGTTTTCATAGCCAATTGAAGAGTCTCTTCCTCTTGGGGGCGGAGTTCAGGCCGTTTATGTTGTTGGAAAGGCAGACCAGTTGGAGCTGCAGGTCACTCATCGCGCATCTCTATTGTGTGTTCCGCTTCGCCGTGTCCTGTCTCCGCGTCGGATGTGCCGTTGTCTCGTCTAGGGGGGGTCCTGCCATGATCCGGCGAGCTGAACCGCCGTTTCTTTGCCGGGTCCCCTTGTCTCGTCTGCGGGTGTGGGTCCTGTCTATCACTGGCTCTTAGCTTTTCCAGGAAGGCTTTGGCTTTCTCCACGGTTGTCAACCAGTGCCTTTGGTCTCCCAATGTTGCCATGACCCCCTCTGTCTTCTCCCACCGGAAGCGTATCTTCCTGTTCTTCAACTCTTCCGTCAGAAACCGGTAGTTGCGCCTGCTACTGATGGATTCCGACGTGAATTCTCTCAGTATTGTTACCTTGCTTCCTTTGTAGGATGGGTCAGCTGTCCTTTTCCCTCGAAGGACCTCGTCCCGAACTCTCCTGTTTCCAAAGCGAACCACCACATCTCTTGGCACGTTGTTCTTTTTCGCGTACGCCGTGGAGATCCGGTACGCTTTGTCAATCTCCCTGGTCATCTCGCTTTCCCCCCTTTGAAGGATAGTTGCTGTCAGCCCCTGTACAATCTTAGTCAAGTCTTCCTGCGGCTCCTCCACCACGTTGCGGAGACGGAGCCAGGAGTCAAGTTCGGTCTGCTCCAGCCTCGTTTGGACTTTTTCCATCTTTGCAGTTTTTGCTTCGATGTTGTCCAGTCTCGTTTTCATTGTTTCCTGGGAGCTCTTGAGGCTTTCCTCCCCTTGCTTGATGTCCTTTATCTCCTCGTGTAAGTTTGCCAGCTCCCTTGCCAGCTCCGTCCTGATGTTCAACAGCTGCTCCTGTACTGTCTTATGCTGTGACTCCTGTCTGCTAGCCACCAGGTCCACCGCCTTCTGTGTTTGTTCTTGCCGCTCCGCTATCTTGTGCACTTCCCTCAGAATCTCCTTGAGGGTCATCTCCTCCGAATTGGGTTGTTTTTTGGCGGGTCCTTTGGCCTCCTTGATCGCCCTCGGGGTCGTCATGTCCCTTGCTTGGTGGTCTTTCCGGGATTTATTGGGGTGGCCTGGCGCTTGACACCCGGAGATGGGTCGGTGGGGTGTAGTTGTGTGGCTCGCGGTGCAATGGAGGCCCAGCCTGGTGTTTGCTGATTTCGTTCTTCCCTGTCCTCCCTTGCCTCCTCCTATTGTTATCCTCTTGCCTTTCCTTGCTGTTGGTTCGTCGTCCCCCCCTTGTCCTTTTGGTTGTGTCTTGTGCCTTTCGGGGAAACTGTATTCCTTTGAGGTGGTCCTGTCCTGAAGGGTGGAGAGACCCTGTCTTGGTGTGGGTTCTGTCTCTTTAAAGGGGTCCTATCCCTTCAGTTGAGAGTTTGGGCCTTAGGAAATTGCTATCTCTTTGAGGGTGTCTTGGCTATAAAGGCGTCTCTTTGATGTGCTTCTGTCCCTCTGGGTCTCCTTCTTGGCCAGTAGGGGGGGGGGGGGGTGCAGGCGGAGGTCTCCTAGAGAGGATCCTTTATTCCCAAAGAAGGAGGGAGGGGAGCTCTGCGATCTTCCTGTCGTTGAGAACTCAAGATGGCGTTCCCGCCCAATCCTCCTTCTTCTTCCCTCTTCTTCCCCTCAGGACCCACCGTCGTCCTCTCGTGGCCACCACCAGCCCCTTCACTCTCCTTCTATGATTTCCCTCGGCTGGCTTTGGCTTGGTTGTGGTGTCTTTTCGCCTTTGGGGGCCAGGGGTGCAGGGGCTTCCAGGGGCTCCTGCTTTCTTGTGGGTGGGTGATCCTCTCCTTCAAAATGGCGCTCCCGCCAAATCTCTTCTCTTCCTCCCCTCAGTGGGCCCCAGCCGCCATCTTGTGCTCCCTGTCCGCCCCTTCTTCCCCTCCTGCAGCTTCTATGGGCCTGACCAGTCCTTCGCGGTGCCCCCTACCCTGTCCACCTCCGTTCTTCGTTCTTCCCTGGGTGGGGGCCCCGATCCCCTGTGCTCCGGTGCCGCCCGCTGCTCTCCTTGCCTTCTCGCCGGCTGTTTTCTCGGCCTCCTCGTTTTCGCGCCCTTTTGCTTCCGCGCTCCCGTCCGTCCTCCTCGCCTCCTGCTTACCTCCTGCCCTCGGCTTAGGTGGGGGGGAGGGGGGGGAGGGGGGAGGCCCGGCGGGGCCGGCAGTGAGTGCGGGTCGCCGCCCGCCCGCTGCTTCCCGGCTCGCTCGCTTCGCCGGCAAGGACCCGGGCCCACTCGATCTCCTCCTCTTGAGGAGGGGGAGACCTCTGGGGCCGCCGGATCCTGCCCTGCAGCTTCGCGCCCCCTCCGGACCTGAAGTCCACCGGGGGGGAGGACGCAGATCGCCCTCCGGCCAGGTAAGCAGGCGGCGCTCTCTATAAGCCTAGTTTTTCAACCCTTTTCGTAGGCTGAAAAAGTCCGCCTTGACTTATACTCGAGTCAAGGTTATTTATTATTTTACTCTGTTGTTGTTATTATTATTATTTTGCATTTATTATTTTATTCTATTTATTCTATTTATTATTTTACTTTTTATTGTTGTTATTATTACATTTATTATTTTACTCTCACACACAACTTTATTACTCTATTATTACTGTTATTATTATGTTTCCCTTATTTTACTCTATTATTATTATTATTACATTTATGATTTTCCTCTCTTTATTATTATTGGAAGGATACTTAAGCACATTTACATGAAGAAGGTTATAATAATGGTTTAATCAGAGTTGCGGAGTCTTATCTTAAACTTCAGTTTTATGTAAATATTCAAAAACATTTAACCTCCTGATGTCTCTATTAATGTAATTTTATTGGTATCTATTTTTATTTTGAAATTTACCTATAGCGGCTGCATTTCCAACTCGGCTTATACTTGAGTCAATCAGTTTTGCCAGGGTTTTTTTTTTGTAAAATTTGGTGCTTTGGCTTATATTTGGGTCAGCCTATACTTGAGTATATACGGTACCTTGAAATGGAGGGTAAGGAAAGCATTCAGCACTATTTAACTTTCACCATCAATACAAGGGTTTACAGAAAAGAAAGAGCCATCTGGTTAATAGTATGCACAATTGCAGTGTAACATGCAGTTTGTGTCTTAGGGTCATCCAGACAGGCCCAAGATCCAGGACTGGTCTCACTTTTACCTGAGGAATCCAAATGAACACAAACTTAACACTGCATTAATTAAACATCTGGAAAGAACTGGATTATATGAGTCTACATTGCCATATAATCCAGTTCAATGCAATTCATATGCATTCTGAAACTAGATTATATGGCAGTATAGATCCAGTCTTGGTTTTTATTGCTCTTTGCATTAGGACCAGTTTAACAGGTTAGAGTTGTTGGTTATTTCTTTAAAGATAGATATCCTTTTTTAATGTATTAAACATTGACACAACATAATTTTCCAGGTGGCACATTATGTGTAGCCTAAAGGAGGTTCAGATACTGATATTTTTATCCCTACTAAAGATATAAATCTTTAAAATATGCAAGAGCATATAATTTCAGAAATTTTTCTCTCTGCTCCATCAATAGAATGGTTTCTCTAAAGTTTTGAACACTATTCATACTCTAACCCAGTGTTTCCCAACCAGTGTGCCGTGGCACACTAGTGTGCCATGAGCAATCATCAGGTGTGCCGTAGGAAATTGGAACCTCCAATACCCTTTCTTCCCCCTCCTGCCAAATACTTTTTCTTCTCCACTCGGGCTCCCGTCTTCCCAGCCTCGCTCTGCTTACTTTGCCTCACTTTGCTCACGCTGTCGCTTCTGTGGGAGGGGAGAGGGAGGAAGACATGACCCGTGCGGGCGCTATTGTGCAGACTCGCCCTATATCTTCCTCCCTCCCCTCCACAGTGCTCTCTGGTATAGGTGAACTACAACTCCAAAACTCAAGGTCAATGCCCTCCAAACTCTTATAGTATTTTCTCTTGGTTATGGTAGTTCTGTGTGGGAAGTTTGATTCCATTCCATCATTGGTGGAGTTCAGAATGCTCATTGATTGCGGGTGAACTATAACTCCCAGCTGTTGAGCAAGACCTTCGTGTGTGTGTTTTTATGCCATTTCTGCCAGGATATCTATGTTGTGTTCATTGAAACAGGCCCAGGTTTCACACTGAGTGTATAAATACATTTAAAAATATATTAACTATATGTATTACTGTGTTAGAGTGTCATTTTGTGTCATTTTGGTTGGTGGTGTGCCCCAGGATTTGGTAAATGTAAAAAGTGTGCCGCGGCTCAAAAAAGGTTGAAAAACACTGCTCTAACCCACTGAGAAGTTAATTTGTGGGGAAAAAAATAGAGCCATCAAGTCCAGGAGTTGGAAGATACCACAAAGACAATATAGTTCAACACCCTGCCATGTAGAACTACAAAATTCTTGAAGCGCTACTTTATTTAAAAACCTCCAAAGAAGGAGTCTCTCTTACTGTCAAAGCAGCTCTTAACGTCAAGGAGTTCTTCCTAAGATTGTGGTGCAATCTCTTATAATTTCATTCCATTGGTTCAGGATCTTGTCTCTGCAGCAGAAAACAATTTCATTCCATTTCCTACATGACATTCTACCAGTCATTTAAATTAAAGACAGATATCAAGCAATTTCTCAGTCTTCTCTATTTCAAGCAAAATGTAACTCCCCAAGCTGTTCTCCATAATACCTGGTTTTCAGGTCTTCTGTCAATTCGGTTGCCCTTTTCTGGACATGTTTCTTAAATAAGGAACTTCTGTCTTCAGAAGCCTGCTGGTTGCTTATGTTTCTACAGAAAAATGAATTAATAACTGGTAAGAAAGGCAGGGCAGGGGTAGATGAATTGTTAGTTTTGCTTCTGCATTTAAAAAGCTGTATTTAGAAAAAAGAAAAAAAGGACTCAGCAGTTAGTAAATCCTGTGCTGACTTGTTTTTGAAGTAGGAATTTGCAGGAGCGAGAAAAGAGGAGGAAGGAGAGAGGTGGAGGAGGAGGCAGGGAAGCAGCCAAAAAAAGACAAATTGCTGTGTTGAATTCAAGTAAAGTTCAAGGATGAGTGGAGGTGAAGCCAGTTGCATTTTCTTCATTGGAGTTGTTTATGTACTCTTCACTTTTATTGTGGTTAGTGGCTGCACTTGTTGAAATTATTCCCATCCTCTCCTTTTCAGGATAATTTGTTTGCCCATCAAGTCATCTGTTTTCAGTAACTACCATCACCACCACAACAGATACAAACAATTCAAGCTAGTTTGTACATAGCCCATTTCTGCTTTCCAGTTTGGCAGAAGGGACCAATATTTTAGCAATGCCTGTTGAAATTTTGTCTTTACAACAGCATTTGTATGCTGGTTCCATTTTATAAATCCAATCTTCTCAGTTGTTTCTCAGTTTGCCTGGAACAATGCCAATCTCTCTCTCGGCATTACTACACGAACGAAGATTCGGGAAGGACTCATCCCACGCTTTTTACAAGTGCGTTGGTGACTAAAAAGGCCAATCTGAGATAGGCAAGCTTGGTTGCAGAAAGCACAGCAGAAAGTCTTCTTGGGTGATGTTGTTTCCAAGTTGTGGTTCTTTCTGCGTTGTCATTTCTCTTCGAGACCCATTCAATGTGTCTTCTCGAAAGAGACCACAGCATTGTGGATAGTGCATCTCCATGCCTCCCGATGTCAGGCCAGGGTGGACCATTTTTGGTGATCAATCTGGCCAAGCCTGAGATGTTGTTTCAGGGAGTCCTTATATCTCTTTTTGGGGGCACCTCTCTTGCGCTGACCCGTGGTGAGTTCACGGGTTCAAGTTCAAGTATACTGGGTAGACAAAACACAGGAAACTTGTTTTGGTCCACCACTATCTTCACTTCCTGCTAGCACCACCCTTATCTTCTCTGTTCCTTCAAGCCCTGCCTCCATGGCCATCAAATTTTATTTTTCTTCAAAACAAGAGGTGCATGGAGCATATATGTTGTTCACAACCCAAATGCTGTTCAAAGAAGCCTCCTGGAAGCATGATTCTCCATTGTAAACAAAGTGTGCGGAGGTGGAAGAACATTCAAAAATCTTCAAAAATGAATGAAAAAATATTTTCTTTTGGAATCTTGAAGCTTCAGTAACGAAAAATACTGAGAAATTTAATGGGGAACACCGGATGGCTCTGAGGTGCAGGGAAAGGAAGTGTGTGTGGATGCAAGGCATGTTTTATTCCCAAGTGGAGAAGGAGGCGGGGACTCGCCTCCACACTTCCTTCCCTGCTTGGGAATAAAGCGGGACAAGGGTTGTCCCACTTTATTCCCAAGTAGAGAAGGAGGTAGGGCCTCACCTCCACACTTCCTTCCCTGGTTGGGAATAAAGCGCCCACCTCAGCTCTCAACTGGCGAGAGGAGAAAGGCGGGTGCTGCTGCCCTCCAGTCTCCTCTCGCGAGTTGAGAACTGAAGAGGGGGGGAAATGACCTAATAACATGACCTTTACAAAAAATGGAGATCCCGGGTTCGGTTTTGAAACTTCACTTTCGGGTTGGACACCGAGGGTCAAAATAATTTCAAATACGAATTATTAACAGATTTCATAGTATTTTAATTGGAGATATCCACCCCTAATAACTATCACCTTATATAACTATTAATGACTCTAATGTACCAGTCTTGATAATTGGAGATGAAAAATAGTTCTAAGTGTATAAAGATGGCATGACAGAAGTGTCGTTATGTCTGTGTATGCCTGCAAGTTGCTTGTCAACTTATGCCAACTTATGCCCGTTAATTTCATATGGTTTTTCAGGCAAAAAAAATCTTAAAAGTGGTTTTGCCTGCTCCTTCTTCTGAAATATAGTCTATGTCACATAGTATTCATTGGCAGTTTACTATCTAAGTAGTAACCGGAGCTGACCCTGCTTAACTTCCAAGAATGGGTGGAATCCAATGTATTTAAGGTATTTAGGCCATTGTGTGTGATGTATTTAATATGCTTTACTGATGTTACTGCTCAAACATAATTTAATGTTCTCCAAAATACTTCAAAAATTTGATACAGCAAGAACAAATAAGCTTCCTTTAGGGTGTCTGTTCCTACTGTGCTTATGTGGTGAAATGTTTGGATGGCTACTTTTTAATAGTAGCCCAACATTGTTGAACTCGTTTTTTCAGTGAAGTCTATTTGGCTTTTACTTTACACCTTTGAAAGATTGAATATATCATTTTAATTTTCAATATTTGTGCTGTTATGCTGTGTTTTTCTTAGTAGTATTATCTTCAAAGTTTTTAATTATTCTTCTGATGTCTACTTAGTTCATACTACTTTTAATTGATTTATCCCTTCAAGTGAATATTTCGTTATGTGATTGAAGCTTTATGTAGATTCTTTGTTTTTAATATTGTCAGATCACTGGTTTTCTGTTTCAGGATGTTGCCAGAAAGTCTAACAAAATGATCATTCTTTCCTACAAGCATGCCTGAGTCTCTTGGATTGCACCAAAGAGGAAAAATAGTACTTTTCATTGCATCGAATTAGTTTTTGGAGTCTCTAGATAATAGTGTCTAGTTGTAGGCATTCCAATATGCTGCAAAAACTTTTTTTGAGATTTTATTCTTGGCTAACATGACTTTTTTAGTATAATTGGGCCAAAATGGCAGGGGCAAAAATTGGCTATATCTAACGCTGAACATATCTCGCAAAAGTATTGTAATTCAGCAAATGCTGGGGAATGATTTCCTGCTGTAGTCTTCTAAGCATCAAAAGGCTACTCTGGGATGGAGACCTCCTCACATTCACCATCAGAATTGCAGAGAATTGCAGCAGATCATGGCAGTTGTGACAGAACCCAACCAGGGGTTGTGGGGACCTGTTACCGCATGACCCACACCATCCCGGCTTCACATAGGGGGAAGCATCAGGTAGCTGGCTCAACCAGAAAATATTTATGGAAAAATGAGATGTCTCCTGCTTTTTGCTGCTAGCTATTTAAGGGCAGCAGCAGGGCTCTTTGGCAGTTTCAGCATAGAGCTGCCCTTGAAGTACTTATCCAGGGTGTAATGGGAGCTGGCGGGCTCTATGACAAACTTGCTAAAAGCCTGTTGTCACCACCAAAAAGATAGCCCATGCAAAGAGGTCCAAAGAACAAGTTTTTTGAGGAGGAATATAGCAGGATATTATGGCATGTGCCATAATCTCTTATGCCAGGTCGGATACAGAAGGCAGTCCTGTAAGTAACCTGGACTCAAAGTATGTAGGGCTTTAAAGGTCAAAACTAACACAGAAACTAACTGGCAACCAATGGAGTGACTGCAGTACAAGAGTTGAATGAAAAGTAATGTCTCCGTTACTTGGGTTTGCATGGGAATATTTTAATAAATCAAATGCAGAAATAATCCTTTAACTACAACTATCCACTTTTCCACATAATCAACAGACAATCAGATACATTTCTGCCAAGAATGAACAAGTTTTCTGAAGCTGTCACAGAAGAAGTCGACACTCTTTTTTCCACAACCAATGTCTTACAGTTCTCTCAATGTCTTCATCAGAAGCATAATGTCTCTGCAGATCTTTCATTATCAGGAAGAGATGGAAGTCAGACGGTGCTAAAACTGGATTGTATGGAGGATGCCATACAGTCATGAGATCCAGTCCTTGAAGTTCTGCTGTGTACCCATTGTGCACAGATATTCCAAAAAGCCAAATGTGATCAAAATGCCATTATGTGAAATTTCCTCTGAGTGTGTATCACTCAGAGAGAAATTTCAAGCATTGAATTCAAAAGAACGTGTGGATCACATTATGGCTTTGCTGCTTTTGAATATCTTCTGGGTACTTCAAGGACTGATCTCATGACTGATGGCATCCTCCAACAAAGTTTTAGCATCCAAACATCCTGAATTAATGTGATGACTTTTTGCTTGTGAAACTCGGTGGTTGCTGTCACAGGATGTCCAACTCTTTGTTTGTCACACAAGTCTGATGTTCCCACCTCAACATCTTTAAACTTACTCACCCAACGATACACAGTACTCACATCAAGACAATCACCATAAACAGCTTGCATTCTCTGACTAATCTTCTTTGGTTTGACACCGGCTGCTGTCAAGAATTCAATGGCTGCACATCTGCACAACTGCTATCTGTTGAGGAGTTATAAAGGTGGAGGAGGAGTTATAAAGGTGGAGGCATTATTTTTCATTCATCCCTCATATAAGTGTAATATGCTCACTCCTGTATGCCAGTGTTTCTCAACCAGTGTGCCGTGGCACACTAGTGTGCCGTGAGCGATCATCAGGTGTGCCGTGAGAAAAGCTCTCTGGCCCCCTTCCTTCCCCCCTCCTCCTGCCGAACTCCTGCTGCTTGGGAGAGGAGGAGGAAGGGACGGGCGGCAGCGAAGAAAAAGAAGAAGGGGCCGGAGCGCCACCTTCTTCGTCCGTTTCCCCAGCCAGCCTCCAATCCGCCATGACTCCCACCATGACTCTCGCCCCTCGCTCGCTGAAACTGCGCAGAGGAGCCCTGCCCACTGAAGCCCATCCACTGCTTATGCTCCTCCTCTGTGGGAGAGCTGAAGCCGGGGGAGGGGACAGGGCATGGTGCCCCCCCCGCTTCAGCGCTCACACAGCTTTGCCAGCCTTGAGGGGGCAGTGCCAAGCCAGCAGTGCCAAGCCCTCAAGGCTGGCGAAGCTGCGGGAGAACTGAAGCCGGGGGAGGGGCATGGCAGGGCCTTGTTCCTCCCTCTCCCCCGGCTTCGGCACTCCCAGCAACTGCTCCCAGCAGGCCACCATCCCTCAGCTGTTCTTTACTGTGTTAGAGTGTCATTTTGTGTCATTTTGGTTGGTGGTGTGCCCCCGGATTTTTTTAATGTTAAAAGTGTGCCACAGCTCAAAAAAGGTTGGCTCCTCCTGTAACTAGTTTGGCTGCTGTGTTTTGAACTAATTGAAGTTTCCAAACTTGGTATACAGGTAGCCCAATGTAAAGTGCATTACAGAAGGCACACTTTGAAGTTATCGGTATGTGCGCTTGTCATGAATGACTTTTCAATAATTTTAAAGCATAGGTTCTTTTTATTGCAATTTCAATGTGAGAGGTTATTTCAGATTACAGAAAACATTTAGACAAAGAATGATATTAGACATACAGACATATAGATTCTATGCAACTACATTGGATTCACAATTACATTGGTTAACTAACAAACAAAGGGTAGTTACATTTTCACTCAACATACACGTGTACATGCATTGACCCTCATGCACCCAAATATTATTATATCCTTTTCTCCCTCCTTGGAGAAGAACCTGTTAGGCCAGACACTGCTTTCCTGAAGCCTTTCCAATGTATAGTTCCAAAACTTCCATAATGCCATAACTTTAAAACACCAAAATACATTCTTTCCCTAATCTCAATGCCAAGGACCAGATCTCTGTTTTCCATACCTGACTCCCTGCACAAAATCTTAGACTCCAAGGCTTACTTCTTCCTCTTCCCTTGAGAAAGAAGGCCAAAGTGAGCAGACTACTCCCGTGCAAATCTGCCAATATCCAAAGGTACACTATCTCTCTCTTTCCCATGGAGCAGAGCATACTGGGTGAACAGTGTCTCTCTCTGTTACAATTTGAGCATTATTAGGTTGAGTCTTTTATAGGAATATTCTGCTGATATTGTCCCAAAGTTGTAAATGAATGATAGACAACTTCCATCCTGGATCCATCTCAGTTTCCTGGCCAGATGTTGACTCTTCTTGATTGGTGTTGACAAACACAAGGCTTATGTTGACTTCCTTCTTAACATAAGGAATGTTGCAAACATTTCCTTAACTTGAAAGAAACATTGTCACAGTTCTTATCAATTCTTATTAGCAACTTTTAATTGCAGTCCAGCAAGCAGGTAGTTAATCATTGCAGGCCTTAATATTATACTGGTGCTTCCAAAATTATTAACTCCAACCACACATCCTTCCATTCATTCCCACACATCATATTAAATTCACATTTGTCAAATCTGCACATTGAATTTCTTATTACAGACTACCATATTTAGGTCCTCCAGTTAGAGGAGGGGGCAGCTGCCGTATCATACGAAGTTGGTAGTAAGTACTCCTGACCAATTGGCTAACATTTGGAGAGACGGCTCCAAGAGCATTCCCAAGCTGTGACCACAGTCATTTAGGAGGAGAAGTGTAACCCCATCCAAAACTGTTTGACACATCTCCAGGTTGCCCAAATTATCACATAGATGTTCTCTTTCTTCTCTCACCCTTTCTTCAAGGAATTGCATTGAAAGGAGGAAGAATTAGTGACTTTTTCTCATTGGTGGAAGAGATAAGAGAATCATCCAATTGACTACAAAATCAAGTTCCCCTTTTAGCTGGGGGCCAGTTCAAAACATTGCTACTTTGTATTGGTTCCAGGTTCTGTGCAGCTGTTTGCATGCTCTGTCCCTGAGTCATGTCAATGGTAGGAGTAAAGTCCAGACCACCCTGGATGGCCACCCTTACTTGACTGTCATCCCCATCTCCCTAACAGCCAGTGCAGAGCATCCTTTTCCCTTGTCACACAGGCACTTCTTTAACATGTTGGTTGAGCCTAGTCAGTTCTGTCTCTCATATTCCTACATTCCCAGAGCAAACTTGTTTTTATGTAGTATGAGAGTTTTAGAAGAGTGAGTTTGGATTAAATGAGCTTTCAGATGATCAGTAATTAGTTGGTAATCCAACATTGACTTCCTAATTGCCCTTCAAGATTTCATTCTTAAAGCCCAACAAAACAAAGATGTACAGGAGATCTGTAACATCAGTGCTCAACAATTCAGGCTGTTTGAACCAAACATGATTTTTCTCTTATGCTCTGGGGTATTGCTATTCTACAAGTAGCAGAATAGCATGGAGTGGATGAAATTTGCTTCTTTCTCTTGTCCCAGTGGGCAATCCTTTCGCTTCTTCAGTCCTTTGCTTCTTGGATGAATGAAACTGCAAAGCTAAATCTGAGGGAATGTGCCTCTGCCCTGCTTTTCAGGGCACTGAAGATGAATGTAAACTGCTTCCACCACCATTCTGTGTCCGCACTCTGTATTATATAGCACTACAGATATCACGACTCAGAGTAATGGCATTGGAGGAGTGGCGATCTCACTCGTCAGATGAGGCTCTTCTAAAATACTCTTATTTTGGTTGAAAGACTTCCTGTCAGTGAAGTTCTGTTCCTATTGATCTACCAGCATCACTAGACAATTTCTTCAATTTCTTTTAATCATTAGTCTGATGTTTATTTTAAGGAGGGGAGAGACATATTTTGCACTTGCCAATGCAATTATTATTTATGTAAAGCCAAGTTCCTTTTCCTCAGACACCGTGGATTGCACTGTGTACTACTCTAGATGTATACTGCTAGAGAGAATGAGTTATACATTCCATTTTTAGTACACGTCAAATTCTTGACGTATTTAATACCATATTACCTTCAAACTGCACATGATTATAGGATTCATCACCTTTTTTTCAAAGCTGTTTCCTTCCCACATGCATTCTCTTGACAGTTACTTTAAATTATTAGCATCAAAACTAATGAATCCTGAAATTGATGTTACAGAAAACTTTGTGCATTGAAGAGGTGCATGCTGTCCTAGTTTAATCTTCCTTCTGTGTAATTTGAAGATGTGTTTTTCTTTGCAGAGAGGGGGTTTATGAGACACATTAAGATGCCAGTGTGCATACAATTCTTGGCAGGTTGATATTCTTGAGTCTATAATTCTAGAAAGCAAGAGGAATGATGGTTAATAATGCATTAATGTATGAGGGAGTCCAGACTGTCTTTTTAAAATGCTGTGCAGTAGAAAGGGAAACTCAGTGATAAATACGGTAGGAATATACAATCAGATACATTATATAGCTTGCCACTATCCATTATTCAGGAGGATAAGGATTGACAGTGGTATCAATCATATTGCTGAGAACAAATAGATTTATATGTCTGTATGTCAGTCTGTCTGTGTCTGTCTTACAGATGAAAATTTGAAAATATTTGAAAATGGTTGAAACAATTGTTTCTCTGGTGTCAGGAAATTCTGACAAGAGTCTTGTAATAGTGAGAATCTTCAAAAACTGAATTTATTCTGTTCCAAATTTCCACACTTTTTGTCCACAAACCACATTTTCTGCATAGAGAGTGCTATTTCTGCACAAAAAACATGCAAATTTGATGCAGAATAAGATTGTCTGTGGTTTTGTGATGCATGGTATTTTTTCATCATGCCAAAAACCCATTCAAATTTTATGTATTCCTTACAATGGGGAGAAAATCACTGAGATAATTTGTTTGTTCTCTTGTGAATGAAATTAGTAAATAGCCTGTCTATCTGTATATGATTGCTGTTTATTATTCTCAGTATATCAGTATTATCAGTATTATTATCAGTATTAAAGCCAATACTGTAATAATCAGTGAAATTATATTGACCAATGTGTTCAAAGAAGGCTATGTATTTCTAGTGTGTTGCATACTTGAATGGTCACCCTTACCTGGGCTGTCATTCCTGTCACTGCAGCAGCTGGACACCTTTCCTGATATTGGTAAAGGTGTCTTCACAACCAGTAAAAGGTAGTTCTCCAGAACTTTGTAGTTAGTTGCAGCAGAAACAAAATGCAGAGGTGTCATGAGTACTTTTTAAACATTTATTTTGGTTACAGTAAGACAGAATGTATCCGCACTTTATAGAGAAAGAAGTAAACTCACAGACTATAGTTACATTGGTTGCACACACACATACACACACACATACATTCCACATACATACATTACCATCCCTTCTTCCATCTCCTGGAGAAGAGAACCACGGGTGGGCCAGATCACATCCTCTGCAAATCTGCCATTCTTCAATACACCACTCTCTCTGTCCCTTGGAAAAAGAAATGGGTGACAGACTCTGTGTTACTGCAGATATACCATATTTCTTTCTATTGTTTTTCAAGAAATTGTAAATGTGTGGCAACTTGTTTTGCTGCTAAAACATGCTGATTCCATCAGTTCTAGCCAGATTTTAGCTTTCCTTCTTAACGTAAAAAATCATTGTGTTGACTGAACTTAAAGAATCATTATCTTTGACTATATACATTTGTTGTTTTCAACCAAGAGTTAATCATTGGCTCTCGTCATGTCAGCAGTTCAGCGGTTTTTCCTTCATTAGCCTTTTGCAGTTTTTCATAATGCCATTTTTCTTAGGATGGTGTCTTCAGCTACTATAGCCCTCAATCATACACC
This sequence comes from Anolis apletophallus, assembly GCA_030556195.1. Classification (NCBI taxonomy): domain Eukaryota; kingdom Metazoa; phylum Chordata; class Lepidosauria; order Squamata; family Anolidae; genus Anolis; species Anolis apletophallus. The sequence goes on from JARBWK010000004.1 coordinate 149,899,575, forward strand.
TTTCATACAATTTCATTCAATCCACGTGCCATATTTATCACAGGGGAAAGGGGATGGCACTGTCTGGCTGTATGGACAGTGAGTTGGTTCAAATTAGAGTCAGTCCAGCTGTCCACACTAACTCTAGAATGCAGGTATGTGTCAGAGTTTAACTGACACTCCCAAACAGTCCCTGACTTTTTCTAATGCCGAGTAAAACTAGGTTGTCATGCTTAGACAAAAGTCCCTGGACATCAAGACGCAATTTCTAGTTTACACAGGTTATAGGGCCAATGTAGACAAGTCTCCAATAATATCTACTTAATAGTAAGCCCCACTAATTTCATTTGGGCTTCTTCTTTCTTATGGTATATAGGATTGCAACCTTAAACTAGTGTGGTTTTTTTGTCCTATACACACAAAGCTATGATTTTTTTACCATGCATAACCATGCACAAGCTCAACCTGAATTAACATATACTCCTGGTCACACACTTTTTTCAGTTCAGTATACATAATTGATCTATTCATGTAGCAGTGTGACATGTCATTACAAAATTATTAATGGAATGCTCTTACATAAAAGCATTGTGATCAGTAAAGTTCCAAAATTTATTCCTCCAATAAGTTATTTCACTCCGTTTATCATTCGATGGGTGTGTGTGTGTGTGTGTGTTTGCTGTGGCTCTTCTTATATAGCAAGACTATTTGTATATCCTGTATTGAAATGTTGAAACAGTCTTACCATTTTAACAGGTGGATATTATATATATATGCTTGGGTTTGTCATATGGATAGCAATTACCAAGATGCATAAAAAGGAATATGTCTTAACAGATTTGATGTAGTATCTGGAAAGTATGCATAAGTTAAACATTTGGATTTGGCATTGGCATCTGATATTCATGTACATCTGATAGTCATATACACATTTTCTAATCCTTTCAAATTCTTCACTACGGGAAGCAACACAAAAACATTTTACAGTGTTGAAAAGCAAAGCAACAAATGTCAGCAATAACCTGTATGTTTGGTCATGAGTGGAAGGTGAAAAGACAAATTAAAGATGGCCAGATAATGCACTTGGACTCCGCCATTGGTTGGATTAAACTCTCTGTCTGCTATCAGATTGCTTGTATGTATGAACTTTACAGAGATTGTCTCTTCTACGAGCCCTATTAAATTGAATAGAAGCTGTGCCAGCCAGCATTTATAGATTTCAGCATGATTCTTGTTCCTTTCAACCAAGTGTGCTACTTTATTGTAACACCATTAGCATGATGTAGCTCTCAGCATCCAGCACATTCTTTAGAAATTTCATTTTTGGAAAAGAGCAGATTACAAGACAACATTAAAACAAGCTTAACACAATAATGACAGTATGTGCTTAATACCCTAAGAAAGGTTTAGAAAAATTGTCCTGTATTAACACATGATGGTTTTTCATAATGAAGAAGGGAGAAATTTATTTGGCTGACATTTTATAATAATTTACACTTCCTGAACAAATAGGTGAACATAATGCATGTTTCCCTTGTTTTTAAAAAAAGGAAAAATATATGCCTGCCATAAATACAGGCGAAATGTTGAATGCTTCTGGAACATGGCTATGCAGCCCGAAAAACTCACAACCCAAATTTATGCTTGCAGAAAGTGTACACAAAAATGTGGATATTAAAACAAGAAACAACATGCACTGTATTAGGAAAGGTTGTTGTTGTGTCTCAGACCAGAACGTGCCCCCCCCCCCAGACCACACACACAAGTGGCTCTAAAAACTACTTTTATTTCGAATAATATAGTCCAAAAAGGTATAGATAAGAGGCAAAAGCAAGTCCCAAAGTAAAACTGGAAAGGTGTTCCAAAACGGAGTAAATCCCAAAGAAGGCAATCCAAAATGTAGGCAAGCCACTCTGGCGGCCGTAAACAGGAACTTAGAGTCTAGGCAGACCAAAACCACGGTCAACAAGGTACTTGGAGCACCAGGGCAAAACCGCCCCAGCAATAACTTGAACTCGGAGACTTCGTGCAGGGATACGTTCACTCCAAACGTAGCTTCCAGTCTACTGGACTTTTCCCAGGGCCAGTCTTAAAAGCAAATCTATCTTCTATTGGTCCACTGAATCCCATGTTTTACATTCCAATCTCTCCACCTCGAATGGATGCTCACTCTTCTATCAAAACTATCCTGCTTATTAGTCACACCAGGTAGACCATTATCTTGGTGGGAAAGTTCCTCCCTGATTCCCTCAGCCCCAGCTGGCAAAGGAGAAGGGCTCCTGTGAGAGTCAAGGTTGAAAGAATTCTCACTTGCAGTTTCAAAGCTTACTTCCATAGAATCTTCATTAACCCCTTCCTCGGGCCAATTCCCATGCAACCAATAATAATAATAATACTGTTTATTTCTATTCCGCTCTTCTCACCCCGAAGGGGACTCAGTGCGGATTACAATACACATACGACAGACAGTCCCTGTCGGAAAGACATACAATTACACATAGACAAATACAGTGCAGTTTTTAGAAGGACTTCTTCTTTCCTGGCTGCGTCATACAGGTGGGCGTCATCAGGTGTGAATGCTCCATTGTTGTTATGTCCCTGCGTCATTGCACCATCATGTCACAAGGGGGTGCTGTTGTTCCATCCTCATGACAGGAGCCTCTTGTTTCCACCACTCCCGCCTCTCCCTTTTCCATCAGCCTATTTCAGACAAGTCTGTGCAAAAGTCCTTCCCCATTTTTATGGTCCCCAATTTGTTGTTAATTCACAGCTGGGCTGTTGAACTGCTTGGGTAAACAGTAGACAGGGCTCACAGCTGGCGTCTAACTCAGCCCGGGATTCGATCCTGCAATCTTCAGATCTTCAGATTGCCAGCACAGCTGTTGTTACCGCTGTGCTATCTCTCCGGCCCCAAGCATTATCCCATGATAGGCAACCAAGCATTATCCCATGATAGGTCTGCATCCATAGATGTGTCCAACTCAGGCCATTCATCCTCTTCATCCTGGGCCTGATAATTTGGCACCAAGGGTACCTGACTTGGCCCACTAGGCTGGGGGGTCAAACAAGTTGGAGGTGAGGCCACACTAGGAGGTGGGGGGGGTCACACTAAGAGGCTGGGATACCACACTTGCTTGCAAAAGGAAGTAGCAAAAATATGGATTGGACACAGCTCTGTGTGCATGTATGTATTAGGGGAAATTTAAAAATGCATATCCATTTTTGTCTGTACTTTTACAAAGGAAAACCAGTATGATGTTGTGGTGTGAGTGTTGTACTGTGACTCCAGAATGCCAGGATTTAAATCCCCACTCTGCCATGGATACATGACCTTGGGCTAGTCACACCTTTTCAACCTTAGAGAATGGCAATGGCAACCTTACTTTCAATAAATCATGCCAAGAAATTTTGTGATGTAGGTCTGAGTTGACCTGAAGGCACACAACAAGAACATCAGCAACAATGAACTTTTAAAGAAAGGACTATCTGATGTAGAAACAAGACAGAGCAAATGTAAGCCTGGTCCTATAAGGAACTGTGAAGACTCAAAATTTTCTTATTAAGTGATACATGGTTTTTTATTCTTTGTAAACCTCTGTTTGTTTCTTGGAATCAAATTTTATTTCCTTTACCCTATCTTCTGGTTAGATATATCCTGCATGCCTCTCTCCCCCGTCCAACTGCACTAGTTTGGCATGATTGTGGAACCAAGCTATGGGGCTGTAATTGTTGTAATGCAATAATGATAATGAATTAATATGATTGACAAATGGACAGACCTGGGACTACAATTTGAATTTGCACGATAGTAGCTGTAGTTTTAATTGCAGATCTTTTAATTGTTTGGATTTTAATGTATTTGTTTATTTTCGGATTGATATGTGTTGGCTAGGCATGAGAAAAAAGTTATGAAAATGATTCGTTTCGTAAGAAATTCGTAAGAAATGCTACTTTCGAGTATTTCCGCACCTGGAACGCCAACCAGGAAGTGGACTTTCTTTTCGAACTTCGGGGCCAGGATTTTCTTAAGTGTCGGTATTAGGTCGTAAGGGGACACCCTCCTTCTCTCTCTCACCACCCTCCTGCCTCCCTTGCCAATAAGTATTATGGCAAGGCAAGCCCTAAACTCGCTCCTTCTTTCAGCTGGAAGCCTGGAAAAAATGTAAACAGAGAGGTTTACTCAGAAGTAAATCTGCAAAGGAGGGCACTTTGGATGAAGGACCCTCCTTTGTGGATTTACTTCTGACTAAACCTCTCTGTTTACATTTTTTCCAGGCTTCCCTGCCTCTCCTGCCCTGCCAGGATCTAAAGCATCAAAGAGTATTGGGGTGAGAAACCAACCTAATGTATAATAGAATGAATGCTACTGTAAGTGCCTAATATTATAAGTAATCCATTTACCTCTCTGGCCCCCGGTCACGGAACAAGAAATTCTAAATATTATTACTTCTCTGAAACGTAACAAGGCCCCGGGAGATGACTATCTGCCTTCGAATTGTTTATAGCCTACAAGGCCTGGTGGGCCCCTGTTTTAGCTGGTTTATTTTCATATATAAATGATACAGGATATATACCAAAGGGTTGGAATATGGCGATCATTATCCCCATTCACAAAAAAAGGAGACAAGAAAAATCCCGCCAACTACAGACCTATCAGTTTATTGAATATTGTGGCCAAAATGTATGCAAAGTATCTTCTATGTAGACTGGAGGAGTGGGTAACTGAAAATGGAATCTTGGTGGAAGAGCAGTCTGGCTTTAGACACAATAGATCGACAATGGATAATTGTTTTGTCCTAAATCACTTGATTTCCAAATACCTAGCCAAGGGTAATAGACTATACGCCGCTTTTATAGATCTGTCAGCGGCCTTCGATTCAGTTGATAGGGAAATCCTTTGGGACAAACTCCAATGTATGAATGCAGACCCTAGATTGATTTTGCTGATCAAAGCCCTATATCATAATTCTCAGGTGACGGTGAGATTTGGTATTGCTGGTGACCGAACTGGCCCTATTAACACCGGCAAAGGGGTCAGACAAGGATGTATTCTTGCCCCCTGCTATTTAATCTGTATGTATATGACCTTCCAAATTCGCTTAGAGGGGCGGATGTCCATATGCCTAAAGTAGCTAACTTGCAAATCAACTCACTTCTGTATGCAGATGATATTATCCTACTCTCCTACACCCAAATAGGGATGAGGAGGTTATTAAGAAAACTTAGTGACTACTGCCTTAGAAACGCACTAAAGATAAACAAAACCAAATCAAAACGATGATCTTTGGTAAACCCCCCAAAATGAAATGGAAAATAGAAGGCGAACAATTAGAACAAGTTAGATCCTTCACTTACCTAGGATTAGACTTTGCAGAAAATGGTCTATGGCACAATCATTTCCACAGGTGTTCAACTAAAGCCAAGGGCAGAACGAGCTTACTCTTAAAGCTGCTGAATCAACGGCAACCGGGCTCCTCGTTCCCCTTCTGAAAGTTTACAATCACAAAATCTCCCGCTGCTTCTTTATGGTTCTGAAATCTGGGGTGCAAACGATACTCCCCTCCTGGATAAGGCCCAAGCTCAACATCTGAAGTGGTTTTTAGGGGTCGATAGAAGCTCCCCGGCAGCGGCAGTTAGGGCGGAGTTGGGAATGTTCTCTATTAGCACACAATCTAAGATCAGAGCCTTTAACTACTGGCTCAAGGTCATGGAGATGGAGGCGTCTCGCCTCCCAAAATTATGTTTGCTGGAACAATCTAGCAGTTCTTATAAATCGGGGCTGACCATTTGTTTGATTACATCAGAAGGTGCGGCATTCAGGTAATACTCCCAGTCCACCTATCTGGTCAAGAGTTAAGTAAGCACTTCAAAGAAGTGCGTCAACGAATTAATGACATTGCGGCCCAAACCGATATAGACTCTTTGGGTTCTACCGTTTCCTGAGATGGTTGAGTGGTTTTAAGAAATCCTTCCAATTAACCACTTACTTACAGCAAGGAAGGTTACACCACCTAAGGAAAATTTTCACTAGAGCCAGGTTTGAGCAATTAGATTCAATGGTGAGATATGGGAGGTTCAAGAAAATTCCCTATGAAGAGCGTATCTGTATTTGTGGTGCCCCTGAGATCGAAGATCTAACTCATCTTCTGCTCTATTGCAAAATCTATCAAATAGAGAGAAAAACAACTGCTAGAGATATTTCTTGTGGGAAAAAATCATTGGGACCCTCTAGCAAAGTCTCACTTCTGCTGGCCGGCTCCAACAAGCTGATAACAGATGCTACTGCTCGTTTTTCTCTGTAAAGCCATGAAACTAAGATCTGATTACATAGATGCAATTGGAATAAATTGTGTTGGAGATGAGGACCTGTGAATTGTTACCACCTCCCTTAGAATCCCTCCTGCTGGGCAAAACAGGGGTTTAATTGATGTAATGGTCTAGAATTCTCCTCAGATTGTTTTTAGAATCATTGCAATGTGTCTGTGTTCTGTGTGTATTTGATATGGCTTCTGGCTAATCAATAAAATTGTTGTTGTTGTTGTTGTGTATAAGTAATCCAACTGGTCAAACCTACATTCCATGCACATGCAATAATAAAGCAGTAATAACAATAACAAGAGGTAAAATTCAAACCGAAGTATTCTGACTGGTCTCTCCTCATGCGGTGCAAACGGGCTCTTCTCTTATTAGCCCGGGAAGTTAGCCTGGAAAAGCCAGCGTTTGCTGCTTGGGAGCACACACATACATATTCTTGGGGGAGATTCTGCAGCAAATCCCCCAAAGAATATGTATGTGTGTGCACCCAAGCAGAAAACGCTGGCTTTCCCGGGCTCACAGAGAAAGAGCCCGTTTGCACCGCATGAGGAGGGACAAGTCAGAATACTTCGGTTTGAATTTTACCTCTTCTTATACCCATTGTTATTACTGCTGTATTATTGCATGTGCATGGAATGTAGGTATATGACCAGCCTGGGCAAACTTGGGCCCTCGCTCCCTCGGGATCGGGGTGAGAGAGAGGCAGCGAGGGGGGCTCCTCCTCCTTTTCTTTTGCTGCTTCCAAGAATAGAATACCCTCTCCCTCCCTCCTTTGCTCCCTCCTTCCTATTTGGAGAGTCCCATCTAGAATTCAGTGTGATTTATTCAAGTTTTGGCCTACAACTCCCAGAAATCCCAGCCAATTTACCAGCTGGTAGGATTTCTGGGAGTTGTAGGCCAAAACCATCTGGAATGCGCATGCGCTGGCATACGAACTACTAACGAATTTCGTTAGTAATTAAGTTACATTTTAGAAATTTTTGGAAATTTTTTTGTGTCTCCCTATTACTAATAAAAAAAAATCCCCCCCCATTAGATTTTTGATTTCCTATTTTTTGGGTTCTAAACCATGCCTAGTGTTGGCATCAAATTGTTGCCTGTTATAAGGCCACCCTGAGTCCCCTATGGGGTGAGAAGGGCAGTTACAACTGTGGAAAAATAATAAATAAATAAATAAATAAATAGGAGGCAACCAATGTTTCAGTAAGATTCAAACTGTAATCTATTGGGTTTCTCTAAAGGAAGTAGGGGATTGGAATTTTGTACCCTGATTCTGTACTGCAGAATAGGAACCTACTGATTTGATTCCATGATCATAAAGTGTTCCAATCATTCTCTTCTTGCTTGGGATGAACTCAGCAGTCCATAAAGGACTGTAGTAATTAATAAACTGCCCATTATAAAATCGTATGACTACCTTCCAAATAGCTTTCAGATGAAAGCTACTGAGAACTAGCACAAAAGCAGAATGTAATTAATTCATAGCACTATCTTGGCTGTTGAAAATAATTGATTGTTTTAGAGTTGCTTAAAATACAGTTTTAATGCAGTTTCTACTAATCAGTAACCAAAAACAAAAGAAGAGGAGGTGTTTTGCAGCCCATATCAGGGGTATTAATAGTTAATGTCAACACAAAACAGTCCATGAAACAAATGAAACAAATGATGTTGCAAGCACTGCATTCTGCCTTTTCATTAGGTGTCAAGCAAAAATGAATCATAGGTCCCAGTCCATCACTTCATGGCATGGTAGGCCACTTATTCCCTCACCCTCAGAATGAATGAATATATATATATATATATATATATATATATATATATATATATATATATATATATATATGAAAGATTGATAGATAACTGACATGAATTGTCATATAGAGTAATACTTTATTCACTAATTGGTTAGTTTTAATGAACCCATGAATTATATTCTATTATCATTATTCCAAGATTGACTATTGTCCCTTCCCAGAATCCGATCCCAGGTTTTCTACTTTCAACTGGATTATAAACTGGGCAGTCCACACCTCTAGATAATCTGGGATAAACGGAAAACCTGGGATCAGATTAAGGCTTCTCTGGAAAGGCCCTATATGAGGTTTGACAACTGCTTGCCTAAGGTTATTAATTAATTAAAATGACTCATCTCCATAGAGACTGAGATTACAGATCTGTGGGTTACAAATCAGACACTGTCTGGCATTCTGTTCCTTAGCCTTAGATAGAATATGTCTATTCTACCAGTTGTTAAAAGATGAGACACATATATACATCTAATGCATTTAGTGGGTCTACTCTAGTCAGAACTAAAGAAGATTTAGACCCACTAAAGTACACCAGTAAGTCAATGTGTAAGACTTTGCTGTCATGCTTGCATTCATTCTGCTGTAGTTATCCTCAACTCTTAAGTGTAGGGTTGAAGCTGGATAAATTTGGATTAAAGGCAAGCCCCGTAACCCACCGTAATTTCTAGGTTGTCTCCACCAAGCATACTTTTAATGGTGACTGTGTAATCTAAGTGCTCTTTTTTGGCACATTTTTTCAGCATCAGTTTTTTTCATCTTTACCAGTTTAGACATTTGCTTTAAGTGTGTCTGCAACTTGGTGGGAAAATGTTCTTTGGAAAGCAAACCTACTGTGATGGAATCAGACAGCATTATCCTCAGAAAGATGCTTGGCCCTAATAAAAATGCACAGAAAGGGCAGCTTTGTAATTAAAATGACTTGGTAAATTTAATATCATTAAGTTTTAATTCAGTACATTTTAGACTAATTTAAATTGCTGTCTTTTTCTCACAACATCTTCATCTAGGGAAATTAACACTATATCTTTCTCTTTTTTAATTTTTATCTACTGCCAGAGTATAGAGAACATGACTCTCAAACTCAGTACATGTCAATAATTTGTAAAAGAGCTACTAGAGCTATTCCTCACTGCTGCCCACTTGCTATCAGATATTTGTTGTTTGTATGTTCTTAAAACCTTCTTTGAAACATAGAACTTTCTTACAACCTTAAAATTTTGCTGGAACAAACCAAAGATCTACCTGGAGGGAAACATTTACTTTTTTGGACCAATTTGTAAAAACTTCAACCCATGTTGGCTGTGAAGAAATCCCTAAATGGAAGTTCTTTTGGTTAATATGAAAGACGTTCACTAAGGTAGCTATTGTGGCTTTCGTTAAAAAGGTTTTTTTTTGGTCAAAACTTTAAAATATTCCCTAAAATCAGTAGATGTATGAATATTTCTGAAAGCTGAAGGGGATGATCCCTGTTATCTTGTGTTGTTGTATAGAAAATCCAAGGAGAGAGCTCTTGTAGGTTTTTTGTTGTTGTTGTTTTTATAAAATCTGAAAATTCCCCCCAAAATATGTGGATACGTGAAGCATTCTGAAATGTGATGGAGTAACAGTGGTATATGTGTTCTACCATGGTAGCAAGTTTCACCCCAATAGCTGTAGAAATGAGGGAGAGGAGCCCCTGCAGTGTCCCCACTTGCACAATTACTATAAGAAAAAAACAACTAAATTTCATTTGTCTCATTATAGTAACAAAAGTTTCACTAATGGCTCTTTAGAAACATTTTAGAAATGAAACACCAGTCCCCCTAATTTTGTAATGACCTTTGAAACATTTTAATCTTCAACTCCAACTGTCCCAATTTGGGAGAGACAGTCCTGATTAATACTTTCTCCATTTAGATCTTTAAAAATGCCCTCTTTTCTCTCTCCTACTAATTTTTCCAATTTGTCTTTAGCATACTTTGATTGTTGCACTCAGTTAATTCACCAGGGAAGGAGAAGAGTGAAAGTAATTTTACCTTTCCCAGTAGATTTATGGCAAAGTAAACTGTGGCAGTCTGTCCTAGTTTGTCTATACTTGATCATCGATACCTTTTGCTGACTTCACTAGACTCTCATGTTGTCCGGTTAGTTTTCATCTATGGAATATTGAAGGGTATGTAGTTATGATGTGTTCTCAGTTTTCCTGAATTCACATTGATGGAATTGGCTGTCCTATGTGAATGTTAATTTGTACTGATATGCATATAATTAGATGGACGCCAGACACAATCCACTCTCGCCCTGAGGAAGTCTTTTGAGACGAAACGGCCCTGGTTAACCCGGCTCCAGCTTAACCAGGAGCCAGCTTAACCAGGGCTGCCTTCACACTAGGGTTTCTCCCACTTCGGAGGTGTTTCTGTCACCACCGTAACTGGAGTTACCGCAGCTTTTGCGTTTGTTTGGGTTTACTTGCCCTTTGGAACTACGTGGAGTATCTTTTTACATCCTCTGGGACTGGACTGTTATATTGACCATACCATACTGAGACCATACCATATGAGACATCGGTCTCATACAGGACATTGAGCGGACTTCTTAAGTTCAGAATCACAGTAAGACTTTTACCTTGGGTGCATTAATTTTACGCCAGTAAAACTGTTGAAAGAGACGAACTATTTAAGCTTTACATTTGATATTTTGGACATAAGTGAGTTCATTGGGATTTGTTTATAAATATGTATCGAAATATATGGAAAATGATAGGCGTTTGTAAGACTTACATTAAATATATAGCATTAATGTGATGCAATGATGGAATGATGTTTTGTTGAAGATATATTGTAATCCAGAGCAGTTTGTTTTTGACTCGTATAATCAGCATTTTTCAGGAAGCAATTGCATCAACCAATGAGGGTCTCTTACCCTGTTAATAATGAAGCAGTTGATTGCTAATTCTATTCATCAACCTATGTCTACCCCCTCCTGGGAGTGATCACTCATTCAACAGGCAGAAACAGATTTGCTTTTGAAATTTCTACTCACTTGAGAGTTGTGTAAGAATCACAGTCCACTGCTTCCCAAATGATAAGGGAGCAGGTTTCCATTCATTGCAGTGGCTATTTTCCAGTAAATGATTCCAACATAGCTCCTAAACTGTAGTAACAGAGTACAGAACCCCTGATTAAATATTTGTAACTGCCCTGCCAGTTCTTATCTATGGACTGTGGTGTTATTTCCTGTAGGCTCCTACAGTAACATGAGGATTGCATACTGGTGATAGCTTCCACTTGATGTTTCAGACCTTATTGGCTTGCATTTTTCTTCTGGAAAGGAATAATGCTGTGCTGGGGGCAATGCCTAGAAGAATCAAGATTCATATTTGGAATAATGAGAAACCACATTTTAGTTATACAATAACTTTGGGACATTTTTTTCATGTCAGAAGTGACTTGAGAAACTGTAAGTTGCTTCTGGTGTGAGAGAGTTGGCCATCTGCAAGGATGCTGCCCAGGGGATGGCTGGATGGTGTTTTTTTTTTTGATGTTTTACTATCCTTGTGGGAGGCTTCTCTCATGTCCCCGCATGGTGAGCTGGAGCTGACAGAGGGAGCTCATCTGTGTTCTCCCCTGATTCGAACCTGCGACCTGTCAGTCTTCAGTCCTGCCTTCACAAGGGTTCACACCACCCGGGTTTAACATTACGTTCCACCACCCGGGGTATGAAACAACAGGAGGTGAGAGAGAATTACCTCTAAGAAGGGAAATTCACTCCAGTAAGAATTATGAGGAAAAAGATGCACTGACAGCCATTAGACAAATTTTTAAGATGACAAAAAGTACAGGTAGTCTCTATGCTGACTTATATACAATTTCAACATAATCTTATTCATTATACCCGTATTCATATCTATAGCCTGCTTTTTCATCTAGGAAGTAAAAAGAAGGGAACATCTTTTTTTAGTCACACAACCATCCTGTAAGTGAACTCAACATTAGGCAAGAGGGAATAGAATATTGAAGGTATCACAAAATGGCAGAGAAGTGTGATATTTATACTGCCAGGGAAAGACAGAGGTGTTTGGTGGGATTTCTAGCCCAGTTGACTATAATTTAGTTGGGCATATGCACTTTGACTTTGGGAGAGGCCCAATCTTGCTACCTTGTCACTCAGCAGCCAGAATCACCACGCATTGTCAGGAGGCATGGAGAACCCAGCACCCACACCCCATATCTCCTGGCTCCTGATTTGGGTGATATGGGGGGAAGCATCAACCGTGCAGATTCTCCACCATTGCTTTCTATGGCAACATGGGAACCCCCCACATAATCACTATGACCTCATCACAAAGGACTAATTGAAGACTGTTTGGAAGCTTCAATTGGTCCAACAGACGGAAGCCAGATTACTAACAGGAGCAAGGCTCAGGGAGCTTATTACTCCTCTGCTGCACCAGCTCCAGTGGCTGCCAGTCTGCTACCAAGCACAATTCAAAGTGCTGGCTTTAGCCTATAAATCCCTAAACAGTTTTGGCCCAACTTACCTGTCCGAACGCATCTCCCCTTATGTACCATCTAGGATGTTAAGATCGTCTGGGGAGGCCCTGCTCTTGACTCCGTCTGCATCACAAATGTGTTTGGCGGGGACGAGAGACAGGGCCTTCTCAGCGGTGGTCCCTCGGCTATGGAACACCCTTCCTGGGGACATTAGATCAGCCCCCTCACTCTTGGCCTTCCGAAAAAAGGTCAAAACTTGGCTGTTTGAGCAGGCGTTCGAAAAGGCAGTGTAACTGACATAGGATTGGAATTACTGGACTACGATATTGGATTTTGTTTTATGAAGAAGACGTAATGTTGTTTTTATTATTGTCATGTTTTATTTTATTGCTAATGTTTTTAACTGTTTTAAATGCTGTTTTTAGGATGCTGTTGGCATTCAATCTGTTGCCTTGTAAACCGCCCCGAGTCGCCTTCGGGATGAGAGGGAGTGGCATACAAATGTGTTCAATAAATAAATAAATAATTTCAGTGGCATTTGCCACCTCCGCCCTACGTCACCCACAGAGCCCAGCCAGCATCATTTGATGGGAGCCGGTGGCTCCACGAATGACTAGGGCTTGACCGGCATATGCCGCTGAAATTAGCCCTTTGTGGTGAGGTCATTTTGCTTGGATGGGGGATTTGAACCCAGATATCCCCAGTTCTACATAGTATCACACATATTTTCAGTTTTGACTGAAGATTGAATTAAGGATGTGGAAAATTAAGTTGTTCAGGATGATTAATTGGTTCAGATTGCAGAACTGATTCTATTTTCAAATGTAAATATGTTTGCTGAAACTGGAGCAAAATTAGCGTATTGCTGCTACTTCCCTTGCTGTTTCAAATGCATTGTTACTTTTCTGGGCATGATTATAGCTATTGTTAGGCACTAATCAAATTTACAGGAGAATAGCAATCTGTTCTTGTCAGTGTTTATCATCTCAGTAAATAGGACCTTTTAATGTTCTTGAAAATGGAAATATGGTATTGGGTGCCCTGAATTCTCTTGCATGTTTCCAAATGGTCTCCCCCCTGTGTGCTCAGAACAAGGTTACATTCCAGTCTTAAGTGAAGGCAATTCACAACTGAAAAGCAATTTAAGGTCATTTTGAAAGCAACCAATCTATATATAAAACTAAGTGCTATGAATTTATATATTGGCAGATAGAGTTGAAAGGAGACTTTGCTCTCCGTGTGATAATGGAAGAAAGAGTCCTGTGCTCCAAGAAGTTAACTTTTGGGAAACTATTCAAAGTTCATAAAATAGTTGATGAGACAATTCAATGCTTTCTGAGTTGACAATTTCAGCAATCCTCCTGCTGAAGTCTTTGTTTATCTTTTACCCTCTGGGTCCTGTTCTCTTGCTGAGAAATGTATGATTGAACATCTATAACAAATAATACATCACACTTCCTCTGTGAATGTTTATTTTCTAAAATAAAGCCATTTGCTTTTATGTCTGAGAACAGTGTAACATTGTGCAGACAGGGGGCTGATTTATCATGAACCTAAAACAACTAAACAAACAAAAGCAGTGGTTAAAAACACATTTCAAAGAATGATTTCAGTCTTAACTTCGCAATATGCAGATTCCGTTTTGCTTATTATGAATCCCTACAGTCAAGGGGCTTCATATTTTGTGCACAGAGTTACAGAATTTGAAAGGTAGTAAAGGACTGATGAAAGGTCCTTTGATTAACAAAATTAGCACTCACACGCCAGTCTCTGAGCTAAATCAACCTCCAATTTGCCATTCACAAATTACAAAACACAGAAGCCAACAAGGTGTGTGCATAAGGAGAAGTTATGGCCATAGATGAGGTCATGTTTTCATTGATTCGGCTGGAAATATTGAACCAAGCCGGTTAGAGTCACATGTTCCTCATTCCTCAATTTAACCCAAGAAGTTGTTTTTTTGTCTTTTAGACTTGTTTAAAATAATCTTGGTGGGCATAGAAACAATTCTGGAACTTAAGCATCTTATCCTGCTTTTGGATTGGCTTTCCCACACCAAGTATTGTCCTTCTATTAAGGTCCTTCTGGTATGGCCTACAGGACATATGCCACCCCACGGCTGTTTTAGTTCCCCACAGAGCCCCTCACGGGTTAAAAATGTTTTAATTGCAATTTAATTATTTTTGTTGTTTACCAATTAATGCCTGCTTCTATGGATGTTTATTATTTATTCATTTATTTGCTTCATTCATACCCCCACCCTTCTTATTCCTGCAGGGGGACTGAATGTGGCTTACAACTTCGGCAAGATTCAATGCCGCTTAAACATAGTTATAAAAAATATCCCATAAACTCAAAACAGTTAAAACAGTAAGCAAATAAAATAAAATAAAAACCAGTTTAAGCATATAAAGTGCATGAATCCATTCGTCCACAATCCTTGCTCATAATCCTTATTCAGACCATGTCGAAAGTATAATAATTTATTCTGCAAATACTGGTGCACAGAGCCATGTCTTTACCTTATTTTCTGAAAAGTTAATGAGATGGGGTCAGCCTGATGAAACTGGAGAGGGAGTTCCACAACCGAGGGGCCACCACTGAGAAAGTCCTGTCTCCACCAATCGCTCTTGCAAAGGAGGTGGGATCAAGAGACAGGGCTCTCCAGCTGATCTTAAAAGCTCTTGTTGGCTTTAAAGAAAACATGGGGCTCACATTGCCTTCTACAGCATTTGAGTCTGTTTACCAAAAATTTGTTTCAATTAAAAAACTTTTTCTCAGCCTGTAGGAAGTTACAAAGGCTAGGAACAGCCATAGAAAATGTCCTTTTATGTATCCTGACATGATCTGTTTTATAAGATGGCATAAATAGGGACCTCATCAGATGGAAATCCATAAACTGGGGAACACCAGGGGAATTCATGGGACAGTGGGGTGAATCCATGGGGCAGTGGGGAAAACCATTGGGCATCACCTTGCATCACCCTCTTACCATCCCACAGCATTTCCCTTCTTCCCCTGGCTTCATCCCATGCTGTCCCCGGCATAGTCAATGAGAACATGGGTGACTCTCAACAGTCAGTTGAGACACAGACAGGATGGAACCCTGCCAGAAGTAGCCCTGCCTCATGTGATGGGCTCGGGTGGGCTCTGTACAGGCTACATTTCTTCAGCATCTTAGGATGTGGGAAATGCACCATCTGATGAGGTCCTAGGAGGAAGGGGATGTATTCTCATGCTTCTAATAGGTTCAATTTCTAGAATTTTGATTATTCAACACATGTTCATTCAACATACCAATTATTCATAATGTTCATATGTAAGTCTGTAGAACAGACATAGATTAGGAGGAAAATTATATGTATCAGCTTTGCAGAGATATGTCCAAGAGAACTCGCCATTAGAGTTGTCTCCACTCTAGCTTGACAATGCTCTGATTTCAATAAAATGAAAGAAGTTATACAGGTATCCCTTTTCCAAAATGCTTGGGATCAAAAGTGTTTTGGATTTTGGAATTTTCAGGTTTTGAAATACCTATATTTTCATATACTTACATTATGACATATCTTGGACTTGAGAGCCACATTTAAGCACAAAATTCATTTGTATTTCATATACACCTTATACACATATTCTGAAGGTAATTTTGTACACAATAATTGTAATAAATTTGTTCATGGAAGAAGTTTGTGCGCAATGAACCAATAAAAAACTGAGGTATCACTGTCTCAACCAACCATTTGGACAATTTTGGATTTTTGAGTATTTTTAATTTTGGAATTATTGATAAGAAGTGCTGAACTTGTACAAAGAACATGAAAGGAATACACTGGTAACTGCTGAGGACAAGGGAAAGGAAACACTTTTATTTCCAAAAGATATACCCCACACCAGGGGTGCTCATTAGGTAGATGGCAATCTACTGGTAGATGGCGTAGGGCGTCCTGGTAGATCGCAGGCAGGGTGGGAGGAAGGCTCAGTCCTGCCCCGCAGGCTCCCGCCGCCGCCAAGTGCTGCCGGCCCTGGGTTATCTGAGGTCCTTTCCACACAGTTGAATAAAATCCCATGTTATCTGCTTTGAATCAGATTATATGGCAGTGTGGATTCAGAAAACTTAGTTCAAAGCAGATATTGTGTTATATGTTTCACATTTTTGTAGTGGGTAGGTAGATCATTTTGACTTGGTTGTTTTATAAGTAGCTCGCATGCTGAAAAGTGTGAGCACCCCTGCCCCACACCTTCCTGCCAGGACCCTCACCCGAGTATAAGCTAGGGGTGAGGGGAGGGGCTTTTTCAGTCTAAAGCAAGAGCTGAAAAACTAGGCTTATACTCAAGTATATACAGTAATTGTCAAGCTTGTTTTGATAAGAGAAAACATACCCACAATATACTCCGCTTCCTAATGGCACCATAATAATCATTACTGTGTCTTGGTTGACAGGTCTGATATTGAAATTTACCTCTCAAAAAAGGGGGGCTTGCAATAAGATGTTTAGCTTCTACTGGTTATTAGAGATTAGAAAAGCATTATTGACTGCCAATCCACAGGAAAACTGATCGGATGCACATGCCTTCAAGGCAAAGCAATACTCTTTTAAACTGAATGATTAGCCTTGTCATATTTCTACTGGCATTGTGGATTATACTGTCAAATGCTTTCGAAGCCCTTCCATATTCAATACACTTTAATTAATTGTGGAAGAAAGGGGGAGTAAAAGAGGGAAAAACAAGCAACCTGATTCTTTCTCTCCCCCCTTCCTTTATTTGCCTGGAAGCTTGCCACAATTTTAGCAATTTACAGAATTGCAAACAACCAATAAATATTTCATATCAGATCTTATTTTTAAAGAACCATTGTTTCACGTACTCAGGCAAAGTTTGTCTCCTATCTATTTTTCTAGCTATTTCATGCTTATTGTGTTTCTGCTATGTTAATATAACTTAGCTCCTGCTGTGTGCGATTTTTTAAAAAACATAAACCGTACATCTTGGTTGGTTATATGTTTCATTTGCAATGTTCCTTACCTACTGCATCCTGTTAAAGAAATTGAAATTTTCACTCCATCTTCTCTAGTTGGAAGGAGTTGAGCTGTTTGTTCCCATCTGAATAAATTTTAAAAACAATTCTCAGTAAAACCACTTGGAAAGCTTGCTCCATAATAGTTATATAAAGATATATTCTCCTTTCAATCTAAACAAAGAAAGTAAACTCCAATGAAGTTCACATCTGCAGATTTCCCCCTGTCTCTCCTCTACATATAATCCCTGCCCATTTCCATTTATTTATTTGTTTGGGTGTTTAGACAGGATGAAATGCTTTTGTTTCTGGGATGTATTTTTTCATGTACAGATTATTACATTGCTACATGGATTAAAGTAGGTTTAAGCAATGTTTTACCTTAAATAAGCACAATGACCAAATTTGGTGTACATACTCTTTTCAGACATATCCAGGCCCGGATTACCCATAAGGCCACCCTAGGCCATGGCCTAGGGGCACAAGCCAAGGGGGTGCAATTCACACGGACCCAAATAAACCCCCAAAACTGCAACACAACTCTCTCTCTCTCTGTCTCGGGGGAGGGTGGGGGGAGAGCGCTGTGAGGGGGCGGGGAGGAGGGAATGGCGCCCCCCTCACCATCGCCCCCACCCCCTTTGTCAAGGAAGGACGACGTGAGGCGTGCTGCAAAGAGGAGGCGGCGGAGGGAAGCCCTGCCCCCGGGGCCGAGGCTTCCTTTCCTTCCTCCTCCTTCCTTTCCTTCCTCCTCCTCCTTGACTCAAGGAAGGAGAGCATGCGTCGCCACGAGGAGGAGGAGGTGGGGGTGCGGTAGAGGTTGTTTTGGGGGCATAATTCTAAAGTGTGGCCTAGGGCGCCAAAAGGGGTTAATCCGGGCCTGGACATTTCGTCCCCTTTCCAGCAGTGAATTGCATCAATAGTGCAAATACCTGGTTCTTGTGTAGTCCATGATCGAATGGGCAACATCTGAAAAATATCAGTGGGACAGCTTTCTCTCACCATAGTGGACTAGAATCCTGAATTATTTTCAATAAATGTTTGATATTTATACCCTTTTTTATATATTCAGGATCACACAAAAATTCTCAGGTGGAAAGGGGTCATGAGTAAAAAAGTTTAAGAAGTCCTGATCTAGTGGATCAATTGGGACTGTTTTCCTGAGGCTTTAAGGTAAATAATCAAATAGGCATGTGTATAATGGGATTGGTAGGATAATATGGATTACCTGCTTTTATAATTTGGATTATAGTGTAGAAGGGGCCTTAGGAGTATAGTAGAAGTCACTTCCGGTTTATTTCCTGATGCTATAAAAATAACTACTGAGTTTAAAACATTCCAGAGATCCGCAAAACTATGTCAAATTTAAACCCCATGAGTATGCATAACATGCTTTTAGTTGCTTAAAAATATCCTGGAGGCTCATGTTCTGAAGGCTGGACTGTGGGCCATCGAAACAGCTTTATGGTTCTGATAACTGTGGGGAGAAATGGGTAAAGTGGCCCCTTCTTCACACTAAGGCAACACCTTAATTAACAAAACCCAGAACTAAGCAGTGCTCAAGTGAAACATATGTAAATCTCCCTCCCTACTTCCAAAGCCAGCACATACACATTTGTGGCACCTTTTCAAACTCTCTTTGGGCACACTCCACCTATTTTAGAATGAGCTTGTATAATAATTAAATTTGGCATAATTACTTTACAGAGTGATCAGTGACAGTCTATTGTTCAGGAAGAATTAATCCTCTGAGCCTTCCAACATCATTTCAGTTCCTGTTTCTAAATGAGATTTTCAAAGAATGTAATTTATAATAACTAAAATCCCCAATGCACACTAATATAGACTTGCTTTGTAGCTCTCTGGTAAAATGCTTCTGAATTAGAATCCTTCTGGGGTAATGAGTTACCTATGCCACATTCGGCCACCTGAACCGAAGCAGGAACTTAATAAGCATCCTTAATGACATTCATTCCTGGAGCTAGAGGGGGGACTTTACTGATTTCTTGAGCATCATACAAAAATGTCTGCCTATCTTCATGTCCTTAAAGCAAACAGCTTTCCCCTTTATCATGTAAAAGAAAAATACAAATATAATTGTTTATATTTTTATTTAATAAAATTTGTTTAATGGGGACCCAAAACAAGCATGTGGGTCAAGCTTAGTGAAAAATCCAGTTTAGTTCTCCCTGGGAGGGCAAATCCATTGTACTAGTGCAAACCAATATGTAAGAGTTGCACTTACATATATTGATTGTATACTTTGTATAGTTTGTGCAACATCTTACATGACCCTCAACTGTCATGATTTGGGAAGCATAGCTGTGGTTAATCCTGTATCATCCCACTTTTTTCATCTGCTTTTAAAATATCATTTTTTCTATATCTCTATATCTCCTTTCCCCTCTGTGTACCCATCTTACTTCAGTTGCTGCAGACTGATGACCTTATCACATGGGGAACCCCCCCCCCAGTGCTGTTTCACCAGCAAGTATGGCAAAACAGCAGGTACTTCAGCACAGAGTTGCACCTCCCCCCTCCCAAACATGGAAGCCAGCACAACACTGGAAGGCTTCTGTGTTTGGGGAGGAAGCATCCAAGAATGCTGCTACCACTCCTAATAGCCTAATGGCCTAAATGTAGATGGACTGTAGAATGTAGAATTCTGTCTGACATATTAGTTCTCTTTATGTCAAAATTTACTGGTACTCAAAAAAGAACATGCTGTGAATCCTTGACTCCTCCATCAGATAAGCCAACACATTCAGCCTGTGCCCTAATACAACATGACATAAAGAGATGGGAATGGCATGCTAGACTCATAGCTGCATAAAAAACAACATATTTGCTCATGTGTGTGCACATGGGTGCTCTTGGAGGTCTCATTTTCCCTACCTACACTTCTTTTTGTGCACCTCAGTTGGGAGTGGGGCCTCTGCCAGAAATCACACAACATCATGTGATGGCTGCCATGGAGCTTCATTCTCAAAGAAGGCTCAGTGTCCTAGGACACCTATTTTTATAATTTTGACACAAAATCAAATTTCTCTCAGTTCAGCAGGGTCAGAAGAAGGGGCAGCACTCATCTCTACATAAAACAGTCCCCTCAGATCTTTAGGGTCTTTCAGTAAAGAAAGTTTGGTACTATTCATCCGGGTAAACTAGAGAGAATGATAGCATAAGAAGGGACAAGGATCCACCCCCTGACTACCCATGTTTATCCAAAACTTTTTCGCTATAAGAAGTGTAACCAGTGGAAATAGAAAGTTTGGTATTTCCTTTACCGTATTGGGGGAGGCTAATAACAAGCAACATCATAATGTGATTTAAATTGCAAGCATTTTATTGAGGAAGAGCACATAAACAAGGACAGGCTGCAGAAATTTGCTTTCAGTTGAGCTTTTCATTCCCAGGAAGGGAAAGACTCTTCTACCTCATCCTTTATCTCCCCCACTTGTCTCCGAGTTAACTGAATGCAAACTACTCTTACCCTCTAAATGCAGCTTTTGGCAGTTAAAATAAGCTGAAGGCAAAGGGAGAAGGTGGGAGGAGGAGAGAGAAATGGGGATATTTTAAAAGTATCAGAAAGAGCAGGAAGACATGGAATCAATCAGGACTGTTCCTGCTAAATTGGACTGCAAGGTATGTGATGGAGAGGTACCAAATCATTCTTTCCATGTTTGAAAAATCTGGAGATTATCACACAGGTTTAAAGGCCTAATTGGAGGTTCTCTAGACACACAAAAAAGCTTGTGTCCATATGACATCATTGTAATCCCATTCCAAACTAAGCTTCATGGTTTGTTTTTTCTATGTCAGAAGCGACTTTGTCTCGTCTGCTGTGAGAGAATTGGTCATCTGCAGGGATGTTGCCCAGGGGAAGCATAGATGTTTTACCATCATGTGGGAGACTTCTTTCATGTCTCCGCATGGGAAGTTGGAACTGACCGATGGGAGCTCACACCACTTTGCACATTCAAAATGCCTAGCTTCAGGTCAGCAGTTCAGCCGGCCCAAAGGTTTAACTAATTGCACCATCAGGGCTAAGCTTTGTGCTAGTTATTTTAAATGAAAGTTTCCACTGTCTCTCAACTTCTGAATAGACTTTCAAAGAGCTTTAAAAAGCTGGTTTTACAATGCAGTAAAATAAATCTGCTTAATCACTCATTTGAAGGATGTGATATTCATTGCGGGCTGTACTTCTTGACTGCAAAGCAAAAAACCCAAATCCTTTCCCCCTTTTGTCCTAATTGCTTTCTTTTAAAAAATTAAAAAGGAACTGTGATGGTCCTTACCTACATGCTAATATGAATTTCCACTATTAATCAAATGTTTTATTTTCTTGTAATGCATATTTTGCAGAACTTCCCAATTATAACTCATTACAAATGCTGACAAAAGTTTAAAGTACTCCTCTCTGGGCGCTTCCACACAGCCCATTGTGCAAGGAGCATTCGTTTTTATAAAATGTGAAAGTTCATGGGCCCCTATCCACACACACCCAAGAAAGTGTGTCCTCCATTAGAGGGCTGTCCGAGGTCTCCAGGCACATACAAATGATGCACCGGGAGAAAGGGGGAGGGCAGGAGCAATTTTCCTCTCTCCCCCCCCCCCCTTCTCATAGCGCGTCATTTGTACATGCCAGGAGGATTCCGGCAGCCCTCTAATGGAGGCTGGGTAAGTTCTTTTGTTATAGGGGCAGTGAGGTATCTAGTGACTTCCCTAACAATAAAGGCTGGTTAACAGGCTAGGTCTGATTGGCGCTTTATGTCCAGGATCCGTTGCTTAATGAGATCCTTGGCTTGGTCCCATATCATACTTAGTAATTGTCCTTGGGAGAAACCTAGCATTGTGATCTTTGCTGCTACTGTTTTAATCCATGTGAACTGGAAATCGTCTCTCATGGTTAAGGGGGCAAGACCATGTGGGGAGAAGAATAGGTGTAACCAGTAATTGAGTATAGCTGTCCATATTCTCGCTTCCACTTTCACAAAGCCTGTCTACCAATAAGAAGAAACTGCTCTCCAACTTTCTGGTCATACAGGTGCCCTATTCTGACATTAGCAGAGCTATCCTCCAAAGGCCAAGAGCCAATACAAGGTTCATGTCCAGTTGGGAGTTACCACAGTGACATGGAAAAGGGTGATAGCACAGTGTCCACCTGATCCAGCTGTCCAGACTGCCACACATTCTTAAGATACTCCAGAGTTTTCAGCAAGCACTGGAGTGTCTCTGACTTCAACACAAAAGTGGAGCAAAATCAGAGCAAAGCAAGAAAAACCCCAATACTCACATCAATGAATATCACAGGGACAGTTGGCAGTTAATTCAAGCGGAGTCCATTTTTCTTGCCCGTGTAAAATTGCCCAATAGAAATATGTATTCCAATGTTACAAAGTTTTCAGTGGCTGGCCAATCTTATCTGCACAGGTAGTATTGTCTTTTTGAAGCTGAACTAGAAAAGTATTGACTGACCTCTAGCAGTGTCTGTCTCCTCCCGAAACTGCTGCCATCAATCAGATTGTGATCAGGGTGACTACTCTTTAACACCACCTCTTTTTTTGTGTAGCACCCTGTCACACTCACAAAACCTGTTGTGATGGTCTGAGAAACAGCCAGATTTTTAGGTGGCACAAAGGGCCTCCATGGATAGGTAAAGAAAGATCCATCATACTAGCAGACTTCCCCAATTTACTGTTAGATTTAGGCCACTATTTTATGTAAAATCACATTTGATCAATATCCACAATTTTTAGATCCCAAGCTTTTCCAGAATAGGACTCTTCTGCAAAATAGATGCTGTCTTAATATAACATCATGTTTACATGTACCCTATTTTTACTTTAAGTTTCTATTTCACCATTTTATGTGTGAGTGAATTGGTGTTATGAATCAGAGGTCAGAGATCAAACAATTTGTGAATTCTGTTCTCACCTAAACAAGCAAAGGTAGCACTTGCTGAGGTCTTGTGTGTCTTCAATATGCTCTCATGTCCTAATTCAGCATATGGTACTGCTTCAACATTTCATTCAGACATTTCAACTGACATAGAGATCTACGCTTTCATTATGTGTTTTGGTTGGAAATGCACACAGAATGTTGACACATTACATTCTATTTCCCAGGTTATTTTCCAGTATGACAAAAGGGTTGTAAAATGTTGAAACTCATCAGATATTTCCCAACAACATATTTCTATTTATTTACCAGTTGGCTGATTTGTTGAAACTTTGACAAAGGGCCATTAATGATTGTTATTTTGTAGTCTTGCAAACTGGTGTATTATATCCTACTTGTGAAGTACCAACTAAATTGAATTTTAGTGCTTTAGAACAGGGCTGTCCAACTTCTATGGGCCCAAGGGACCCGAGATTTCGGCAGCTATCGTGAAACTACGCAGCCACAGACGGGATTTCGACCTCCCTCGAAATCCCATCTGTGGCTGGCGTAGTCTCGCGATGCATGCCTAAACCCGGAAGTAGGTATTTTTTATTTTTGTTATTTAATTTTTTATTTTTTATTTGTATTTTATTAAAACAAGTTAGGGGGCCATAGGGAAGGGGCTCGGGGACCGTGTACGGCCCCAGGGCCGCCTGTTGGACAGCCCTGCTTTAGAATATGAACCCCATATTCCACTATAGTCATGTTAATATTGAGAGTAGCATTGTGCATTTAGGGTAAACCCTGACCTGTTTTGTGTCCCAGCTTTCGTGGGGGCCGCGATCAATTTTTTGGGAACTTTCCAATATTAGGAAGGCAGATATCTGTATTTTGCTCTCCATTGCCAAAAGGTGTGTTTTCTATCATCCCATTATGGAGTGAGGGGGACCTGCCCAACCCAGGCTTCCCTTCCCAGCCCAACCCAGGCTTCCCTTCCCAGCCCATAAATATTAAATATAATAAATATTGAACTAATAGTATACTATGTTATGCTGTTATAATATTGCGCAGTTGTGGTTAAGTCATGATTATAGACTGTGGTTATCTGAAAGAAACATGTTTCTGATTTTTTGTGGCCATGCTGAAAGAGAAAGGGAGGGTTTGTTTACTTCCAAACAAAACAGTTAAGTCAATCGATGCTTCTAGTTAAGACCTAATTCTGAGAATGTTGAAGTTCCAGAATATCAGCTTTTGCAAAATTGCCTGGGATCTGCAATGCGATACAGAAAGGGGCAGGTTCCGTTAAATGTGTTTCATGTAGTACTGTTAGTGGCAGACTTTCTTCTCAAGCTAGAGGTACATTTAGACACACGCACTTACCTATTTTCATGGCATAAATGAGTGGTTGTATCTTTGTATCTGACAGACAGCACTAATGTAAGAGAAGTGAAACATGACTGTTGTTGATGGTCAACTCCTCTATTCAGGAGGATCCCATGGATGGAAAGGTATAATCAAAATGTAGAAAGGACACTCCTTCCTGAGTGACTGTATTATATAGTTCTCTTTCTCAAATCCATCTGCCTTAATGGCTGACATTTTGCTAGTAATGCACCATCTCCTCAGTTCTGTACCTTATTGGAAATACCTACAAACTTTTATGACATTGTAAATGGCCATTTCTGTGGTGCATCTGATTTGGTAGGGCACATCATCATTTTCCAGCTTTTTCAAATTGCTTACTGTAACTGCTTCTTACTCAAGCAGCCTCCGTTATAAGAACTGTCAATGTGGTTCTCTAATTTATCCAGTTTTGTATTCATCAGCATTTTGCTGTCATTCTTCCTTTGAAGACTGTCATTAATTGAAGCAATTTGTTTCACCACAGGTAGACATGGAATATTTATAACCCTCCAAGCCTAATTTGAACCTGTGCTTATCTTATCTTATGTCCGTGACTGCTGTTCCCAATCAGATTGTTTTTGATGCTTCAAAAGTTTAGGTGACCTTCCCAGGCATCAATACATCAACTTATGATTATCAGCTTTTCATAACTTTAAACTGGTAGCCTGAATATGGCAGCACGACTTATTATTTTCCTTCTGTCTTTTATAATGTGAAAACTTGACTCATCAAACTGAACTCAGCCTCCTGGTTGAGCAAACTGGAGTTTGTTCATGGCTGCCCATCATGAATTGAATAAATGTGTATCTTTGCTGCCTACTTGGGATGGGAGAAATATGGCTGAAACATAATCAAATAAACCACAATTAATGGCTGGTGAGCCATACTTGCCTTAGTACTTCACAAGGCATATAAGCTTGACAAAGTGGAACACCTCTTATCTCTGATCTTTGATACCAAGTGCATCTTAAGTTAAAAAAAATCTTGGTTTAAGGATCTCTTCACATGGGCTTCTTTTTGGCAGTGACAATGGAGTTTTTCAAGTTTGGCCACAAAGCCTGACTGCTCCCATCACACCCATTAGTGGCTCTGTGGACAAACTGGAAAGAAAAACCTTGCCATTGCTGGAAAAAAAGCTAACAGCAAATGATGGTAGACTTCCTGTCTTTCCATAAGGAAAGATGGGTCAAGTTGGATTTAGAAGGCTTTCCCCCATGAGATGAGGTAAAGGGAAACCTCAATGGTGTGGGTCACGGGCGACAGGTTCCCATGGCTCCTGGTTGGGTGCCACCAGGATTGGCACAATTTGTGGTGGGACTGATTGATTCCAGCGGTGCATGTAGCAAGGTAGTAAATTGTATGAAAATTTAGCAAGGGTGCCTACTAGATAACTTGTTTTATGTATAGGGAATACAAAACTGGGTCTGGTGGCATACATGAATACAAAAACAGGTCTTGGGATACACATGAACAAATACATGAAAGGGCAAAGATTCTTATACCTATAAGTGTTGTTCAGCAATGGAATAAAAGGTGGGTAATTTTTAAAATAAAGCAGTCAAGGGCATTTAAATACTCTTTATTTCTCAGTCCACATTTGAACATTTTTGGCTATAATCCAGCCAAAGTTAAGTATGTTTCAGACCACTGCTTTCAAATAAGAGTTACAAGCATTGTATCCCCTATGGTTTATTTAGGTATCTCTTTATTGAAGTATTTTTTTTAATTCATTGCAGCCTGCTAGGACTTCTGAGGTGATTTACAGAAAATACAATCAGGAAAAAAATCTGAAAAATAGTCCAACACAGTTTTTCTGAAAATAGTTTTGTATTTGAAAGCTCATCATACATCAGATAGGAAATAACCTGTTTTAACTTTGCAGGCATTCTATCAGATCAGATCCTGAGACCCTATATCTCAGGATCTGATCCCAGCTTTTCTATTTACCCCAGATTCTCTGGCAGTGCAGATTCATATAATCCAGTTTCAAGCAGAAAACCTGGGATCAGACATAGAGCCTGTCTGGAAGGACCTTAGGTGTCTTTCTTCCAAGTTGTTATCATGCTGCTCCAAGAGAACACTGGAGCAGCTTACAAGAAGCACACCCCCCCCTTCCCCATTGTATCAGCTCTACTGGCTCCCTGTCTGCTACCGAGCACAATTAAAAGTGATGGCTTTAGCCTATAAAGCACTAAATGATTCCAGCCCAGCTTACCTGTCCAAACATATTTCCCTCTATGATCTGCCTCAGAGGTTAAGATTGTCAGGGGAGGCCCTGCTCTTGATTCCATCCCCCTCACAGGTGCGATTGGCGGGGAAGAGAGACAGGGTCTTCTCAGTGGTGGCCCCTCATCTGTGGAACTCCCTCCCCGAGGAAATCAGGTGAAGCCCCTCTCTCCTGAACTTCAGAAAAAAGCTTAAGACATGGCTGTGGGACCAAGCATTTGAGCAGTAATTGTAGCAGTGCAATAATGATAATGAATTCATGTGATTGATAAATGGACAGGCTTGGGACTACAATTTGAATTTGCATGATCTCAAATGTTATTTTAATAATTGATTTTTAATTGTTTAAATTTTAATTGTATTTGGGGTTTTTTTGGAATGATATGTGCTGGCATTGAATTGCTGCTTGTTGTAAGGCTGCCCTGAATCCCCCAAGGGGTGAAAAGGGCAGGATACAAATGTGGAAAATAAATAAACAGTGGGGCCTTGTGAATCTGGATGTAACCACAACTATTAGATAGAATATACATACATATGGCTTCTGCTATATGTCTTATATTTTTAATGAAATGGTATTATCAGAATGCATGCACCTATTTTCTTGGTCTTGAAGAGAAAAGGCCCCTAATGGCATATCTATGCTGATCATTTAATGCAGTTTCAAACAAGCATTTTGTTCTTTTGTCCCTTCTTTTTTCTTTTTCACAAATTCCAATTCTGCAGTTCCATAAGGAAGGCAATGAAGTTTGTCTAGAATGATTTGTTCATTATAGCATCATGCTGTTTAATGCTCTTGTTGCTATTATTCTGCAGTGATTGTTTATTGTCCTTTATATGACAACATAAGTTTGTATGGCGCCTTACCAAACAGAAGTCAAGTCACAGCCTGAAGGAACAATCTAACCATATTTGAGCACGACCGGCTCCAAGCTCTAGAGCCCCTTTCACACTGCCCCTATATCCCATGATCTAATCCTAGATTGTCTGTATATCCCAGATCATCTGGCAGTGTAGAATCATATAATCCAGTTCAAATAAAATAGTCTGGGATCAAATCCTGGGATACAGAGCATTTCATATGTGTTGGGAAAGGAACATGCAGATATAGTTTCCTTGTATTATCTCATTACCAGTGACCTTCCAAACTATGACCAGATTGGTTAAGGTTAGAGCACCAATCTGTAAACACAAAAGCTATGGTGGGATGAGGATCATTGTGATTATGTCTGTATAGAGGAAGGATGTCAATCTTTTGGGGGACAAAATCAGATGTTTTCTCTTTGACAGAGAAAGATGTATATTTTTGGTGATTTCTTTCCCTCATCATTTTAAGAGTTCTTTGGTGAAAATTCATGCAGTGTGTCATATTTTTCCCCATTGCTTTTGCTGCTCTCCACAAAAGTGCTGGTCTTTTCATCTGTCCATATGAGCAAATAACATTATGGCAATTGACAGGGTTGGGTTTTTTTTTCTATACAGTAATATCAGTCTATGATATCAATCCTTTCTTTTTGGCGATAAGAAAAATTGTGAATGTGTTTATTACAGAACTATTGTAGGAGTCAATAAACGAAAGAGTGGTTGTTGTTTTTTGTTGTTGTTGTTGTTTAAATGCAGCTGCAATCAATGGAGCTGAGCTTGTTATCAGCTGTAGGAATGGACAGAATCAGTCCATTGAACTCTGTTGTGCTTTGGCAGAAGGAAGATGAAGTCATTTTGCACTGTCCAACTGTGGATTTGATCTTGGAGCCTGGAATTGTTCTCACAATTCATTCTGTACTAAGAGATAGTGCTGTTGTTTTTCCCTTTATCTTCTCTGGGATGTAGATTGAGATAGAAACATTGTCTCTTGCATCTACAAAAATAATACCTTTTTAAAGCCAGATTTTGTGGGATGTCACAACATTTGGTCTTGGTTCTTTTGGAGCAGAACCCAATGAGACTTGGGCTGTTTACTAGCTTTGAAGCTATTCACCCAATCTATCATTTTCATGTCAATTCTCAAAAACACTGATCCCTCAGTGTTTTTTTTCTAGCTCATTTAATAAGGTAAGCTCACAAAATAGCATGCATACACACACACATTCATTCTGCCCTTCCCCCATTGACCTAAGGGAGGTGTACATGAGGCATCTGCACCTCATTTTAAATCACATCAACCTTGTGACATAGGTTTGGTTGGCCACATGATTCATCCAAGAAAGCCCCAATGACTTTTGCAACGGGGGGGGGGGGGATTTGAATGGGTCTTCCATGGTGGCAAGGTAATTTCAACATTTTATTTACCTTACTGGTTTTCAGTATTGCTCCTTTCCTCTATTGCCTCACTACTGTCACTTGCACATTCCACTATGAGTCCCATATTCCTGGGGGCATATGTTCCATGACAAACACACACTCCGGATGTATACCTGAAATTGCAAAGCCTGTATTTTGCCTATTCTTGGGCAAGTACCATACCATAGAGTCATGCTGGAGGACCTAGAGAAGAACATAAGCACTTCCAGAGGGTGAATTCATGCATTAATGAATTCATGAATTTTGAATCAATAGATAGGGGTCGATACTATACATAGTCATGATACTATTATTCTACTTTGATTTCTATAACTGTGCCCTATAGAATTATGTGGTTTGAAGTTTGGTGAACTAATGGAGCTTTCCAACTGAGAATTCTATGTGACCTAGATTCCATGAAATGGAACCAAGAAAGTTAAAGTGGAATCATAGTAGTATACCTGTGTTATGTCAAATAGTCTGATTGTTTTCGATACCTCTGACTGCTTCTTCACAAAACCAAATATTTCAGATAAGAATTACAGTTCAGGCCATCAATTAAGCACAGAAGAGTTTAGACAGGGTTTGTCAGGTGCCCCTGTGCTTGTTCATCTAGGTCAGGGGTGCTCACACTTTTTCAGCATGGGAGCTACTGATTAAAAAACCAAGTCCCAAAGATCACCTACCCAGAAATGTAAAACGTATAACTATTTTCTTATTTATATTTATTATTCATTTTTATGTACCGCTCCTTCCAGCAGGCTCGGGGCAGTTTACATAAAATGAAGTTATAAAACATCAACATTTCAATTTAATAACAACAATATAAAACAGAGCATAAAAATACATCCAACCACCCCATTTCTCCCACACTGCCATATTACCACACATATTATCAGCCAGAAAGTAAGAAGAGAGCTTTTGAACTGCAAGGCCATTTAATACTCAGCAAGGTAAACAAGGGCCATGCAAAAATACATCCAACCACCCAATTTCTCCCACATTTCCATATTCCCCAACATATATTTCTCAAGGAACAAAGCAAGCAGAGAGGCTTTGGACCTAAAAGGCCATTTTTAAAAATAAAAAGGAAACAAAGAGACATGCCACAGTACAATCATGCACCCACCCCATTTCTCCCACATTTCCATATTCCCCAACATATATTACTCAAGGAACAAAGCAAGCAGAGAGGCTTTAGAGCTAAAAGGCCATTTTTAAACATTAAAAATAAACAAAGATACATGCCACAGAACAATCAAGCACCCACCCCAAAGTAAAAAGACCGACCTTTGAGATGCGGTAAGGAAATGACCCCAAAGTGTCCTTCTTTTTCTTCTCCGTCGTTGCTCCTATTTCCACGCTGCCAGCATGCGTGCCACCTCCAAGAGCTCACGAGAAGTCCGAGAGGCAGAATGGGTGCTTCTGCACATGTGTGCGGGGCCAGCCATGCATCGCGTCATCCAGGCCCGCCCCCTTTGGTCTCCTACGACTCTGAGTGGTTGGAGAAGGATGGAGGGAGGAGAAGGAATCCAAGAGAGGGGGGCCATTCTGCCTCTTGGACTCTGGAGCTTTTGGAGGCGGTGCGCAAGCAGGGAACGGGGAGGAGCAACGACGGAGGACTTCTTTGCAGTGTGCAGGGGCGAATGAAGAGGACCAACAGCAAAAAAAAACCTGGTCAGGGGCCTGAAGATCACGAGGATGAGGCCCGAAGATCACCCTGGTGATCGCGATCACCGTTCTGAGCACCCCTGATCTAGGTGGAAGAGTTGTGTGACATACCACTTTCTTTTAGTGTATTCCAGGATGAGATGCAAGTACCATGCCACATGACGAATTTAAAGATCCTAAGCTACTGAGTAGTGAAGAAGTTAATATCTATAAATATTCTGCAGTCAAACCAGTCTGGCAGAAAGCTGATGACTGATTAAGGTGTGAGACAAGAGTTTCTAGTTCCATGTATTCAGTGAGTGATCTACTGCCTCTGCCTCAGTCTTCTCCATCTGTAATATGTGGATAAATATAGACCTGCAATTTCACAAGGTTGAGAAAATGGATGTGAAATGGATGTGAAACACTTTGAAATTAAGAAGTACTTTCATTGCAGCAGATATTGTTATTGTTGATTATGATAATGGATTTGGAAGGGGGAGTGACATGACTGAACTTGTTAGCAGATTCTGTCAAGATTGCAATCTCTCATCCTCAATGAAAACAGAGGTATCTCAACTTAAGAGCTTTCCAATTTAAGAGAGGTTTGAGTTAAGAGCCATTGCTCAGTCTGGGTTTCAATTTTACATAGGAGCAACATTTTGAGTAAAGAGCTAGCACCAGAGGGAGCACTAGTGTGAGAGTACAGGCTTTAGGGCGCTCCACTTGCTGCTGCTGCTGCTTGTGCCCTCGCTGCCTTTCTCCTTCGAGGGCAAGTGAGGGCAAGGCGGAGTCTCCATTCCCGCAGCCCCCTTCCTGCTCGGGTTCAGCCCAAAGAACAGCTGGTGAGGCCCAAAGATACCAGGAAGAGGGCCGAAGATCGACTAGGTGCTCGCGATCACCGTTCTGAGCACCCCTGCTTTAGGGCTTCAAGTGGGCAGCGTCCGTGCCTCGTACCTCCATGCCTTGTGTGCCTGTGTGCTTTGGAGTTTGGGGTCTGCTTTGGGAAACTTTGTATTAGTTGATTTTGTGTGGATTTATTCCTTTTACGTTTGGCTTCATGAAGAGAGAGAGAGGAAGAGAGAATAAGAGAGGGAGGGAGGCTCAAAACAAATGGAAGTACAAAACAAATGCAAAAACTGCTAAAGCAAGCAGCATTGTTTCTCTCCTGTTTGAATAAATACTTCATCTGCAATTAGACCCAGAGGTAGTTTTAAGAGACTTTCCAATAACTAATTTTGTTATAACTGTTTCTCTGACCTCATTGGTCAAGAAATTGGGGAAAAGTACAAAGGCTTATTTAATGGATGCCTTGCTAAATCCTAACTAATCTAATTGGTGACTTTCTTAATGTGAACTGTGTAAAAGGATAATGCAGCTATTGGCACCTTTTGAATGGTATTAGTTTTCCTTTCCCAAAGGACACTTGTTATCAGCGTTTAAAATAATATGCTTCCACAACATTGCCTTGCAAATGTTTCTCATCTCTTGTAAATCCACATTCTTTTTCTTTCTTTTAAAACAATAGTTGTATTAAAATATTGCCTCACTCTGGTCAAACTTACTCCTCAATTTCTATGCATTTTCTTCATGTAATTCAAGAACCAATTATTCAAGACCATGGCACAGAGTACATACTCTAGTCCAGGGGTGCTCATTAGGTAGATCGCGATCTACTGGTAGATCACATAGGGCATCCTGGTAGATCATAGGCAGGGTGGGAGGAAGGCTCAGTCCCGCCCCGCAGGCTCCCGACGCCACCCAGGTGCAGAAGGAGGTTGGACTGGATGGCCCTTGGAGGTCTCCTATTCTAGGAACCCATTGTTGTTATTATTATTACCAGAGGCTGAATGGTCATCTGTGAGGAATGTTTTGATTGTGTTTTTCCCTTATGGCAGAAGGAGGTTGGACTGGATGGCCCTTGGAGGTCTCCTTCTACTCTAGTAACCTATTGTTATTGTTACTACTATTAGTAGTAGTAGCAGAGGCTGAATGAATATTATTATCATTATTATTATGAATAAATTCAGGGGCTTATTATACTCATATTTAGTTGAATTCAGTCTTAAAATATATTATATGGCTCTCACTGAAATAAATTTCCAAATATTTTGCTTTTATGGCTCTCTGAATAGTGGGTAGGTAGATCATTTTGACTTGGTTGTTTTATAAGTAGCTCGCATGCTGAAAAAGTGTGAGCACCCCTGCTCTAGTCACAATAAGTATGCTGCTGAAAATGGCTTTCTTACCAGAATCATATTTACCATCTCCCTCCTAACATTCCAAGCTACTGCCGAGAATCTCAGCAGAAAAAGAGTTGCAAATTATGTATTAACTAGCTGAGGACCCAGTGGTGCCTGGGTTATTTGAGGCCTGGTCTGTGATTTATAGGGGCTACAGTGTTGTTTGGGAAGTGAATGAGGTGAAGGTACTGCAAATCCCATCATTTGTGGCGCATCCTGGCCTAAACCGCACCAGGTTGTGAAGTGGGCCATTGGGCCCCTTTTTGGCAATTTTGGTCCTGATCCGTCATTGCTGTGGCTGACTGCCTGAGGCCTTTCCTTTTTCTGCTGATTCACTTCAGAATGTTGGAATGTGGTTGGCCAATCGGAGTCCCTTATGCAAATACCATTTCAGTGGCAACCTATCCCCTCTGTCTGGGGCCGTAGAAGGTTGGAGTTCTGAGGCTGGCCAGTCAGAGCCCTTTATGCAAATAATCCCACAGTGGCAGCCAATCGAAATGCTGGCACATATTCCTCCCTCCGCTCAGTTGCTCAGCCGCACAACCGCCCGCAAACACTGACTTTTATTATATGTAATAGATAGATAGATATGATATTATTTACTGCTCATGTAATGAAGCACAATACAAATAAAAACAAAATACTATTACAATGTGTTTGTGACAACGATATAATATCATTTCCCACATGACAGGCAGAGCAAATCTTTGGAATTGGAATCTAGGGCCAACTTCACAATGTAATAATATAAGGATAAAAAATAACAACACGGGATTGCCTTGGCAACTATATTTTCTAGTGACCAACACTTTATGAAATTTATTCTACAAGTGACTGATCCCTGTGAGCATTAGCTGTCATCATCAGATTTAGGAGCAGTATCTCTAACATCAGTTTATGGCTGTGCTGTAACCTTTGGCTTTAAGAATCCTGATAGAAGGTGTAGCTAATTTCTAAGTGGAACAAGGACTGTAACAGTCTTATCAACCAGCAGCAGGGCTCATTTTGTTTAACTGTGCTGGAAATTAGTTTCTCAGGCACTGATCTTGACAGGTCAGTTGTCAAAAATGGGTGTACATATCCAGAAATTCATCGATCTTTCGAGCTCTGCTCTGCCTGCTACACAAGCCAGAATCGGCACATTTTGTGAGCAAATGGAATAGTTGGAGACTCAGAGAAAAAAAGAATTGCGTTTTTGGTAAATAATTTTTCTATGTATCCCGTTTATTAACCTTATCTGCATCATTAATTTCTTTTTTTGTACACTGTAGAATTTTACTCCCTGCATACAAAACAGATACCTTTTTGATGGCTGGTGTGAAATAAGGAGAAACCATACAAATGCCTTTGAGAAATTCTCCACCTTCTTGGACCTCAAACTGTTTAATATGCAAGAAGCAAATTGTAGCTCTTTTCTTTCTTTTGAGTGAAACATAATAGCGAATTTTATTTATGCTGGCTGATTTCCAGCATCCCTTAAGAAGTCTCTGCCTTGATGCTGAATTAGTTTATATTCAAATGTTTAGTTTTTAAAATGTGGGCCCGATCCTTTGAAAATCAGCAATAACTACGTTCTTTCATTGATTTTAATGGATTAGTCAAGTTTAAATTTAACAAGATCAGAGGCACAGGATTTGTGTGTTAAATTGGGAGAGAAAGAGGGAAAGAAAAGATTGCTGAATTGATCAATGGAAAGACTCGTTTGTTTTGAACTGGATTCCTCTTTCCAAATGACAAGGAAGCACTGTTACAAAAAGCAATAGATGTGATTAATCTACTCACTGTCTAGTCACAAAATTAATTGGGCAACATACAGGCAAACACTTGACTTAGATACTTTATCTGGTAAAACCCTCCTAAAAGTGTAATTAATGTTCATACAGCAGTATCACCTTCTGCTCTAGCCTCACTTATCTTAGGTCCCTTCCACAAAGCTGAATAAAATCCCACCATATCTGCTTTGAACTGGAATGTATGGCAGTGTGAACTCAGATGTCCCAGTTCAAAGCAGATATTGTGGAATTTTCTGCCTGGATATACTGGATGATATGGCTGTGTGGAAGGGTTTCTCTTCTGCTGCTGTATACCTTTGGACCTCATCACAATGAGGTTTTTACCTGTTCTAGGACACATCTAGCATAGTTCGGGGAAGGAGTCAACCAGATCCCATCAAATGACATAGAGCTACTTCTGCTGGGGCTCCATCCCCAAACCATGCTGGATGCATCCTAAGAAGAGGCAAGGAGCAACATGGCAAACAGGGGGGGGAAGCAATACAGCAATACAGCAATAGCTTTCCCCATGTAATGGGGAAGGTGGTGCTGCTGGTAATGCAGGGTGCAGGATGATGGATTCCTCCACTGCCCGCTGAATTCTCCGCACTGCCTGGTGAATTCCCCCAGTGTCACCCACATTGGGTGACTACATGTGATAAGGTCCTTTAGGTCAAAAGTCATATCAAATGTATTATGGTATTCTTGGCAGGATTTGTTCAGAACTAAGTTGGCAATGTTTCCTTTGGCCCCGTGACAGTGTTACTTGCCCCACGTCATCCAGAAGGTTTCCATGGCTGAGCAGAGATTCAACCCCTAGTCTCCCAGAGTCTTAGAGTCCATCTATACTGTAGAACTAGCAGTCTGGCAGCACTTTAACTGCCATGACTTAATGCTATGGAATCATGGGGGCTGTAGGTTTTACAAGATCTTTAGCCTCCTCTGCCAGAAAGTGCTGGTACCTCACGAATCTAAAGCTCCAATGTTTCCATAGCATTGAGACGTAGCAATCAGAATGATGCCAAACTGTACTAATTCTATCTGCCTTTAAGTCTATCTGCCTTAAAAATTTGATTCTTATAGAAGATATGCATAATGCAAAGACATGAGCAGCACTACAATTCGCAAAATGAAAATAAAAGAGATATATTTTCTTATCAAACTTTGGGTCATTAAACCGATTCTCTACTCCCCACCCCATCCCCCAGTTGTTAATTCACAACACTGAAATGATTCAAGAAGGTTATGGAATTGTAGGAATTAAGCTGAAAGATATGGAACTTCTGGTGCTGTTCATCAGTTCTCTTAAGGAAGATCTGGTGATGGATAGAGAGACCAAATGCATGCTGACTCTGACTGAATGGTTCAACAGATGGCATGAAAAATTGGCAGTGTGGATCACTGAATGATGCTGACTGTAAGGCTAACAAAATTGCTTTAGGATGTAAGTTGGACTGAGAAATGTCTTCAGTGGTGTGCTGGGAGTAGCATTGTACAATTGGTTTTGAAATAAAGTTTGCTTTCTTTCTTTTTATTATGTTTTTAAGGTTTCTTTGCTCTCAAGTTGCTATTCTGACATTGCCTATCTCTCATAAAACTTTTCATTAATTCCTTTTAAATAAATAACTGGCAGGCAAGGAGCAGATGTATTTATTCATTTTTAATTGAATGTATTTTAACATTTATACTCTGCTGTTCAAGCACATTCTTACAGCACACAAGAAAAATATCTAATACATAAAAATATGCTGATATGCATGATCACCAGAAGGCAGCAATTGCTCACATCCTAAGGGGCCTTCAATGCTGACCACCAGAGCAGAATCAGTAAGCCAACCATCCTAGGTGACATAGTATCTGGAGGATGGGGGCAAAGATACTTGAGATTCTACAGCCCAAATTAAAAGGATTTAGGATAGCAATGCCGAAGTCACTGAAGCATGGAAGACCTCAGACAGGTCCTGAAATGGTAGCCCCTGCATGCCAATGCATTAGGGAGATTGTGTACTTAGTTCTAAGGGTCTGACACACAATGGAGCCAGAAGACATTATGACAAGTTCAAAACTCTTAAAGAAGTGATGAAGAGGCCAGGTCAGACCAAATCTCTCTCTAACACCCCCTCTCGCTCTCTCTCTCTCTCTCAACCCCCCCCCAAGGTTTGTCTTTCCTAAAAGAGAGTGTGGAGCGAGATAAGGATACTCCTCCTCAAACAACATAAAAACTGCTCAGGGTACTCAAATACTTCTTATCAAACACCTTTGGTTTCAAACATCTGGCCCTAAAATGTGGGTCTGTCAGACAATTTCTGAGTTGGACTCCATTTACATTCTTCTCATTTTTTCCTGGGGTATTCCCCACTGCCCGCAGAATGGAGAATATATATAAAAATAAAGCCCACGTCTGGAATGCACTTTTTGAGAAAGAAAACCAAAGTGAGGGACAACCAATTAAAATGTGTTTTCCTTAGAAACCAGAATTGGTAGGTCTTGGAATGTAATGGTAAAGAATTTCAACAAAAGACCTCTGATTCTAGCCCCAGCATACTGAGAGATCCATATGAAGAGGACAGGCATTTAAAACCCTGAGCCAAAGAACAGATATGTACTATCACAAAGAACCAAGAGGAATTAGAAATCATTCAGGTTACCTTCGTTCCCGATGAAAGGTGAAACTGGAAAAATGTGAAAATAAGTTGAGAAGCCCCTGTCTGGACTGGCTCTACCTTTATCATAAATGGAGTCAGCAAGAAGGGAGCCAATCCCTCTCTTGCTTCCAGGTGGGTGTCAGTATGAGGTCACAATGGTCAGTCTCTTACTCTTTCAGCTAAGCAGCAACAGCATTAGGCATGGTGACAATTCTCTTTCCTTCAAGTTGGCATCATCAGCATGAAGTCACAATGAGAAGTCTCTAAAACGGTAACACCAGCTTTAAGTCACAATTACTAATCTCTATCTAGGGAGGGAGTCAGCATCAGCAGGCCAGCACTTAAGCTTATTCCTCATTTAAGCAAATGGCAGCACTATACAGGTTAAGCTTTCCTCACCCTCCACACTAGAAGCCCCTGGTGGCACAGTGGTTAAACCCCTGTGTCGGCAGGACTAAAGACCAACAGGTCGCAGGTTTGAATCTGGGAAGAGCACAGGTGAGCTCCCTTTATCAGCTCCAGCTCCTCATGCGGGGACATGAGAAAAGCCTCCCACAAGGATGGTAACACATAAAAAACATCTGGGCACCCCCTGGGCAACATCCTCGCAGATGGTCAATTCTCTCACACCAGAAGCGACTTGCAGTTTTTCAAGTTGCTCCTGACACGACAAAAAACAACAACAAAAAACCTCCACATTCTGAAGCACAGAGAAAGAGGGTTGTGCAAGCACACTCTTTGTTTCTATTGCTAAGGTAGGCAGTGGATGTGTGCTGCTACAATGATCCAGCACAGTGTAGTAGTTTGAATGTTGGACTATCACTCTGAGAACAGAGATCATTGTCCTATTCAGTTATCAAAATCCTCTAGATGCCCTTTGGCACGTCAAAAATCTTTAGCCTAGGAAAACCTCATGAATGGCTCAAAAGCATACAGCAACAGACAAAAACAATGGGCACTAGTGCCTTTTTCATTGAAATAGGAAGTAGTATATGAGTTGGAAAGCAGCAGGCAAGAGGAGACTTGGCAAGTCGGCACTCCCTATATTAACGTACTACTACATTTTAAAATTAATAAACTCACAGGCAAAATTAGAAATAACAATAATGGGTGCAATAATGTCAGCACTCCAGTATGACAGAATGATGAAATGCAGAGTCAGTTAGAACTGGTCACCATTGGAGAGACAAACTGATTTTACACCTCTAGATATATTGGGGTTTCAGCTTTTGGTGTGTGGCCCAAAAAGTTCGGATTACAGGAGAAAAGAAGGCATTGAATTAAAGAAGAATGGGTAGGGCAACACTATTGTTAGGCATACTGAATTAGAGCAACATAGGCACCATACTAGAGTCAATGAGATGAAACAGAGCATTTTACAGGTGGTGTGTGCATAAAGGACCAAGGGAATACAAAGAAGAGAAAACAAAAGGAATTGACCTATGGGAGTGGCAGGAGGAATTGGGAGAAAGAGAAAGTGGGAAAGAATCGCATTTCAGGTTAGACTGTAGAGATGCCAGGAAAACTCTCCAAAGACACACTCAGAACTTTAGGATCCATGAAGTCTTAGAAAGAGAGATGAGTATTAAGACACAAAGTAATTGTTTCAGGTCACTCTTTAAGTCAGAATAAAATTCTCATTGTTGTTATTCGTAATCTTTTATTTTCAGGTCTTATTTTAACTCCGCAGCAATAAGAAAAAGCTTTGAAAATCCATGGGGAGAGTGGAGGTTGGGTGTCTTCCCTGCTTTCTCATAATTGCCCTAGCTGGTCATGTGCAACAATACTAGAAGAGCTGGACTTTTCCAAAGAGCAATTACTATTACACCTGCTATCCTGGAATATAATGGGATGGACAAATAAGATTCATGGTGCAGATTTTGCCATTTATCTGCAACAGTTCAAAATTAAAGAAATAACAATACCTGTAGCCCTCTGTACCATGCCAAAGCATTATCCAGGTTAAACCTATGGGAAAGGATCGAATACAAAATCAAACTTTAAAAGTAAGTGTGGAACAATCTGCTGAACAGACACGTATAATGGACAGGACCCCAAATTCACAGCCTCCAGAATTCTTGCTTTGATTATGCCCCCCCCCCTTCCACATTGCCAATTTGTGTCATGCACAACCACGGTTTTTCCACCTGTGTCACAGTGCTGTCTGATGTATTACCCACTGAGCTCTAATATGTGTGTATTTTTCTACTTTAAGAGTGCTTTATAGGAAGTCCTCATCTGAGCTAGACTT
This sequence comes from Anolis apletophallus, assembly GCA_030556195.1. NCBI lineage: Eukaryota > Metazoa > Chordata > Lepidosauria > Squamata > Anolidae > Anolis > Anolis apletophallus. Next base: position 149,939,511 of record JARBWK010000004.1, read on the forward strand.
GCAGCAACAACAGTATCCTTGTTTGTGAGTGTATGTTTGGAATACTCCATTAGAGCTTGCCTGGTGCTTCTGCATTCAGAATCAAACCTTCTGTTAATTCCCACCTTGTTGGGATTTAGTTGTTTGTTACAGACAAGTTTGGGTCTGAGATTTTGAATGATGGATTGATAGGCATTTAAAATGTCTGTATTAGAGCCTAGGATGTATTGTCGGTGAAATCTGTGGGGGTTTGCCCCACAAATATATGCAAAATGAAGTTGCCTAGGTTGACTGACCACCTTATTTTCTATTCTCCAACATGGATTCCATTTAGATTTTGTGAATATTAAGAGGATTATGTTTGAGGTAATGTTTCAAAATTAAATGGGAGTGACAGAGGAAAATGATCACTCTCGACCCTATTATTAATTGCAAATCTTTGGATATCAGGTAGCAGGTTGGCAGAAACTGTCATATAATCAATAGTACTACCTCCCCAAATGGTGACGTAATGGAACCCAGTGTTATGTCATGCTGGGTTCCATTGAGCCAGTGCAATTGATGCAAGGAGATTATGTCTAACAAACTCAGACCTGCTTTGTTTCTTATTATGTCTTGAGAGACCCTGCCAGCAGATGTAACCTGACCACCTTGTCCAAAGTTAGTGCCTTCCACTTGTTTAATGCACACTCCAATTGTAGCATTAAAATCTCCACACAAGAGGAGCTTAGTGGAGGGGTATTGGCATTCCAAATAAGTGAGGGCTTCAGATAGTCTAATCCAGACATTATTAGGGTCTCTGTTTTTGATAATCTAGGTGGAAAATAGACATTTATACAGATTACATAATCAAAAAAACATGCTCTTAATGAAGAGGGCCTGTATATATTGTGGTAGGAACTATCCAAAGATTAAATGTCCACATGCAGATTGACTGAAATGACTATGGTAAGGCCCCCACTACCACGGCCTTTAGAGGGTGTTTTCACAGCTGGAACTGAATATGCTCTGAAAACATGGAGGGGAGGGATATTAGTTTCAGTGGTCCATGTCTCTTGCAAACAAATAATTTTGAACTGTTGCAGATAAATGGCAAAATCTGCACCATGAATCTTATTTGTCCATCCCATTATATTCCAGGATAGCAGATGTAATTGTCACTCTGGTGTCAATAGGTCTGAATCATTACCGATATCCAGATGTTCAGTCTGAGCACAGGCTTTTTGGTTGGGTTTCAATTCATGCATTGGAGATATCTGATTTTCCCTCCTAGGCTTTAGGGGGTGTATTGGACTTATAGTTGTGATGACATCCTCATTCCTCACAAGTAACATGCCAGTAGAGTCCTCAGCCAAATCCCTCATAGCATGTGATGGCTCAGTAGAGGGAACTAAGTCCATTAATGGTTCAGCCTGGTCCTTGATAGTAAACATCATTTTCTTAAGGTAGTCCAATCTACAAGCAATGTATTGTTGTTCATTGCAGGTTGGTCTTTTTAGGTCCAAATGCTGCTTCTCTGTTAGGGTACTAGAGGTTTCGGCCGGGCTGGGCTACAGTATGTTCTTCTGAAGAGTTTGTTTGGGATTTATCAAGCGATTACTGATGTGAAAAGGAATGATCAAAGGGGTGATGCTTAAATCTTGAAACACCCTTGTTGGTGTTATTTGAAAACGGTAAAGAAAGAGCTTCATCTTCATCAGTATGCTGGGAATTGTCATCTGCTCAAATGATATGAGAATCCTGTTGTGAGTCAACACCCTGGGAAGCCACTCCACTGCAAGCATAATAATAATAATCATAATCATCACCATCATCATCAACAACAACTTTATCTGTACCCCGCACCCATCTCTCCGATGGGGACTCGGAGCGACTCACATGAGCATATCAACAAGCATATCGATGCTGTGTGTGTGTATGTGTAATACCTGGCTCAAAGAAGTTCTGATAGCTCTAAATGCAATCCATTTGCCCTTATTTATTCCAGTGTGGGCAATTTGCAGCATTATTTTATTTGTTTGTAAAATCCTATTGCCATTACGTTTTTGGAGCTCCTTACATATTATTGAGGAGTCCCTAGAGGCGTTTTCATGCACCATGTGCGCCTCCTCTCTGGCCCACATGCTGTTATCTTTGGCTGAACTTTCTTTTAAATGTATATTTTGGTGGAACGGTCAACAGCAAGTTTAAGAAACTCCAACTGTCCCACAATTTTTGTATTCAAAAGATAGAATCCACTGTGTGGGCTGTAAGAAGACATTGGTTTGTCACAAAGTCCTGGGTAGTTTTTTGCCCTGTATGTATGTTGTTTTATCTCAGTAATGAGGGAATTATATTCTGAGACATCTTTTTCATTTGACTCCAAGGACACTCCTTCATGATATACAGCTAAGTTTTCAAAGGCTACAGATAGAGGCTCATTAGCTTTATCATGAAGAAGTAAAGGTGTAGTGTTGTTGTCAGTAGTAATTTCACACAGGGCGTTTAAGTCAGTTCCCTCTCCAAAGAGTTTGTCAATTTTCAGTTGTTTAGAACCCTTATGGTGTGCTGTAAACTCAGGACTAGTCCTATTTCATTTTCTGTTTCCCATTTCAAGGAGGGGGATTAAGAAAAAGAAAAATACTGGAGCCCATTATCTGTTCTTTTGCCTTCTCCCGTCTCCTTCAAATGTTTCAATGTTTTGCACTCCAGCATCCTGGTAGGCAGTTGAGACAATACTAATGTTGTTTGTTTTGGTCCCCACAATAACTTAAGAGGATCAGACAAACCATTTATCGTTCCTGTGTACTATAAACCTACGAACATCATTTTCCTAATATTTTTGCAGATTAATAATCAGAAACCTTCCTAGTGTAAAAGATGGCACCAGTTCACACGTGGTGAGCAATATTCTAATAGTCAAATCATTAATTCAATAAAGAGTATCACTCATCTCCTAATATTGGTACCTGTTATAGCCATGTTCCTGGCTTCATCTCAGGTCTATTTCAGCATGCAATGGTTTTGCTCCTATATGCATTCAGTTATAGATATAATCCCGACCATATTATTTAGACCAGTGTTACTTACTGTGGTAGTCCATGGACTGGTGGTGTGCTGTGATCTGTTGCAATGTTGGTTTGTGGTCTGACTCCTGGTCTGTTGCAAGTTTATAGGAAAAAATAGTTTTAACTCATCAGCACAAATGTGGTGTCAATCTCTAGCACAATGGTGTAAAAATGCACATCTGTCACATCAGATAACCAAAGAAGGTTAACTACATACTTACCTCATTTCCATCTTTTCAATTTGCTACAATGTTGCTTTTACATACACACATCCACCACATGCAAATTCTATCCAAAAATGCACCCCGACGACAGTACTTTTAGTACAAGAAATAGCATTTTCTCTACAGAAAATCATATTTCTGTGCAGAAAATATTTTTGTGTAGAAAATGCTGTTTCTGCAGAGAGAAAAACCAAATTTTGTAGGGAATGCTTTCAATTACTTTTTTTTTTTGGAGCATTGAGAAAATTTCTTAATGTATATGTTGCTTAGCTGAAAAACAAAATTAGTGGGAATTTTTTAGCCACCCATGTGGAAGGAGCATTGGATAAATGTGCACAATTTCTGGAACATATAAAGAGATGAAACTGTAAGCTCATAGGTAGTATTATCAATAAAGGGATAAACCAATTTGCTGTAGATTAGAATTGTTGCAAAGTAATCTATAGCAAATGGCATGCCAAAATTATACTTCCAGATAATACAGAAGGCAGTAATATAAGCAAAGACCCTAGACATTTATCAATTTAAAGCTCTGTAATTATACTCTTGGTATTGTTTGGATAATAGAACATCTTGTTCTATTCTGTGAGCATTTCCTTGGCTTCCATATACATTTCTCATTTCACAGCTGCTGGAGGTATTTTGACATGTTGAAACTATACCATTATCTCACTTGTGTTTCTAATTGCAGTTGGCAACGTGGGACTCTGAGAAAGGATTGAATGGAAGCCTGCAGGAACGGCGCTTGGGTAGTGACCTACAAGGATTAACACTGAAAGTGGTGACTGTCTTGGTATGAACATGTTTGAGTTGAGGAAGCAAACTGTTAAAAAAGACATACTGCCCCCCATAAAGCTACATTTAATTGTTATCACTTTAAAAGTTTTGTTCAGTGTCTCATTGTTAGCAGCATATGCCAGTGGTATTTTTATAGCATGCCATTGGTATACCTAAAGGTTTTACAATTGGAGCACTGCATTCTTAGTTTCTGCCATTTATCAGTACCTGCCCTGTGTGATCTTTGAAACGAGCTCATGTGGAAGTTTGTGTTTGCCTAATTCTTGTTATTTAATATGCATTGACTTGACAAAAACAGAGTTTTGATAAGTCACTCAAGGTAACCCAATATGAAGGCAGAGCTAGATCCTTGTAACTAGGTGATTGAAATTAATTCCCTTTCCCAATAAAGAGGATATAATCGTATCATATTATAACAGTTAGGGTGGAATTTTGGGAAACCCATTTCTCAACTATTAAAAAATTTTCTTTTACTTTCTCTCCCCCACAGTCTCATCTTCTTATCCCCTTCTCCTACAGTTTACATGAATCATAACAAAAAATTCCGGAGCTAAGAACATTAAAAAAACAGTTTCATGGGAAAGAATGTAGATTCTTCTCTGGTGTCTGATATGGAACACATGAGAGTCATCTGGATGCACCCCCTTCCAAAATGCCCTTACTACCTTTGATGTAAAAAAAGTAACCTGAAAGTACTTTAGGTGAAGAACCAACAAAGTAATATAAATCATGTCAGCTCTTTAGCACACAGGCTAATCTAATTCAGATCTGAATGTTATCAATAGTATCCTCTACATCAGGTCCCTTCTACACTGCCCCTATATCCCAGGATGTAATCCCAGATTATTATTCCAGATTATCTGGCAGTAGAGACTCAGGGCCCATCTACACAGTACAGGATTTTCTGAGTTAAAAGGGGAGGGGATGGCCACATGACACTAGCGATAAATCCGCATGTATTTGCTGCAACAGACAAAACACGTCATATAAAGTTCCCTTTTTATCCTGATTCCAGCTGGAAAATATGCATATTCTCATCATTGTATATCTCTACACTCACAAAACAAACAAACAAACAAAACCACATGTATTCTTCCCCTTCCCGCTGTGGAGATTGCTCCAGCACATGCCTGCTTTCAAAAAGCTGATTCAAAGGAAGCACGAATAGAGAACAATTAAAACTCTCTGAAACTCTTTATTTTAAGCTTTATAATATTAAACAGAACTTGAATAAACAATTGGTGTTGGAGGGGGGGGGGAGAAATCCAGAGAAAGTGTTGTTGTTGTTTTTTTTAATTAAAAAACCCACAAAAACCTCCATCTATTATGTACTGAACCTCATGTGCACGCATACTAATATGCTTGTATATATATCTAGATATTATCATATGCACATATATGGTCCAGCATATGGCGTGTTTTTTAAAAAATCCTTCTGCTGGATGTCCCCCATCCACCCTCTATCTCATTCTGAAACAGAGGAAGCCTGTGTGGACAGTGGGGACAGAAATTCTGGGACCCACAGGTCTGTTTGGGGACATGTTCTCAGGTTTCAGGGTTTTTTTGTTCTACATTTAAAACCCACATTTCCATGCTGTCTGGAAGTGCCCTCATATAATCCTGTTTAAAGCAGATAATCTGGGATCAAATCTTATGATATAGGGCAGTACTGATGGGGCCTCAGTGTTTTTGAATTATTTTTTTCTATTTGGGGCTACCAGTGAAATCCAGGCTTCTATTAAGAACATATCTCGGTTGAAACATGAATGCAAAAATCCTAACCTAGACCAGTCAATTTTGCTATTAAACAGACACTGTGTGCATCTGCACTGTAGAATGAATGCATTTTAACACTACTTTAATTGATATGGCTCAATGCTATGAAATCTTGACATCTGTAATTTGATGAGACACCAGTACTCTTCAGCAGAAAAGGCAGAAAAGCTTTTAAATCATGACACCCATGATTTCATAGCATTGAGCCATGGCAGTTGTGTCAAGCTTTCTTAATTCTACAATGTAGATGCACCCATAGAAGAAAGAGTTACATAAGTTTGGTTTTTTATTGGCAAATATACAACATAAAGTATAATTTTATGGATTGCAATTCATTAATTCCTATGAATGTAGGTGAAGGTGCATTTTTGGTGTAATAGTAATGCTGCTTTATACCTATGGCCTTACTACATGGTGGATAAAGGATTCCACTTGATACATAGTGGTGTACCTCCTCTCCTATTATGGATGTTGAGGTTAATTAAATGAACAGGAAAGGAGGAAATGTGTTTTGTATCATAATCCGGTGATTAAAAATATTTCGATTACTACTACCACTTCCCCTAGTGAAACTAAAATTTGTATAGTCAAAACATCCAAGGTATTATTTCCAGTTTCCTATCACTGCACTATTGTGGCCTATCAGCCTCCAAAAGTGCCCCCTGCTCAAATGTAGTGGTCAACTTCTGCACAAAGATAACGACAGTTTTGAATAGGAAAGGAGAGGATTTACCAATCTAAATTGGAACCTTTACAAAATCTGTTTCCTATTGAAGTTTATAGATACTACTAGGGGTTTTTTTTGTAGGGACAGGTGATGGAAATCTATTGACACTAACACCATTGCAGTATTTTAAGTTGAAGGGAGCATTTTTGATGTTTTAGGGTCAACCTTTTATTATACAAATACACACATTTTAATACTAATATTTGGAAGATTTTCTAATTTAGTTAATTAGAGTGGTAAGGAATTAATAGGTTCAACCCAAAATATCGCTTCTGGTGTAAGAGAATTGGCCGTCTGCAAGGATGTTGCCCAGGGGATGCCCAAATGTTTTGATGTTTTCCCATCCTTGTGGGAGGCTTCTCTCATGTCCCTACATGGGGAGCTAGAGCTGACAGGGGGAGCTCATCCGTGCTCTCCCCAGATTCAAACCTGCAACCTGTTGGTCTTCAGTCTTGACAGCACAAGGGTTTAACTAACTGTGCTACCAGGAGCAACTTGCAGTTTCTCAAGTCGTTCCTGTCATGAAAAAAACAAACAAACAAACAAAACCCCACAAAAAACAGAAAATGTGATTTTTTTGGGTGGGGGTGGGTGGGTGGGAATACAAACCATGACAACAATAATATTAATTCTAGTAAGAGATCAATCATTTTGTGAAACCAGTGACTTCTTATTTGCCAAATGTTTCCTGAGATTTATACAAAAATAGAATTGTCCTGAAAGGAAGCTAAGAATACCAAAAACAATGCCCCTCCAACGAATGAAAAAGATAACCCTTGGAATTGAAAAAAGATATAGAAGAAGACTGAGTTTACTCTGGAGAAATTCAGACACCCAGTGGAAAATGAAACTATGGAGAGAATTAAAACAGATGGTTCTAGGCAAATCAAAATGCTATTTATAACGGGATTTCAAACAAAAAAACCTGAAAATCTTTGTGACAATTTATTTAGGCTTTTAAACATATTATCTCTAAGGAAACAAGGAAAATGTATCTATGCTTGGAATGGAATAAGTTAAAGCTGCATAATGCATAATAAAGTGGGATGTATACTATTTACCAAGTATCTTCCAAAATAGATGGCATTTTGTTCTGTGAAATTCTAATTTCCCCCTTAACGGGAGAGAAGGTGGAGAGAAAAACTCTCCTGTCTGTTATAAAGTGGCAAAATTTGAAAAGAAGGAGCTGAATTTTTTCCAAGATTGCAGAAGGAGAAGGTCAGCTTCTATGATGCCTTGTTAATGTTGTCATTACATAGAAGAGGCATTGCAAATTTTTCTAGTAAGGACTATTTTATGTGTTTCTTTTAAGCATAAGGTAAAATACAGAAACTGAAGATCTGTAAGGTATTTTTTTTAAATTTCAAAAATGTTTAAAGGCCCTGGAATACTACTTTACTAGGGAAGCTGCCATAACTAATAATAATAATAACCTAGATGACAAGGTGATATTGTTTTGATGTGTTCTTATCACATATACAATTCATGAGTTGACCCCCTTTTGGTTCTCCTGATGTCCATGCAAAGTTCTAGTTAAGTCTTTTTGGATCATTTTCCTCATTTGTAGCTTGATGACTCAATCATGCTTCTTGTTAGACTTTCTGTTTTTCTCATCTATTGGAAAAGCTTGAGATATAAATAGATGGATGGATAGATATATTTGTTCCAATGTATAGCACAGTAATAATCATTTTAAAAGAAAGGAACATAGTCAGTTCATGAGCAAGACTTACACCTCTGATTCCAAATTCTGAACATATTTGTATTTGCTGCTCTAGATGTGTCTGCAGTTTTGTCATATAAAGATTTTCCGCTTCAGCCATTAATATGCCAAAAATAGTCTTTTTAAGAAATAGGAAGTGACATCGCAATATTTTGCTGTGGCCTATAGCCATTACTGAGCAGTGCATATAAATATTTTTTCCTGAAATTTTCATTCAACCAACTTGGGGAGCTTACCAAAATGTTATCATTAAAGCTCAGGAATTACATAGCTCTATTACTTTGGGAGATCCAATGGCTACCTTGGTTCCCTAGATGCTTAAAAACAGTATTTGGAGATTTTTTTTATCACTTATGTGTATAGCACAAAATTAGACAACAATAGTTAGAATGTCAAAGAGGAAGTGTGAAAGCACACTGAAAAACAAAAATCTTTCAGAAACAAATGGAAGTGAAAATTAAAATTTAAAAAGCTGGTGGCACTTTCCTTGTTTACCTGCCATGACTTCATCCAAAAAGATCATGTAAATTGTAACTTGGTGAGAACACCGAGAATTACCAAAGTTCTCCTGATAAAAAAGAAAGGGTATTACAATAGCTTCAGATTATCTTGATAGTGTATCTACATACTACAACATTTTCAATTTACAACGTCACAATGATTTAATCAAGGTTTGCAGACACTAACACACACACACACACACACACACAACTGCCCATGCAGATCCTATATAGGAGTAGAAGAAATTTGCTTCAGGAATTTGTTAAAATAACAGTAAAGATTTTTACTGTTTGAATCACTGTACAGTAATTGCAGAGGCAGCATTTGCTATGACCTCAATGTGTTCCCCTCCTTTATCAAAATTGCATAGGCATGCCACTTACATATTTGTAATTTCAAATCCAAGTTGAAAAGAGACTACTAAAATGATACATGCAAGCCTCCCCTTCCAACTCTCAGCAGCAGTTTCTTGGGATTTCCTCCACTCTTCCTTTTTGCTTTTCTTATATCAGAGTACATTAAAGCAATGCAGTGCATCTCTGAGATCTTTAGGACAGGTTTTCATCCATCTGCTGTTCTTTGTCTACCCTCAAGCTGGAATGGGTCATGACCATAGCTCCTCTCCATCCAAGAGCTGAGCTGTTCCATCCCAAGAGGATATTACTGCCACTTTGTAAAGACACAACTAAGAGAAACAGCAGTAAAATCAGAATGGTTGACAGCCCCCCAGCAAGTCAGCACATAGTGTGTGTCATATTGAAACTCTCACCCTACAGGATCCCTGTCTCTTTGTACACATCATAAAAGCCAAGATCCCCTCAGGGCCAAGCACTGTTAAGAATTTATTCTTGAGCTGGTAATAATTTATAAATAATGGAAGAAGTAACAGATTGCTCACTTTGGTCTGAGAAGTCTTTTTGTTGTGTTCTTGGAAAGGCAATCCACTGAATTTGAAACTGCAGTGCTGGAGGCATAACAATTCCCGATTCTAGGTGTCTTCAATACTATAAGTTAGATGCATTTGTCTGAATCATTTTTGATTGAAAAGTACTTCCAAATATAATCTTGAACCTTGCTTTGTTCTTAGGAAGAACCTTTTGTCATGGTGGCTGAGAATATACTTGGGCAACCCAAGCGCTATAAAGGCTTTTCCATTGATGTCCTGGATGCACTTTCAAAAAATTTGGGCTTTAAGTATGAGATCTACCAATCTCCGGATGGCAAGTACGGGCAACAGCTGCACAACAGCTCCTGGAATGGTATGATTGGAGAACTAATTAACAAGGTAAATAGCCCTAATGAAAATAAAGATAACATTTTAAATATTTTGAACCACCTTATTTGTTAACTAAAGGAACTGAGTCCTAACAGTCAAGGAACTAATATTTGGAATATTGTTAGTCTTCCAACCCCCTGAAATAAAGAGGCAGACACAAAATATATGGATTCAAATTTGGGCAACTTTTATTGATAGTTACCTATTTAACTTATAACTCAACTAACTTTTTGGTGTCAGTTCAACTTGGTGTGTCTAAGCTGAGGTAGCATCTTCTAAAGTCTACTCCTCAGCTCTTCAGGCGTACTACCTGGGTCCCCTGTATATTTAAACCCAGGCAACCCATAAGGGAAACATCAGGAGAAATATCTCTCAACTTTTGAGACCAGACTCTCCCCGCTCCTGGGGCATTCACCTTCACCTCACCCCTAAAATTAACCTCTAGGTGAGTGTTTGCAGAATGCCCCACACCCTTAAGGGGTGCCTTAAGTGTATACCAACCTTTGAATAACTAATCTATTCACGCTTGGCTAGTTTACAAGCCAACCATTCCATCTAGCCCCTAAGACAACAGTATAGGCTAGGCAAAACCCTCGTGGGCAAATTCCTATCCGACCCCAAATGTTAAACCATTTGACGATCATTATTATACCGTCCATGGGCGGGAGTGGTGGGTGACATCCTTTCGCAGAATGAGGGAGAAGGGGCTGGCACCACACTATGCCAGCCCCTCCTCCCTTCAAGAAAGTTCTGCGAAATTAACCAATCTCTTCTCCAAGGGGAGGAGACAAAATTGCTCCACCCCCCAACTTGTTGGAGGGTGAAGTGTGTATTCTAAGGTGAAAATGTAGACTACAGATACCCCCAAAGAGGAAAATTTTTATCAGAAACATTTAGTTTCCCCTACATTTCTCAAATATTATACCTAAAGAGCAATTTGTAGAACATTTTCTAGTTAGGAAAATTCTTGGAATGTAATTCACCAACTCCCTCAGTGCCATAATCTTTGCAATATTCATTTTATTCCTTTTAAACTTCCTTAACATGAATGTGGATTTAGGTGATGAATTGTCTTGAAACTGTAAACCAAACACTTTGGCAGTAGCTATATGTTGGAAACCTTCAATACTGGTATAAATTATGTTCAGACAGCTACAGAATATGAAATCTCCTTGCATGCTTAATGAGATATTTTCCGCTGCAGTTTTCTTACTAAAAACCACTCCTTTTTTTCCCCAGTGTGCTGGATGTCTGTCATTTACCTTTTATATAGTAATAGTATTGTGTAATGATCAGTTGAGTGATTTCCCAAAGAGGAAGCTATAGTTTTGTCTTTTAAAAGAGTCTTTCAATACGGAGAAAATGGAAAACCAATGTCAAAGTGATAGAGTCACATCCGATTTTGAAGTACTTGTGTTCTCCTAGATTAAGTGAATGCTACTGAAATGATGCAAAATGTATTTCAGCACAAAATCCTCTAGGGTGCAAATGCTACAGTGTATTTTATTTTGGGAGAGGGGATGTTACTTTTGGAAGTGTTGCATGTCTACAGGACATGAACATTTTCATTGAACTAAATTGACAATAGAGGCACTAATATTCATTCATGTGGTCATTCCCCCTGCATTACATGGAATTGCTTGATATTTTTCTGGGATAAGATTTTAGAGGCAAATAAAAAGCCAAACACATGATCAGAACATGGCTCTTCTGGTATTTATTTAATCATTTATTTATTTATTTAAAGCATTTATATTCTACCCTTCTAACCCCGAAGCGGACCCAGGCTGGAGCACAACATATTAACGACAAACATTCAGTGCCAGAACATAAATAGACTATACATAGACTATAACAAAATAATCTTAATCTTTTCATTATTTAGAAGCATTTCCATGTATCCTTTCTTGTTTTTACCATCTTTGAAAATTTTATTGACATTCCCATTCAACTGTTGAGGAGTAGTTGGATTGCAATGTACATGTTTAGTAAACAGTTTATAATAAGTTAATTTGTACCCTGCCACCATCTCCCCAAAGGGACTCGGGGTGGCTCACAAAAGTAGGCAGTCCAGTCAGAATCTTCGTAATTCAGAGTAAATTTGAATCAAACTCCTTTTTGAAGCGATTTGAAGCTATTTGGGAACCCAGAAGCATCCTTGCCATTGCGAAGCCATTGTCATCATCTATGTTTCGACTCAGGAAGTGAATTGGAAAAGACACAGCATTTGGAGTCAAGCAGTAGCTTGCATGCTGAGATGCTTGCCTCCAACCAATGACAGGAAACCATGTGGGGAGGGTGATCCAGGGACATGAAGGGGACTAGGGCACGCTGCTTCAGTGGGAAAGGTGCCATGCCACTGCTAAGCAAGGGAAGGACAGGATTGGGAATATTTCCTTTGGGAACCACACAAAATATCACTAAGGAGCCCCCTTTGTCTGTATGGGTTGCACGTTACTTCTTTCCTTATGTGACTAAAGAACTCCACTGAATCAAGAAGCTATTTGACAATTGTTTCTGTTCACTTTGCAGAGAGCAGACCTGGCGATCTCTGCCATCACCATAACTCCAGAACGGGAGAGTGTCGTAGACTTCAGCAAGCGCTATATGGATTATTCTGTTGGCATCCTAATCAGGAAGCCAGAGGAGAAGATCAACATCTTTTCTCTCTTTGCTCCTTTCGATTTTGCAGTGTGGGCTTGCATTGCAGCTGCTATCCCTGTTGTTGGTGTCCTAATCTTTGTCTTAAACCGAATACAAGCAGTACGAGCTCAAAATACTTCCCATTCCAGTGCCTCTACATTCTCCACACTACACAGTGCCATTTGGATGGTTTATGGAGCTTTTGTTCAGCAAGGTACTTGATCAAGTGTTCTTTTTTCTCTGCTTTTCAATCTTGGAACAAAAGGCTAGGCCACGGACTTACCTCTAGCAAATAACTACTTGAAGGCTACTTGCTCCACTAGTATCTGAGTAGACAAAACACATCTTATATTTTAGTGCATTGAAATGCTTATCAAAACAATCACAAGTTATATTTAGCTCATGCCTTTTCCTTGAAAATAAATACTGTGTAATAATACACCCAAAGTACATTTTTAAAAAATATTAACAATAGCAGCAAAAACAAAAGACCTGTAAAATGTTGTATCTGCTGGAGAGGAATTTTGTTTTTGTATCTTTAGCCAAGTAAAGATGGTTTAGATTTGTTATGCAAAACATGGTAAAGGGACACATATTCTCTCTCGCTGTGGGTGTATACACATCCATATACATATAGATGCTTATGTTTTCTACTTTTATAAAAAGTGATAATTTCCCCCTGCTTTAACTGCATGGTGAAATGTTTAAAAAGTAACATCCATCAAAATCCCTCATACTATCTTGAACTGCTAAAGATGCACATGCTTATGTTCATTGTTCTGTCAAAATGGACACTCCATATACAGAGTCTGCCCCACAATTGCTTTTGCGTGATTTTTTGGACTAAACTTCATGACCAGAAAAAAAATGCTGGGCATCTGTATTATAACTTGGCATAAAAAATATTGGTGTTAAAAAGTCTATCTGAATATTTAGATGTCTGGAAAAATTGATAAAGCATAATATTTTTGTTGTACAATTTGATTCTTTATAAGAAGTGATTGGAAGTTAGTAGTAAAATAGGGTGGAGTTTACTGTATTGCAGTAGAATAATTTTTCTGCATATCCCATCTCATTGTTTTCACTGCTACACTTCATTTCCTGTCTGACTATTATGGCTATTTTTAGCCTCAGCTGTCACTGGGGAGAGGACTGTATTCACTGTAGGCTATAATTGGCAACATTTCATTGTGCAATAAAATAGACTCATAAAAGCATAAAAATTACCTTCCCGGATAAGACCAAATTCCATGTAGTCCAACATTTCTCTTGTAACATCAGCCAAATGCATGTCCAGGAAAACTCAAAGAAGAGATGATAATAAAAATGATATTGGATTGTCCTCTGCTGTTTCTCCCTGATGCCTAGTAAATAATATTTTGAAGGGCAGATTAGAACTTTTTCCGTTACCTTTTTAAAAACTTCCTCAAGACAAGACTGCAGAGGAGAGCCGGCTGAGAGGAGACATGATAGCCAGCCATGTATAAATAGTATGTGCAGGGAAGTCATAGGGAGGAGGGAGCAGACTTGTTTTCTGCTGCCGTGTAGACTAGGATGTGGAGCAATGGCTTCAAATTACAGGAAAAGAGAAAACCCTTCCTAACTGTGAAAGCTGTTCGGCACTGGAACTCTCTGCCCCGGAGTGTAGTGGAGGCTCCTTCTTTGGAGGTTTTTAAGCAGAGGCTGGATGTCCACCTGTCATGTGATTTTCCTGCTTCTTGGCAGGGGGTTGAACTGGATGGCCCACAAGGTTTCTTCTAACTCAATGATTCTATGATTCTAAGATGAACAATCCAGTCATAGTTTAGTATATTTTGCTGCCAATCCTTTCAGAGATAGGGATATGCAGACGTTTAATTCTTGCACATTTAAAAAATATGGAATGGAGATCTATTCATGCCTAGAATTCTTTGTTGCTGAGCAAAGTAGTCCTTGGTGGGACTGGGGAAGAGCAAAGCAAGTGTTTACTGCATCAGACCAAGCCCTGCTACATTGCATTGAATGGGATAGGAGATGTGCAAAGGGATGGCTGTACCTGTACCAGATTGTATAATAAGTTGACCAAAACAGGGCTCCACTGGATGAGTGGACCAACTTTGGAACCAACAAATCCAAAACCTCCTCCCTCTCCCTAAAATACTCTATTTTGGAGCCTTAGCTGTCGCCAGAAGGACATATCTGTTATAGCCTAATCTCTCCAGAGGTTTAGGAATGCGGTGTAAGTTCTTCTAAAATAGAGTACCATCTTAAAGCTGACTTTTTTTCCAGATGGGGTCTCTTGATGACTGTTTCCCTCTTCTCTCCCTTTAATTGCATTCTATAAGATGAAACTTGAAAAAAGCACGTTTAATGGGAAACTTCATTCACTATATCAGTGCTGTCCAACTTCTAACCGGCCAAGGGCCGGACTTGAGGTCACTGATGACTTGGGGGCCGTTCGGCCCCGCCCCAGGCCCCTCCCCAGCCCCACCCCGCCCCGCCCTGCCCCCCAGCCCCCTCCTAAGCTGTCATTCTCCCTCCTCCTCTTTCTCCAGCGCCGCGGTGCATGGGACACCAGTGGCGCCGTGAAGGAGGAGGAGGCCCACCTCCTCGCACCCTCCCGCCCTTCCCGGCGCAGCCGGTGTCCCGTGCGCTGCGGCGCCGGGGAAAAAGGAGGAGGAGGAGGGAGAGAAAGAAGAAGGCAATCAGCTGACTGCCCTCTCCTTTCTCCCTCTTTCCCGCGCGCCCGGCGCCCAAGGTCCCCGCACGCACGGGGAAAGAGAGAGAAAGGAGAGGGCAGCCAGCTAACTTCCTCCTCCTTCGCCCCGCCTCCCCCCCCACGGACGCGCCGCGGCTCCAATCGCGAGCCGCGGTGCAGGGAGGGGAAGGAAGAAGGGCGAAGGAGGAGGAGCCAGCGCACTTCCTCCTCCCTGCCCCGCCTCCCCCTCCCCCCCGGCCGCCATTTTTTTTAAAAAAATTAGATTTTTTTAAAAAAAATAAAAATGGCGGCCGGGGGCATAGCAGGGGCCGTGTCCAACAGGCTGGGGGCCATGTACGGCCCCGGCCGCCAGTTGGACAGCCCTGCACTATATCATTGAGATGGTTGTGTGATGGCTTACATAAATATAAAACACAATGCAGTTATATAACTCTCGATAGTATAATCACAAATTAAGAGCTTTGAATCAAAGGTGAAGTATAGATTTGCAGACATCATCCTTAAGGACAAACTGCTTTAGATGTTGAAATCAAAGATTTATAAACAGATAAAAATGTGTTAGCTAATATTATTTTGTATTCATTATTCATCTAATTTTGTCTTTTTAAATATATATGTACTTCAACTATTATTTATTTATTTATTTATTTATTTATTGTGTGTGATTTATTTGTCAAGCTTTGCCTAATATTATTTAGTATGGGCATTAATTTTAGTTGCTTTTCATGTGTTTCCTACTCAGTTGCTAATTTCCACTAAGGATGATTTCCTCTGATCAGTTTATCTCAATTTTATGATACTCATTGATGATTAATCAAAGAAACCTTTATGTGAAAATGAATTTTGTTTGTGATGAATACAGCATATGGTTGAAATAAATTTGTTGAAGTTCTCATTGATCAAGCCTATTTCTGAATTACTTGAGAAGCCAAAAGAATTTCAAGAAATCCATGCATTTATGGATTCTCAGTAGATCACTTCTGAAGTGAAATGAAACTCAAAATTGGGAGCCTCTCCGAAGTATCTAAGATGAAACATCTGAGGGATTTAAAGGTATTTAGAACCCTTCGACACTGCCATATAATCCAGATTATCAAATCAGATAATCCACATTATCTTTTTTGAAATCGATTATATGAGTCTACACTGTCATATAATCCAATTAAAGCCAGATGATTTGGATTTTATTTGCAGTGTAGAAGGGGCCTCAGATGAGTTTCAATAAGTGTTGTCAAAATGCCCAGAATTGTGCAAAATTCTGCACACTTCTAGGTCAGAGATGGATTTGTCAGAGGATTCATTATGCCAGCATTTTGGTGCTTTTGAAAAGTTAACAGCTGTTTTGGCATGAGAGATATCAACACATACATTTCAGGCATGTTATAAACTTTGAGTGTTTTACAATTGAATAAATGAAGAGGCAGATAAGCATTCACATTTAAAGAGTTGAGATCTCTCTTGTGATTTTCTTCTGAGTTCAGTTAGGCTGGATCTACAATGTAAGAATGGAACAACATGATATAGTCAGTGTAGATCTATATCAGGGCTGTCCAACTGGCGGCCCCGGGGCCGGATCCGGCCCCGTAGCCTGTTGGACACGGCCCCACCTATGCCCTCAGCCGCCATTTTTAAATTTGAAAAAAAAATCGATTTTTAAAAAAATGGCGGCCGGGGGGGCCGGGGAGGCGGGGCAGGGAGGAGGAAGAGACCTAGCTCCTCCTCCTTTTGGCGCCCCCCCTCCCTTCCTAGGGCAGGGGAGCCGCCGAAAAAGGGCAGAAGGCGGCGCCAAGAGCAGCGTCACAGGCCTGGCGTGACGTGCTGCTCCTGGCACCGCCTACTCCTCCTTTTCGCGCCCCCCCTTCCTAGGGCGGGGGCGCCGAAAAGAGGAGTAGGCGGCGCCAAGAGCAGAGCGTCACGCCAGGCCTGTGATGCTCTGCTCTTGGCACCGCCTACTCCTCCTTTCGCGCCCCTCCCTTCCTAGGGCAGAGGGGGGCGCCTAGGAGGGAGGAGGCGGCGGCGGCAAGAAGAGCAGAGCGTCACGCCAGGCCTGTGACGCTCTGCTCTTGGCGCCTACTCCTCCTTTTCGCGCCCCCTCCTACCTAGGGCGGGGGCCGCGAAGAAAGCAGAAGGCGGCGCCAACAGCAGCGCGTCACAGGCCTGGCGTGACGTGCTGCTCCTGGCACCGCCTACTCCTCCTTTTCGGCACCCCCTCCCTTCCTAGGGCGGAGGGGGCGCCGAAGGAGGAGTAGGCGGCGCCAAGAGCAGAGCGTCACGCCAGGCCTGTGACGCTCTGCTCTTGGCGCCGCTCCTCCTTTCGGCGCCCCCTCCACCCTAGGAAGGGAGGGCCAAAGGGCAGAAGGCGGCGCCAAGGGGCAGCGCGTCACGCCAGGCCGGTGACGCGCTGCTCTGGGCGCCGCCTTCTGCCCCGGCCGGCCGTTTTAGGAGGGGGCGGGGCCTGGGGTTGGGGGCGGGGCCTGGGGGCGGGGGCCTGGGGGCGGGGCCTGGGGCGGGGCCGAGCGGCCCCCTAGGTCATCAGTGACCGCTTATCCGGCCCTGGACCCCGTAGAAGTTGGACAGCACTGATCTATATAATGCATTAGATCCAGCATTACATGGTGAGGGCACCTACCTAGCGTTATGTTACATCAATGGTTCTCAAAGTATGTTCCACTGAGTCCTTGGAGCTCCATGAAGCATCTTGAGGGGCTCAGTGGTTTCCTCCTCCTCTCCCTCCAAGTTTTTCTTCATCTTTCCTACCTCCTCCACTTCCCTCACCACCAAAAGCCATTCCTCCTCACCTACTTTACTGACCAGATTATTTTCCCCTCACCTTGCTTGCTTCCAAAACCCTATTTCCCTCCCACCGCTCAAGAGGTGCTTTGATTGTTCTTTTCCTGCATGGCAAAATGGAGTCGGACTGGAAGGCCCCTGGGCTCTTCCACTGAAATCCTGTTAGGTTTATGTTGGACAAAACGTTTCCCCATACCTGATCTCCCCTCTCCCTTTCCCCCTCTCTCTTTTGGGGCTCCATGATAATCTTGTGCTTCAAAAAGGGCTCCACAGCTGAAAAAGTTTGAGAACCCTTGGGTTACATTATTGCAAACTAGTCCCATGTTTGGAAATGTCACTATAATAAAACCATCCAACTGTTAAACATAGCATATCCAAGAGGAAGGAGTAGTGATGGAAAACATTCCTCTCTCTGATTTACAAGATTTTCACCTGTTTGCTTGCTTGCTTGCTTGTTTCCTTATTACATGGCAAAGTATTTATGAAAGCACACACATCCCATCTGAAATGGTTGAGATCCAGGTTCTCATGTGATCTCTCTGCATGGGGCAGATGACCTTTCAATCACTGAAACTCCAGACATTGTTTGAACACATAGGGAAATCCCATTGATTCAGTGGTTTAATTCTGGTTGGGACTAACTTACAAGGGGATCCAAGCCTAACTGAGAAATGCAGGCATGGGCATCAGAGAGGTCACTTTCTTTGCTTCTTTTTCAGGTGGTGAATCTACAGTCAATTCCGTGGCAATGCGAATTGTGATGGGAAGTTGGTGGCTGTTCACTCTTATTGTATGCTCATCTTATACTGCCAACCTCGCAGCATTTCTCACTGTAAATAGGATGGACAATCCTATAAGGTAAGACCTTTTCTGCTACCTAGATAGAAATCTGAACTCCAAGAAAACATCTCAAAAATGATATTGGGCAAGTAGTTAATTGAAAGTGCTTTAGAAAACCAGTCCATCCTGACAATACAGAAGGTCTGCAGAAGCTCCTTTAAGTGAAATAAGGAAACTTTTCTCATGCATCTTTAAGCAGAAAAATTGTAATTCTACTCTGAAACTAAGGCCCCTTCTACACTGCCATATAAAATCCAAACTATCTGCTTTGCACTGGATTATATGGCAATGTAGACTCATAAAATCCAGTTCAAATCAAATAATGTGGATTGTCTGGATTATATGGCAGTATAGCAGGGGCCTAAGAATACTAGGAAACTGCAATGGCACTGTTAATGTAAAGCCATTCATTACTCTACTTGAGAGGCTACCTACTATATGGCTACAGTTGTACATTTACACTATATGAACAAATGTTTATTCATCATCATCAGCGATAACTTATGTCAGAGCATGATTGCCTTCCAAGTGTAGAGTCTTGGTGGTGGGTCTGTAGGTGACTGTAGAGACCTCTTCTTGATCCACATGTTCTCCTACAGTGAGGACATCAGTTTCCAGATTGAATGGGGTCCTGGTCAGGGTTGGCTTGAAGGGTCTTCCTCTTGAGATGTTTCTCTTTTCCACCCTCCATTCATGCCTCTTCAAATTCAGCAGCATTCTTGGTAAAGATTAGAAGGCTCAAAAGTCAGGGCTTCCCAATTATCACTGTCTATTAGGGTTGGATGGGTTCATTCGGAAGAGCCTGAAAGTCATAAAAAAAACCTTCTGAATTGTGACTTTGAAGCAGTTTTGAACCATGCAGAAAAGGGTTTGTTTTTTTAAAAAAAATCTATAGTGTTTCAATGTCTCCTAAGGTTATTTTAAGTTTCCCAACCATTAAGCAACTTTGGTAAAGCCTAAAAAGTTTTCAAATATCATGCTTTCCCTCCCCTGGCAATGCAAGGGAGGGATGAGGTGGTCGTGGCTAAGCACAGCCATTGTTGCAGTTTGTGAAGGCCAGGCTCCCAATGGTAAAGATTGCAAAAAGCCCTGCTGTTAAACTACATTTCCCACACTGCCCCGCTGCTCATTAGACAAAATGGCTGAAGGACCCCCTAATAACTGTTTGTAGCAGTCTTCATCTAAATATAAAATAAACTGATTGAACCTACAAAGGTGTCTAAAGAAGGCAGCAAAACAATAAGCAACTTTTGCAAAGCCACGAGAACATAAACTGCTTAAAAACCAATCATTTCACTTTGGCCTGATTGCCATGAACAAGGCACTGGGGAAGCCAGCCATAGCCAACCAGCCCTTTACATCAGTAAATAATAATAAAATAAAATGATTGATTGCATCTACAAATAGGAATAAACAGATGGATGTGTCTTGAGGGTCCTCTCCAACTCAGTAGGAGTTTGGATGGTGCCTTTCTGCCCAGAAGAAGGGGGTCAGTCTAGATGTCGCTTGATGGGGTCTGTATTATGATTTCTGTTCTCCACTAATTTAACAGTTTGTGCCACACAAAGTTTCTGGAGTAGAACAACTAGTTTCAAAGTAAAGACCACCCAATGAAACAGGAAATAACACTTTAAAATCAGGAACAGATTTTCTTTATTATTAATTTCTTTCTATAAAATCCATGGAGAAATCATAGGTTATGAAATTTGGAGTGGTCTGTGGTCTACCACTGTAGCAAGTTTCATCGGTATTTGTCTAAAAATGAAGGAGGGAGAATCCCCTGAAATTTCCCCAGTGCCAGTACTGTTTTTTCCCTACTGCACATGCATGTCTGACATTAACAAAGCAATTCAGAAGTTTTGGAAGTTTCAGAAAGTTTCAGAAACCTTTGAAAAGGTAGCATAGACACTATGCTTGGTTAATTAAAATGGTTTAAAACTCATTTCAGATGTAGAGGGCACTGATGAGTCAATTCTAAAGTCACTTCCATTTTTTAAAAAAAATAATTCAAAAGTGACTTTAGAATTGAATCATCAGCGCCCTCTACATCCGAAATGAGTTTTAAACCATTTTAATTAACCAAGCTATGCTACCTTTTCAAAAGTTAGCATTAAGCCCAACTTAAAAAAGAAATTATTGCAGATAAAAAAGAAATTTCCTTTTACATAGCAAGTGAGGGAACAAAGAAATAAAGAAAAGCAGGAAATAAAGATGGGGAAAAGGAAAAAAATATAGAAAAAAAATTGACTTCCATCTATTTCTTGGTGGTCGTATTTAATCTTTCTCCAGTAAATACATACAGGATAGTCCATCTTCTTACCCTTTGTCTCAAATATTTTCTCATCATCTTCTCTCTTCAAATTATAAGTTCAATTTTCAACTCTTTAAAATACTCTTTGACCAGGTCCCAATTTGTTTGTTTTCTCAGCAGGCCTTGATTTGGAGAAAGCCAGTAGATCAATTTTTCCGTATTCATTATCTCTAAGAT
Source organism: Anolis apletophallus (assembly GCA_030556195.1). Classification (NCBI taxonomy): domain Eukaryota; kingdom Metazoa; phylum Chordata; class Lepidosauria; order Squamata; family Anolidae; genus Anolis; species Anolis apletophallus. Next base: position 149,961,021 of record JARBWK010000004.1, read on the forward strand.
CTTGTTTTACCATTCTTCTCTTTTTGGTATCTCTTTGCATATACAATTCTGGCTGCTATAGCCAAATAATTAAACAAAATCTCTTTGGTTTTTATCTTTGTCTAAGCCTAGCATTCCTAGTAGAAAATATTCTGGTTCCCTTTGAATGTTAATCTTTGGTACCTTTTGTATGTCTCCATGTATATCTTTCTAAAAATGTTTAACTTTTGAACAGGTCCACCATATATGAAAAATGTACCTATATCTTGTTCACATTTCCAACATTTATTGAAGGCGTTTTTGTAACATTGTGATTGTTTTTGTGGTATAACATACCATCTGTGTATCATTTTGAGCCAGTTTTCTTTTAAGTCAAATGCATGAGTATATTTAATTTTTTTATTCCAATTTTCCCATTTTTTCTAATGTAATTGTGTGACTAATATTTGCCACCCATTTAGTCATACATTGAAGCCCAACTTGAAATCTTTTTTCTGGACCCCCAACATTCTGTTTTCCGTCCTTGAGTTGAGTGTATAGTAACCGCTTTCGAAGACGGTGATTGGGCCTTCAGATAACATGGCCAGTCCAGTGAAGCTGATGATTCAATCATTGATCATTGATTCAATGGCGGTGGTCTTTGCTTATCCAAAATACTGACATTTGTCCACCTGTCTTCTCAAGAGATTTTTCAGGATTTTTCAGAGGCAATGCTGATAGAATCTTTCCAGAAGTTGAGTGTGATGTCTGTAGATGGTCCACATTAACAGGCGTATAACAGAGATGGGTGACAATAGCTTTATAAACAAGCTTCTTGCTATCCTTATGAATGTCTCAATCCTCAAACAGTCACTGCAATGTGTATCATATGTCAATGTGATAAATTAACCTGCCATGTAATATACTTCATAGTTTTATTCTTAGTAGTAGATTTGAGCCTTTTACATTGTACTGTGTCAGTGATTAAAGTTTTCAGCTATTCATCTTGAGGTGTGATTACATCCAGCTGTCAACAAAATTGGCAAGAGTCAGCTTTCAGCCAATTTGTTGCAGTCAGTGAAGATGTACAAAGGAGATAGCAAGACAATTTCATTTGAGGACACCTGCTTGAAGAGCTAAAATGGGGGGAAATGCTGTTTTCACCCTGCTTTGTTGAAAACAATGACTGAATCCTCAATTTCTTCTTAACACTAAGCAACTTCTCACCGAGTCCAGTCTTTTCCCTGTTGTCAGAACAGATTACCTCAGTTTGAAAGGATTCAAAAGTTCCTTTTTGCTGAAATCGTATACTGGAGAGAATAATTCATGCCATAGTGCATTGTATTCTCTATTTGAAATTGGCTTTCCTATTTCTGCCACCCTTTTGGATTTTCTGTTCACTCTTTCCTCCAAACTATAAGAATTCCCCAGGACTGACTTTCTGTTAAGACATACTGTATCTTGTGCTCCAAAGTTTGGGCTCATGTGTCTGCATTTTCCTTGAGGTTTGTGCCACTATTTTGAGCTCAGATAGGAATTCTCAGTGGATAATGCAAGGTACTTGGAAGCCAAAGTGTTTTCAGTATGTTAGGCAAGCCATTTTCTCTTGGTCTCAAGGGCTTCACACCCAATTTGTAACAGTGAGATAATTATTTTCTCAGTTCTTAAAAAGGGCACAGAGAGAAACTACGGAATCATCGAATCCTAAAGTTGAAAGATGCCATGAGAACCATTCAGTCCAAACCCTTGCTCCTTATAGAATTTAAATTCCAATTATGTTGATTCCCAACTACTGAACTTATCCTAACTTGTCAATGTCATTCTTGAATTGTGATGCCTAAAACTGGACACAGTTTTCCAGTGGAACAGAGTGGGAACATGTTGAGTCCATAAAGTGTGACCCACACCTCTTAAGCATAAATTTATGATCAGTATGGTTGCTGTCAGTAAGACTCTAAGGTTTGAATGTGATGATTCCTGAGTTCCTGGCATCTCCAGATAAAGTTGTGGAGATTCTACCTTCCATTTGAAGCTCTCGATAACTTTTTCTTGTCAGTCAATGTACCATAGGGATTGGACTGCAAGCCTAAACCTCTTCCAGTCAACAGACCTACATACCATGCTAGGTGAAGGATTCTGAGTATTGTAGTCCAATAAGTGACTTGCCCAAATTCTGATGTAGGCAGTACTGAGCTAGTCTGAATCAGAAGAAGTTTCTTATTTAACTATGAAATCTATATACAGATTGATAAGGAGATAGATCACAGATTCGCAAAGGCATATAGTGCATTCGGAAGGCTTAACAAATGTCACAATGCAGGGTCTCGGCCCAGCCCCTTAATCACACACACAGAGACGGTAATCAGCTAACTATTTATTGAATAATAAAAACAGGTGAAAAGAGTAATTGTCCTTAAAAGTATCAAAACGTTCAATCAAAAATGGTAAAGAGTTCGTAGATAAATCCAAAGGCAAAACTTGGCAAAAGCTCCGCAAAAGTAATGCGGATCAAAGCAAACTTGGTCCGTGGCAATTCAAACAAGGCAAAGTTCAGGGAAACAAGGCCCAAGAAACTTCTTGGCAAAGCACCAGCCTGAATCCTGGCTTCGTGGATCTTCACTCGCTTCACTCCCTTCAAATCAGAAGTGGCCGAGCAACTGAGGATCCGATCCCATGGATCCTATACTTAATTCCCTTGGTGAGACCCCCGATGCTCTAGGCTGTGGCGCCAATCTGTACTACGGGACCTAGCGCTCCTCTGGCGCTCTAGGCTTCGGTGCCAATCCCTCCTGCTGGACTCAATGCGCTGTCCTCCTGGTAGTTCTAGACCCCACAACCACTTTTGATGAAATCAACCATGGTGTATTTCTGGATTGCCTTGCTAGAATGTGACCTGGGCAGGTGTGTGTGTGTGGGGGTGTTTTGCAGTGGCTTCATTCCTTCCTGGAGTAATGAATCCAAAAGATGGTGAAAGGGAACTCATGATCAACCCATTGGGTTTTGTCATGTGGTGTCTCTCAGGGTTGAGGTCTGTCCTCATACCATTTAATATAATACATGAATGTTCTGGGGGTTGTGCTTTTAATTTTGGCCGTTGAGATAGTAAAGTTAATTGGGATTGTTGTTGTTGCTGTTGTGTGCCTTCAAGTTGGTTCAAACTTTGGGCATTCCTAAGTCTAAAATTTAGGGTGAGTTGGAGCTAAATGACCTTGGAGGGCCACATCTAGCCAACAGGCCTTAGTTTGGGGATGTACCACAGATATCCCTTTGGATAGTGGAAAACATCTTTATCACTATTGACTGCTCTGTCAATAAATGTGAAAACAGGGACATTGAAAAGGCAGCTAAGTATTTTCAGAATCCTTATTCTTGTCATCTCTTACACTTATTTCAAAATAGAGTCACCCTGAACACCATCCTGAAAGTACTAAAATAATTCCTCTAGGAGATAAGGAAGGAGGCAACAAAATGCACCCCACGATTACCGATATAAACAGGCTGTTGAGAGGTGGTAAAATCCTGGAGAATTCTCAGTCTAAAATCCAGACATAAGGCAGACTCAAAGATGTGCCCCTTTTGTCCTTGTGTCTACTAGTGCACACAACATCTGCTAATTATACCCAACATCTGCTCATCCATATATACTGCAAAATTTAATGAGAAACGCTGTGGCTCCCTTTGCTGCTTTTTGGTAGTTAGCAAAACTTCATAGTGTTGTGCACCTATATCTATATTTCATCCTTGTGATGATAATTAAGTACCTCACCGGAAAGTAAAAAAAACTGGGGCATGTAGAAATGTAGACCATTTGCAAATTCAAAGCCTTTTTAATTTAGAGTATTTGTCAGATGAGAACAAACATTTACACTGTTATGAATGTTTTAGGCTTGTCTGTTCAAGTTTGACTGCTGATTGCGTACACAGTTCATTGTCTCTGTTTATATAATCATATCTGTTGTCTGGCAATGGGGAGCATATCATTATTTGTAAGTTTTCACATGTGTCTCTTTGGTGAGTACCAATATCAGCCCATCATTAGGGGGGAAAAATGAGGCGGCTAACCTAGGTAGCAGATTTGAACAGTTGTGGAAAAGTTACAAATGTTCCAACCCTCCCTCCCTCCCTCTTTCCCGCCTCTCTGATTCATAGGTAGGTTCTTAAGTATTTTCCGCTTGTTGTGACAACAGTACCTGCTTGGGATACTGTGTACCTTTATTTGGCTGTGTTGCTTTCTCTCAGATAAATATGTCAGAGTTCCTGTCCTCTTGGAGAGTAGAACCAGCAAATTGACATTCAGATAAAGCACTCAGACATTGTTTCATTAAGCCTATACAAGTCCTATATAACATGGGGCAGAGATACCATTGTTCACCAGATTGCTTTTTGGGGGAAGCAACAATAAATATTAGAAATTTTCTTTCTACTGTGAGAAAGACCAAGAAACCCACATGGTTTTCAAAACCTGATTGCAATTTTTCCTTTTTTCCCCTTTCTTTCTTTCTTTCTTTCTTTTCTTTTCTTTCTTTCTTTCTTTTTTTTTTTGCAATTCTTAAGACCTATATTAAGGAATGCCTGCAGTTTGACTTGAAAAAAATAGGTTGTACATTTCATACAAATTAAAAATGAGGTTTCTTAAAAATTCCAAACTTTTCTGATTAGATAGATAGATAGATAGATATGAAACAATTTAAAAACATTGAAAAGTGTATATTGAGAGAGAAAAACAGGCCTTTGAGTTTTTCTTGTGTATCCATTAAAAAACAAGTTGTGTTGGCTCCACCAAAGGGAGCAGCTGTGGCCAGAGATACAAATAATAATAACAATAATAATAATAGATAGAGACAATGCAGAGAGTTTGAAGCCGAGCAACAAGGCGGGGGGCGCCGAGTAGCAAGGGTCCAGAACACAACCCCACATATACGCTGGTTTTGGTCATCAAAGAAGCGAGAAATCTGGCTCTTTTTTATCAGAAGCAAATCTGACAAATAAAAGAGGAAAAATTCCAGCAACAATAAAAAATAAATGAATGAGAGGCAATTGGAACAAAGAAGACCTTAAGTGCTTGCTTTTTGCTGATTGACCAAATTGAAAGCAATTTGGATCTTTTCTGTGCATTTTTGGCTATTCTTTTGCACAAAAACCCAGCATTTTCTACAAACATTTTTTTCTGTACATAAAATAATATTTCTGAATGAAAACATTATTTTCTATACAGATAACTTTCATCTGCAAAAAAGGTTTTCATTGTAAATGATCCATATATAAGTTTTGCACAGAATGTGTCCTTAACTGGAAACAAATTCTCATCAATTGAAGATTATTCACTTCAAGATTTGCTGATAAGTGAAAAAACATTTTTTTGGATAATGTTTTGAATATTTCCATTCCTAGTATAGGGTGGAATGTGGGTGCTGTCAAACACCTTCCAATTTATTTTTGAAGTTTGGAGTAACAAACATAATATTCATTATATAACAATAATATTGTTATTTAATTTCAACATTTTAACAATGTTGCTAGACAGCTATTTCAATGGAAAAATTGGATAACAATGCATTAAATAAATAAATAAGGTGAAAGATGTTGATGCGGTGGTGAATCTACTATTTTAGGCTCAATTTTAAGGTAGCCATCCAAAATTCTAGACATCTTAACACCTTGTATAGCTGTTTGAAATTCAAACCGATGCTCAAGTGTATTTACTACCCTAGTGACCCTAGTGGCATCAGCCTCCACAGCATGGATTAAATAGACACAATTAGACACTACTCCTATGCGTTCTCTCATTCTTAATATTATGTCATCCAGTTTTACAACCTTAACCACACAATCAGGAATTGTTTTCCTTTTCATTTATTGGGCAGTCTCTAATAATTTTAAGCAAAATAAATAAGGATGGTAAAATTATAGCTGAAGAAGACCACAAGTTCCACCCAATACAGCCTTGTGCATGGCAACGCTGTCTCTCTGGCAAGACTACAAGCTCCACCCAATACAGCCTTGTGCATGGCAACGCTGTCTCTCTGGCACTTTTTGCCCTTGAATGTGATGCCCAATTACATTTGCAACCATGCTAAGTATTTTTCTCTCGCCACTCTAAATACCTAACATTTTTTGAGAAAAAACAACATAAGAGATAATAGCAGCTAAGCATACAACATTCTTTTGCATTCTCTGTATTTTTTTTTAGAGTGAACAAAGCCTTAATAGTAACCAAACTACTCCAATCCATAAGGTTAGCACAATTGAAAATCAATATGATGGTGAAGATGATGAAATAGGAGGAAGGGAGAAATGCATAAATCCCAGCTTGTGCAGTTGAGATTATTTTTGTCCGCATGTGCTTTTGTAAGAGGCTATAACATTTGCATGCCATGGCCTATGACTGTTCTTCACTTAACTGCAGGTGAGCTGCCTTGCAGGGTGAGAAGTAGCTGTGCACGTAGAAATGATGGAATTCTGTTCAGAATGCCTCATTGTTTCCATGTGGCTAAGTTTTTAAGTGGTGTGGGGTGCTGGTATCTAACAGTAGAATGTATATCAGAAGTCAGAAAAGGTTGTATCAAGCATACACTGTGATCCCCTTCAACATGACTATGAGAAATGGTGGTTCTTTCAGAACCAGCAGCTTTAACCTCTAGGTTCTTCAACACACGCGCGCGCGCACACACACACACACAGTTTTAAAACCCAGTAGAATGAAACCGCATTAGTATGAAAGAAAGTTACTCTGCCTCATGAAAAATGGGGATAGGCCAGAAAGCACTTTCTCTTGAATGTCTTCTGTTGGTGTCCTGGGAAGAAATCAGCCATGCTGGACTTAAGTTCAACACATTTTCTCTTCCAGAGACATGAAACCGTTTACCAATTTATAAAGTAAGATAGCAAATGTTCCCAAGTCTGTCTGGACTGTTGTGTTCATAAAAAGAGTTATATATTTTTTTTAAAAAAAATTCCACAGAGTGTATACTACATGTTCTAGCAATCAAGTGTCTCCTTGGCATTCTCTGTAAATCCCCGTTGCTCCTTTGAATCACAAACTGCTCTCTCCTCTTTCTCCCTGAGCTGGAAACAGTGTGGAGGAAGTATGCTTCAGAGTGTGTCCTAAAGCACTTAATGCCACAACCTCTGTCAGATTCAAGAGATTTAGGAGAAGTCATTTCTATGCCTTTTTTTCCCCTCACAAGATAAATGGGACTGACAAAAAGAAAGTCCCAGAGTACTCTCCCTCTTCTGATGCCTTAGAAATGTCCCCAGATCTATGTAGCTCTCTACTTTCTAGACACCTCTCAGTATATCAGTTATCAGTGAATAGTATTCTTGGGGGGCATGCAAAACTAGCAGTGTGGAAAGTGGCACCATTTGATATGAAAAACATCCTATTAATCCACAAACACCAATAATGATATTTAATATGTTAATATAGTATTGCAGTTCAACTCAGTTCTCCATCAGGCACCCTTGACTATTGTACAGAAGTATCAGCAAGATTAGACAGTAGAATAAAGATGAAATAATACTTGAAAATTTTCATAAAATAATAGAAAAATATTTTTCTTCTGTATTGAGAAGCCCTGAGAAATAGAAATCTAGAGTGAAGAGAATATTCACAGTTTAGGAGTTATTGTACACAAAATTTATACCTGACTATTTTGCATAGCATTGATGCAGTATTTTGTATTTTATGTTTTTACTCTTCAGTTTCTTGTTTACTGAGATTAAGCTTTCAGTGGCATATTTTTTTAAAGCTCCAGGAACAGAATCTGGATAAAATGAGCTCTGGACTACATGGCAGAAGAGTACTTAGTATTCATCCAGAAGAAGAAAAAACTGAACCATTAAAAATCTGGAAGAACTATCTAGGCACCTGTGAAGGCAGGGATGGTGAAACTCTTGCAGACAAATGTTTCCACACATAGCAGCAATGCTAAGAAAATTTCCATCCAGGCTAATACAAGCACTGAAGGGGTCACACAAATAGGTTTTCTAAGAGGAGGGCCAGTGTCCTTTCATCAGTGTCTGAATAATTTATAAAAGGAGATGCTGGAGTGTCAAATAATATCCCTCCTCTCCTCTTTACAAAACAGTTGCATTGGCTCACACTGTCTCTGCAAGGAAAGATTGTTTTATTTGGCTCTGCACAACTGCATCCTGTGCTTGTCAACAAGATGGAAAGCTCCAGAACTGCTTATAGTGAAGCCCAAGGCATGAGAAATCTTGTTTAGCATGTGTGCACAAGATTCATTAATGCTGTTTCCATGAATAAATAATAATAAAAGCTCTTGTTTTGACTTGAAATGTTTAGTTAGTGGGTTTTCTGTCAGTTCTATGTTTAGCCTAACTGCATTATTTGCTTCTTTTGTTTGCAGCGTCTGTAATCTTACAGTTGATTTGATTTGCCTCCATAGGATTGGTGTGGGAATGTGAAAAAACTTCATTGTATTTCTCTAAGTCCTGCCTCCATGCCCATCTCATATCTTTGAGCCCATCAGTTTGTGAAATATTATTTTGTCATTCTCCACAAAAGTCTTTGGATTTTTCCAAATGTATACATTTAGTTATAAACTTCTCCCAAGTCTGTTAAGCTGCATTGATGCATTTTAATCAATTGTACATATTTTTCAGTTCTACATATTCTTGCAGGCAGGATTATTTTCAGAATTTCATTGTAAGCAAAAGTGGAGAACATTTGACATAGGTGGCAACATTTGAGCAAAACATAATTCAGCAAAAAACAATTAAAAAGTATGTCTCATAATTAAGTATGGGGTGAAAGAATTCTAGGATATTTTATTGCTTCTTTTAGGATACCTATCTTTTCACGTTTTAGTTTATTGCTCACACTTTACAACATTGCATTTTACCGCTGATTATAGGTGCTCTGAGAATTAGGAGATTTAAGTTTTCAGTTTCTTAGCAATTTTTTGTTACAAACTCCACTAGCACTCCCATTGGATATTAAAATCCATAAATACTAATCCCATTAGATATAATGGTAAAATGGTGCCCCTTATATAAAATGGTGAAATCAATTTCAAGTTTGCTTTGTTTGGAAGGGGAAGGATATTTTCAAATAGAGGTGTATGCAGAATCTATGGATGCAGAAGGCCAGCTGTATCATAAAAAAATTAATATACATCAGCCATATCAGATTTTAAAAGAGTGTACTTCATGCTGGATGAAGTCCTTTCTAGCCATTCCTGTTTAATCCTCTCCTATGCTAGTGCAGATGTTAACACATGAGAAGTGACAGGCTACCTTGCATGTACGCGCAGCACTTCGTTTCATCAAAGAATCTTATCAGTAATCTTATCAGCATAGCGTCATTGACAGCTCAATGCTTCCTGATAGGTTGTATTGATTATACATTTATAATTGACACCTTTTAGGTCTCTGGACATTTGCATACATGCTAAAAGCATGAATGTAGGCAGTTAAATTCAGTGACTGTGGGCCATTTCTAAAATATCAGGTACAGTATTTATAATTCTTAAAACATATGGCATGGAGTCCATTGCCTAAAAAAGTGGATTTTCTGTTGGTATGGTTTACACTGTCACATGTGTTATATTGACAGATTCTCCTACAACTATACTTTCCTAGGTTTGCATTTTTGCATCACAATTCTACTGTTTTGTGGGTGTTTTGGTATTTGCAATGTGGCAGTCACATTGATGTGACTGTTACAAACTACTATGCTTTTAAAAATAAAAAAAATGGGGCACTGTTCATGAAGTGGATCCATCATAGATGATATCAGACAGTTCACTTCTAAGCAGAACTCAAAGGGTTGCTCACATTGACAGTAAAGCACTATATTGTATCTCAAGGTTACAATGAATATTCCAATGTATTCAGATTTTCAGCAGCAACCTCACTTCATGTCTCATCACCTTAAAAAGTTGATGATGTTGAAAAAGGAGTACTTTTAGTAGCAGTGACTATTTGGCTGAATTCCTTTTTTGATAGAAATCCCAAACTACAATTCATTATTTATTTTTATTTACTTTATTTATATTCTGCCCTTCTCACCCTGAAGGGGACTCAGAGTGGATTACAGTACACATACTTGCAGACAATCCCTGCAGTTCAACATATGACATATAAGCATGTGGCATTTATCACAGTACAGTACAATACATACATTTTGACATATTACACACATATATAGACGAACAGGGGCAAACTTTCTGGCCACCAAGGGGAGCTGACACACTCCTCATCTCTCAGCATTTTCCAGCGTCCCTTTGTCATTTCTTCCGCATTCCTCAGCAATATACAAATCTTCTGATCCACTGTAAAGAGTGTTTTGGTGGAATTTTGGATATGAATGAGTTGTGGATGGTTTTCCATTATGTTTCTTTGCTAGAGATTTACATGTATTCTTTTTAGTTTTATATTTACTTATCTTTTAAATGTTGGAGATAATCAATTTTAGGAAGTCTTCATGGCCCTCAGCAGGACCGTTTTGGCCCCCAAATTCCATATAGGTGACTCCATGTTTCCTATTTATGTAGAAAAATCTATCCACTCACTTATGGTTCTTCCTATGCCTTTAAATCCAGCATATGCAGGATGGTGCTGAGAGTTGTCATCTGAAATGTCTGGATGGCATCAGGTTGGAGAAAGCTGTTGAGAGATAGAGAAAAAATACTATATACTATATATTACTAGCTTAAACATAAATGGATGTTAAAATATAGTGATCCTCATGCTTATTCATGCTTTTCATATTTATTCTATCCAGGGATTTAACATTTACATTATTTTGAATTTCAGAGGGAGAAATCCAGAACCTAGCTATTTAGTGATTTTATTCCTTGGAGAAGAGAGCTGGGTAAGGTGGGAGGAGGAAACAAAAGACATAATTGAAAACAGACAAAGTTCCAAATGGGAATTTGGCACATGATTGGCATATATTTTCTCTTCAAAGAAGCTTAGAAGACTCCATGCCCTTGGCAGACACTTCATCTTAATGAAACCTTTCACTTCAAATAGAGAAGCTTAGTTACACCATTAAGCAAAAAACTTAGCATGGTGACCCTGAGCAAAAGGCTTAGCTTACATTGCCAACATAAGCTACCAACCAGGCAGGATATAGAATTTTGTTGCCTAGGTGGCCTGCATGCCCCAAAATGTAGCTGCCTAAGTCTATAACAGTAATCAGAATATATAACCACTTTTCTCCTTGGTGAATAACTCAAAATAATATTTAACTATAGTATCTTGTATACTGTAACGAACTGTCCTATCTTGCACGACCAGTGTTAGCTCTGTAAAGGCCCAGCAGCTAGGCATCCATTTTGGTGAAGGAGCCAGCAAGCATACATTTTGTAAAACACATTGCCAGAAGGGGGCGGAGCCAGAGGGAATCCTGGAGGGAATGTGTAGAGCTACCTGATTGGATGGTAGTCCTAGAGGAAAAGTGGGCAGAGCTTGGTTAAAGGGGGAACCTGCTGAACCATCTTCGGTATGGCTGTGTTGTCTGGCCCGTCTCATGCTACGGGGGGAGGCTTAGGGAGGCCTTACATGGATGCAGTGCACCTTGGAACTGGCATTTCTTTTATGTGGCTTCCAACCACATTTTGTGCCTGTGTGGAAAGTTGCACATTATGCCCCAAACTGTGTGTGTGATTTTTGATTGGGCATCTATTGTGCTGTGATTAACTGCTCTGAAGTCAGTTTCAACTTTATGATGATAAAGCCATCCTTTCATCAACTGCCTTGCTCAAGTTTTGTAGACTGGGAAAAGTAGTCAGTAGGCAACTTATCCCACTCTATTTATGTTTGATCAAAGGAAAAAAAGGTTCAAAACTCATTCTGGATGTAGGTACTGGCAATTTGATTCTGAAGTGATTTCCAAAATTTTACAAAAACAAAAAGTCAGAATTTTCCAAAATTTATGAAATTTTTGAATCACTTCATTAATGGTGGGTTTGATTGTGTAATGCACGAAGAACTGCAAACTGGACAGGCAAAACTTGGGGGATTCCCTTTCCCCCATTTTTAGACCAGTACTGACAAAACTTGCCACAGTGGTAGAAATTATTAGCAGATTATAGGAGATTTCTTGTTTCCAAAAGTACGACATGTAACCCCAAGCAGAGAAAGGGGGCTCCAAAGTGGTATTTTGTGTTTCCCCAAGGAAATGATTAGATTAGGAGATTTCTAGTTTCCAAAAGTACAACGTGAAACCCAAAGCAGACAAAGGGAGCTCCAAGGTGGTATGGTGTGGTTCCACGAGGAAATTATTAGCAGAAAAAGGCCTTTCCAAAATCTAAAGGGACTTCCTGGGATCCCAAAATGTAATGTGTAACCCAAAGGAGATTGAGGTCTGTTGAAAGTTAAAATCACTGCTTCAAAAAGGAAAACTGGCAGTGCAGGCAAGAGAAGAATACTCCTCCCAGCTGCCCTACCCTTCTTCCCTCCCCACACACAAAGAAGCCTTGCTGTTTCCAGCCGGTTTCCCCAATTTGTTCTCAACACTGTAGTTCCCTTGCAAAGTGGTGGTGTGTCACCTTTCCCACCCAAGCTGCCTAGTCCCTTCCCATTTGCATCTCCGGCTCGCAATGAGCCCACGAGGTATGTGCAGGCCTTTTTAAAGGGCAATGGCTGCCGTGCCAAAACTAACACAACAACACAGGACTAATAATGAGTATCATTAATACAATGTTATTCAATTTCCTCCAATATATATATATATATATGTCTGGTCAGTATGTAAGTATTCAATTAGATGCCATTTATGTTGATAAAAACCAATGTTTATGTTCTGATAGTAATATCGATCAACAGCGCGCACGTACATACACACACACACACACACAAACATATTCTGTAATTTCGTGAATCTGGGAATAAAAACCAGATGTTTATGTATCTGTAATAGCCTGAAGGCACCAGGTTCTATCTGAGCTTGGAAGCATGCAGTTAGAGGGCATGAAAGGAGACTGCCAGGGAGTATGGAGCATTATAGGCTATGTTCAGAGAAAGGCAATAATACACACACAAACATATTCTGTAATTTCGTGAATCTGGGAATATATGTCCTGTGGACACAGAGGTGTACTGTAGTACACCTAGAACCATGAAATATCTGTAATAGCCTGAAGGCACCAGGTTCTATCTGAGCTTGGAAGCTATGCAGTTAGAGGGCATGAAAGGAGACTGCCAGGGAGTATGGAGCATTATAGGCTATGTTCAGAGAAAGGCAATGGCTAAACTCCTATGAATAAAATTTGATGGGAAAACCTCATCACTCCCATCAACTGTTGTCCGGGGGGGGGGGGGGGCTCTGGGGGGTAAGTAGGTTGGAAGGGTCCCTGTGTTGCCTTTGGAATCCATGAGGGGAACCATGCAATCAATGCTTCCTCCTACGGGATTACCCTTTACTGGAGCCGAGTTCCCCATGCCCTCTAACAGTGCAGAGTGACTCCAGTGGCCATGTGACAAGAGCAACAGTCACCATCAGTTAGTGTCAATTTGAAGGCCCATAAGAACAACAGAAGCATTTTGTATTATGCATTCCATATACTTCTTTTTCTAAAAGAAAACTTGTATGTGTTTCATTAAATGTATCCTGCTTCTGTGAAGAACTAGACATCTTTACAGAAAACCCTAGCCCATCTTTCTTTGTTGAGTCAATTATTCATTACCACAGTTTCCCTAGGCACCAATCTATGAATGGTTTTGTGCTAAGTACTATTACCATAATGGTAAGAAACCTGTTCTGTATTCTCTTTCTTTAGTGCAGTCAAACTTTATCCATCAGCCTCACTAAAGCCTTAGTACTTATAAAAAAATAGAAGAGAATGTCGCTGCAGGAGACCTCTTTGTGGCCTTTTCTGAAATGTAAAGGAGGCCAAATGTCAAGATTTGTGCCCAGGATGGCAGTGACATCAATGTAAATGTTTCTTTACTCTCGCAGTTTTGTTCTTTCTTTGTTCAATGGATTGTCCTCCAATTAAGCTGCAATTAAGCCATATTGATGAATTGTCACTGTTGTGACACAAACACAGGAACTTTTTTAAACAGGTATTTCAGCATTTTTGGAAATATTACAGCTTCAGTAATTGGTGCAGTAAAACCGTCCATAAAATACTGTTCTGTAACAATTCCCAATCCTGTAGTATTGCCACATTTGCAAAAGTGAGTGTTAATAAAACTTAGTTGTTTAGGATGCAAAATTAAAGATGTGTCAGTGTTTGCTTGATCTGCTTTGGATTAGCCACTAAAGCTGTAGTTGAGACAAATGACTGTGTTTATTTCAGTGACACAAATTTCCATTTCATTTTATAGTCCCTGTCAAATTGACCTTTCAATGTCTGCCAACCTATTTTTTTTTACTTTCCCCACAGGACTTTGGGGTGAACTTCATTTATTACACTACTTTTCTTCACCCAAGTCTCCACTGGCATCAGGAATCACATAGTATTTGGAAATCAGAGATGTATAGATTCTAATCCAAAACATTGACCATCTGTGTTTGAAATCCAGCATTATATTTTTTGTAACAAAAAGGAAACTAGATAGATATCTTCATGTGTTACAAGTATATATGTTTTCTTACTCCTAAATAAAGTTGATATAGCAGAATGTCTTACGAGGGTTGAATGAAAAGTAATGCCTCCACCTTTGTTACTTGAGTTTGAATGGGAATATCTTAATAAATCAAACGCAGAAATAATCCTTAGAATGTGCTCTTTAACTAGCACTATACACGTTTACACATAATCACCAGACAATTGGATACATTTCTGCCAACGATGAACAAGTTTTCTGAAACCGTCACAGAAAAAGTCAACACTTTGTTTCCGCAACCAGCATCTCACAGTTCTCTCAATGTCTTCATCAGAAACATAATGATGTCCCTGCAGACCTTCCTTCATTATTGGGAATAGATAGCAGTCATACGGTGCTAAATCTAGACTGCTTGGAGGATGCCATTCAGTGGTGAGATCCAGTCTCTGAAGTTCTGCTGTGGTGCGCTTTCATTTCAGGCATCAGCATTCTGGGTACCCATTGTGCATAGATCTTCCAATAGCCAAGCAAAGCAATAATGTGACCCACACGTTCTTGTGAAATGCCAATTATGCTTGAAATTTCTCTCTGGGTGATATGACGATCATCCTGAATCAATTTGTCAGCTTTTTGCTTGTGAAACTTGGTGGTTGCTATCACAGGACATCCAACTCTTTGTCATGCAAGTCAGATGTTCGCACCTCAACATCTTTAAACTTACTTGCCCAATGTACTCACATCAACACAATCACCATAAATAGCTTGTATTCTCTGATGAATTTTCTTTGGGGTGACACCTTCTGCTGTCAAGAATTCAATGATTGTATGTTGTTTAAGTTGCATTAACCAACCATCTGCATGGGGTTCCATACTTTGCACTTTAACAACACAACCATTCAATGCTAAGGCTTCCCGCCAAAATGGAACTGTAGAGGAGAGTCTACTGAACAAGCCAGTACCATCCGCATACCAGTAGTGCCATCTATTGAGGAGTTCCAAAGGTGGAGGCATTACTTTTCATTCAACCCTCATGTGTAATGGAGCCAATGAGTCCCACATTCTATGTGAAAATTCTGATTTCTTGTACATCTGGTCTGAGTAATCATACCATTGATTTACATGACATCATAGCAAATGAAACCATTATTACAGGAAGAGCTAATGCATGATCAAAATCTAGTTTTCAGCTTATTACATATGCATTAGGAATTGTTATTCCATTGCATTTAAAGTACAATCTCATTTCTTGCTGGAGACATACAGGTATGGCACTGAGAACAATACTGCCTATAGAACACCAAACAGATTGTTGTGATATTCTATTTATTTTATTCTTTCATTTTCAAATCTCCCTTTCTGCCAAAATGGCACTAAAGGCAGCAGCTGCTGGCTTTGTTTGGAAACCAAGGCTTCCTTTGTTAGTTTGTAGCTGTCATCAGGCTTCCACAATGTACCCCTTTTGAGATCTCCATACAGGACAGTCTCTTTTCTCTGATCAGAGCAAACAACAAACACTTGAATAGCTGGCAGTTTAAATGATGGGTAATAATAGTGGCTGTGGTAATCATTATGGTGAAGAATGTTTTCTTTTGTTACAATACGTCTTTACATTTAGTAACAACCCCTCCATGTAATGAGAACTAATAATTTGGTTATTAGACTAAATGAAGCATCCTATATATTAACTTCATTTTGCAAGCAGTGTGGGTATTGAATCCACAGGATGTCAGCAATGAGAAATACAAAATTTGGAGACAGGGGGGGGGGGAGGCTATGAATGAGAATAGTAGGTGGCTTTAGAGAGTGAAACAAGACTAAAACATGATAGGAATTCAAGGGGGGGGGGGAGGATAATTCCCAGCAGTGATCACAGGATTATCAAGCTACAGTCATCCACGCTCTGGTCACATCCCGAATAGATTACTGCAATGCACTCTATGTGGGGCTGCCTTTGAAGACAGTTCAGAAATTGCAACTAGTCCAATGGGCGGCAGCTAGATTACTAACTGGAGCTACATACAGGGAGCATACCACCCCCCTGTTGTGTCAGCTTCACTGGCTGCCTGTCCAATTCCGAGCTCAATTCAAAGTGCTGGTTTTGACCTTTAAAGCTCTATATGGTTCTGGCCCAGATTACTTGTCCGAGCGCATCAGTCGCTACGTCTCACCTCGTAATTTAAGATCATCCGGGGAGGCCCTGCTCTCGTTCCCGCCTACTTCTCAAATGCGGTTGGTGGGGATGAGAGATAGGGCCTTCTCGGTGATGGCTCCCTGTCTGTGGAACGCACTCCCAATTGATATACGATCAACCTCATCCCTCCTGGCATTCATGAAAAAAGTGAAATCCTGGCTTTTGGACCTGACGTTTGCACATTAGTACGATGCAGCACTTTAGATTGGATTGTAATGGCAAGCTGGTGGACATGGCCCAATGCTTCTATTATGGACGGAATACTGTATCTTCTTGTGTTTCACATTTCCAGCATTTTGTATTTGTATTTCTATAGCATTTTCCTAATTTGTGAGGGGTGGTGTACCATTGGTACATCATCCTGTACCAGTGTTCCTTTACATCTTGGGTGTATATTAATTTTAATTTTCTGTTACAGATGTCTTCTCATTCCTCTAGTCTGATTGGTCATCCTATAATAATAGCCCATTTGTTCATGAATTCTTTCACCTCTTCCAATTCGGCATTCCACTCCATTAGTTTCTTAATGGAAATTTTTCTTCCTCTGTGAATCCTGTTATTTTGTCTTTATTGAAGTATTATCTTAATTGTCTATATTGGTACCATGATACTTTTTCATATTTTTTAAATTTAATCTTGAGTTTTCATTACATATTTGTCTCCTGGTTTTCCCCCAGTATTCCTTTATGGGTTGGCCAATTTTCCCAGTCTAGTAGTCCCCTTTGTGTTGCTTCTAAAGGAGGATATCCAATTTGGTGTTTTGGTATAAAATCTATCCCTGTATTTTTCCCAATTTTTTTTAACAAAGCCAGGGTTATAGTGTGGTTGCCAATTTTTAAAATAGATTTTTGTCTTTCCATACCATAAATATGAGTGCTAACCTGTTCTCAAATCATGTCCTTCCAATGTCAGAATTATTTTTGAATAACATCCTTTCTCTGATCCATGCACTTCCTTCATAGTAAAGCTTCAAATCTGGCATTGAGAAACCTCTTCTTTTCTTATCATCTGTCAGATTCAGTAATTTTATTCTTGGTTTCCTCCCATGTGAACGTTTTGCTGTTATTATGATACATAGATGTTTTATCTTTGTTGCTAATTGTAGTCCTTAAACTTCCTTTAGTAAATCCTGTCTTTTCTTTGAAATGTTTTCTGTGAGTACTTTTGGTTTTTGCTATTGATTTTAAATCCCACTTGTGGTGAAGTCATATTTCTTTATTACAGGTTTTAAATATGGTTGATATTTATATATATGTATATATGTTGAATGGGTAAAAACTTAGCAAACCCTAAAGGGTTAACAGAGATATTAGCATGCAGAACCTCCAAGGGGTTTCCATTACTGTGGAAACAGGAGGCAAAGCCTGCAACTGGCCTTAGAGTCTTCGAATTCAAACTTTAGCAATTGGGAGTTGTCAGTGAAAGTCAAAGGAGGCCTTCCTGCTGTTCGTAGGGTGTTTCTGTGGGAGAAGTTAGAGAATCCATTTTCAACAGCTGTCAGCGGGTTTTAAAAAAGACTCTGACTCTACCCTGAGAGAGAGTCACAGAAAAGCTGTGTTTGAATAAGAAAACTACCCGGCCACAGTTGAAAGTGTAATATAGAGAGCCCTTACACCACTAAATCTCCAAAGTCTTTTATCTTTGTAGTCCAATTTTGAATATTCTGAATCAGATTTTCTACTATTACATTTTAAAAACACAATTGAGATCTCAGTCCAGTTTGATTTAGTACTGGGTGGTTGTTGTGAAACCATGTTGTATGGTAGAAAAAAGTGTTTTTTCACAGCATGTTAATTTTCACCTAACAGCTAAAAGTGTAGAAACAGTGGGGACATTATGAAGGGAAGAAGAATCTTTAGAAAAATTATCTTCTCACGTTATTTTGTTGTAGAACTCTTCCTTGAGATCATTATTCTCCTCCACACCTAATGTCTCCAATTTGGCAGTTTGAGGACAAGTTTCTCCTGTACTTGGAGTCCAGAAGGTTTCTGCATTAAATGGTAAACATAGAATGTCATGGCTCATCCCATGGGCTGCAACTATAGTAAGGAATATCTTCTATGAAGAAGAATGTTTTTAATTAAAACAGAAACGAGCAGAAAAAAATTAGTTCTCTGCAACCATAAAGAAAGATGTTGAAATTTAAATGGCATATATATAGGTCTTTCATTACTACTAAGCTTTCTGATTATTGGTCCTTCATCTTCTTTAAATTTTTATCTCAGCTGCTGTTTGTGAAATATCTAAGACCAGATTAAAATATTTACAGAATGCACAGAAGAAAAGAGGGACAGGAAGGATTCCAGACAGTTTGGGCCATTCACAAATGTTAAGTGAATAGTGACTGATATTATTAACAAACCTTATTTAAAGCTTCTTAAAAGCTTAAAGTGATAGAACTCCTTAAAGTAACTTAAACTACTATAGATGTTTCAATCAGCTTAAGAGCTTGAAGAGTTTTGTAGTAGTAGATGCAAGATGCTCAGTGGGAAAGGAGACACTCAAAAGGCCCTTGTGCTTGGAGTGAGGAAGGGGAGGGATTAAGAGCTATGGGATATAATTGCATTGGATGGTAGTCAAATGAATAAATAGTAAAAGTGGATAAAAAGAAAGCGTATTATCTAGCTATCTAGTAGGGCTGTTTCCGAAGGCAAAAAAATGCTTCAATTTCAGAAGCAGATGTTGATTTTGTTCAAAAATTGGATGTGATTGACTTCCAATTTTTTTGATTTTTTGGGGGGAATGGATTCGGAAGTATTTCTGAAATTCGGAAGTCTTTGTAAGTCTTTAAAAATGGTGTCCACCTTCAAAAATGGCCCCAAAAATCAGCAGAAGGGAGAGTCAGCTGTTAGCCATCAACCAATGAGCAATCAGCAAGAAAATTCAGAAATGACATCCAGAATTCGGAATTCCAAACAAATTCAGAAATGCAACACCACTCCCTGTTTGGGAGGCAGTGATCGGAAGTTGCTTCAAAAGTGGTAGTAGGCAAAAAATCTTTCAAAATTCAGAAGTATCCAAAATTTGGAAACAGCCCTACTATCTAGCTGTCTATGCATTCATCCATCAAGAGGGATTTTACCCCACTCTTTATTAAAGGGGGCTACTAGAGTGGTTTGCAAGGAAATAAAAATATATGTCATTTTCTCAGGATTTCAGTGTAAAACTCACGATACAAAAAGGACAGAGGAATAGGAAAAGAGAAAGAACAATTAAGCTTCTGGTTTTGATAATATGGTAATATAAACTAACTTGGGTACTGATATCAGCGGAGGAGGCTCTGCTCTTGGTCCCACCCCCATCTCAAGTATGGTTGGTGGGAATGAGAGGGCCTTCTCTGTGGTTGCCCCCCACCTCTGGAACTCCCTCCCTAAAGAAATAAAGATGCCCCCTCCCTCTTCTCCTCCAAAAAACAACTGAAGACTCACTTTTGCTCACTAGCATATGGAGAGAAGGAGGATTTGTGTGAGATTACTACTGGATATCTGTTTGAGAACTATTATTGTATTCAGGCTCTGTTAGTCCATGTTGGCCCAGCTGTCATCACTGGCCACATATTCAACCCATATGATTTTGTAAATTTTGCTTGGCTTCTAGAAATCAATGTAGATGTTTTATTTGGGTTTTATGTCACTATATAATTTTGTTTGATTATGTTTTGTTTAATT
The DNA here is from genome assembly GCA_030556195.1 of Anolis apletophallus. NCBI lineage: Eukaryota > Metazoa > Chordata > Lepidosauria > Squamata > Anolidae > Anolis > Anolis apletophallus. The sequence continues at coordinate 149,981,358 of JARBWK010000004.1, forward strand.
TATTGATGTTAGGATTTAATGATGTTTTCATATGTGGGGTGATTTTGTATTATTTTGTTGGGTTATTTTGGATTATTTTGTTTTATTGTGGCATCGAATGTTTGCCCTTTTGTATGTTGGAATCTGTCCTGAGTCCCCTTGGGGAAATAGGGTGGAATATAAATAAAGTTTCTCATCATCATCATTATTAGTAGTAGTAGTAATATTGCACAGTGCCTACTACATAATCAGAGCAGAGGGGACATCTTGTCTCACCATTGTTAAATGAAATGCTACCCCCCCCTTTTTGCTCAGATAATGTGTGTGCATCTTTGTTTGATCTATGCCAGGGCTGTCCAACTGGCGGTCCGGGGGCCGTACACGGCCCCCCAGCCTGTTGGACACAGCCCCCGCTATGCCCCCGGCCGCCATTTTTAATTTTTTTTTAAAAATCTAATTTTTAAAAAATGGCGGCGGGGAGGGGAGGCGGGGCAGGGAGGAGGAAGAGAGCTAGCTCCTCCTCCCTGCACCGCCCCTCCTTCCCTCTCTCCACGAAGCGGAGCAGTAGGCGGTGCCAAGGGCAGCGCGTCACGCCAGGCCTCTGACGCTGCCCCCTTGCGCCACCTTCTGCTCCTTTTTCGCCGGCTCCCTCCTAGGAAGGGCGGAGGAGACGGCGAAAGGAGCAGTAGGCGGCGCCAAGGGCAGCGCGTCACGCCAGGCCTCTGATGCGCCCCTTGGCGCCGTCTTCTGCTCCTTTTCACCGCTCCCCCGCCCTAGGAAGGGGGGGAGACGGCCGGGAGCAGTAGGCGGCGCCAGGGGCAGCGCGTCACGCCAGGCCTCTGACGCGCTGCCCTTGGCGCCACCTTCTGCTCCTTTTCGCCGGCTCCCCCTCCCTAGGAAGGGCGGGGGAGACGGTGAAAAGGAGCAGTAGGCAGCGCCAAGGGCAGCGTGTCAGAGCCTGGCATGATGTGCTGCCCTTGGCGCCGGCCCCGCCCCGCCCCCACGCGTGGCCCCGCCCCCTGCTCACTGATCACCTCGGCCCCCGAGGTGATCAGTGACACTTCTTCCGGCCCTTGGGTCGGAAGAAGTTGGACAGCACTGATCTATGCCAAACCCATGAATTTCACAGGTAATGAGTATTCATGAGATGGTTTTGCCATTTCTTTGTCTAAAATGTGGCCAACAACACCTGGTATTTGTTGGCAGTCTCCCATCAGTTGCTAAACAGAACTGGCCATGATTAGTTCATGTGATCAGACATGATCTGCTATTTTTAAGGTAAACATATAATTATCATAATATTTATATGTATATTTTATGAAAATATATACATGGAAAAATCCTTTATTAATAGAAATGTGGTAATCAAACCATTTTTCTACAAATATAATGTATTTTTTCACTTATTTAATTCTTTAAGGAATTACAGCTTTGGGACTGTGCAGAAGTATCATTTTATTTGCATTTTGTTTCCTGTGCAGAATGTGTTTTCTGACAAAACAGAAAACAAACCAGAAGAAAAAGACGTGTGGATTTTGCACAGTCCTGAATTTCAAAGATTCGTATCCATCCATTTTCAAACTTAGTAATATTTTTGCATGACTTTCACCTTTCCATTCCTAAAAGTCCTAGTCCATATTCATTTCCAGGTATTCCCTCTTGCCATTTTTCCCCCAATCTTCCGCCACTCTTTTTGTAGTCATGCTCTCAAAAATCATAAGGTTGGTTTTTTAAATAAATAAATAAATAAAATGTCTACGGTTTGAACCAATATCAGAATATGTCCCTTGCTGTATAGGCATGGCTCCTGATGGTATATACAGTATATAACACAAGGAAATAAACTGTAATTAGAAGGACTTGGAATTGTGGATAAATTCAACCAAAAATAAACATCTAAAGATGAAAGAAATACAACAGAAAATACTGACTAAATGGTATAGAGCCCCCCAGAAATTAGTAAAAATTTCAAAAAGTATACCTAAATAAATGTGGAGAAACTGGAACTTTTATCCATATGTGATGGGACTGTGCCAAAGGAAAAGAATTCCATAGGACAACAAAGGGTGACATTGAGGTAATATCAGAGCAAAAATAGAGCTGAGTAAAAAAAACTGGAGAAGTTGTAATAAAGACTGGGCTGAGATGATGGAATATATGTTAGTTGCAGCACAAGCTATGGTCACCCTGGGATCAAAAGAGTATAAAAAATGGGATACCCAAAATTAGTGTGAATATTTAGCAATTATATGCTGCAAGATAACATTATTGATAGGAAAAATAAATATACTAATGAATCTCCTAGGTGAAAATGGGAAGGGAAATGGGAAGAACTGATAGCCAAGGTAAAGGATAATAGAAAATGCAAAGAACTAAAACAGACTGTCCTTATGATCAAACAGATAGAATGAACACATTTTTTATAACTGTTCCCAAAGAGAGGGGGTGAAAGGGAGAGGGAGGGGGGGAAACTGGAAAAAAGGGTGGATATAAGTAGGAGATGAGTATGTAATTGATAAGGTGTAGACAATAGGCAACACTGAAAGGGGTGAGTATATGTGATTTTTTTCTGGATATCTATATCTATATATAGACTATTATTTTCTAAATATTTTTGTGAGGTGATGTGCATATGTTATATTCTACTTGTATGATCCAATATTTAAAAAATATTTTTAAAGTTTATAAATAACACATAATATGCTTGATATGTGTGTGTGTATACACACACATGCATAATATGCATGATATGTATATATTAGGCATGAGAAAAATGAAACGGAAATTAAAAGGATTCGTAAGAGATTCGTATGTAATGGGACTTTTGAGGTTTTACGTATCGCTGCCGCGATCCCGGAAGTAGACTTCCTTTAACGGTCCTTGAGGCCAACAATTTGCGTTATGATCATGAGAAATTCTTAAGTATTAATTAATTAATTATTGTACTACTCACTTCTCCCTGTCTTCTCCCCCTCATTTCCTTCCCGCCTTCATTCAGCTTCTTCTTTTTCCCGCATTTCTATGAGGAACTGGAAGTGACGCTGCTGCTAGGTAGGCTAGGCAATGCATTCTGGAAAGTGTAGTCCTCCAGGCTTCCCCCCCCTCCTTCTCTTCCCAATTGCTCTACTGCCATGCCCCATCGCAGGGGCCTGCTTCACACACACACACACACACACACACACACGCTTCTCCTCCTCTCTCTCCCTGCGCTCTCTCAGATGCTTCTCTTCCCCGTTGCTCTGCCATGCCCCATCGCAGGGGCCAGCTTCAGCCCTCCAGGTATGTGTTTTGGACTTCAACTCCCACCATTACTCACAGCCTCAGGCCTCTTCCTTTTCCTCTCAGCCTGGGCAAACTTGGGCCCTCGCTCCCTCAGGATCGGGGTGAGAGAGAGGCAGCGAGGAGCGAGGGGGGGCTCCTCCTCCTTTTCTTTTGCTGCTTCCAAGAATAAAATACCCCCTCCCTCCCTCCTTCCCTCCCTCCCTCCCTCCTTCCCTCCCTCCTTCCTATTTGGAGAGTCCCATCTAGAATTCAGTGTGGTTTATTCAAGTTTTGGCCTACAACTCCCAGAAATCCCAGCCAATTTACCAGCTGTTAGGATTTATGGGAGTTGTAGGCCAAAACCATCTGGAATGCGCATGCTCTGGCATACGAATTACTAACGAATTTCGTTAGTACTTAAGTTACATTTCCGAAATTTTTGGGAATTTTTTTTGTAAGTCTTTGATATACTAATCAAAAAAATCCCCCCCCCCCTTTTGATATAAGAATCGCCATTTTTGGATTCTAAACCATTCCTAGTATATATGTATATATGTGACATGAACACAAAGAGATCTAGATATCTTATGCCATACCTCTGATCATTAGCAAAATAAATACATTTAGAAATAATGCTTTAGAGGTATTTTCCTGCCCAGTGATGCCCAAACACCATAGTCTATAAATACCATAAAATATATAATTGAGATGAGAGGATGCCTTGTGACTACAAATTTTATTTGGATCGTGTCCTGTTGATCTTCCTAGTAAAAGTGCAGCAAGTATTGCCCCTTCTAATGTCTTTGGCATTTCAAAACATATTTCTGTCTTTTAAATCAGGCATGAGCAACCTATATTGGAGAGACTGCCAATGGGTCCTGCTTTGGGTTCGTTGTATCTCACTTCTCCCCACACAAATCATGTGGGAATAGCAATCTCTATATCCTCTGTGAGGAAGCAGAATTTATTACCCTATTGTTTTTTTTACTCCATCCTGTTTACCAGGATTATTTGGGTGTAAGGTAGGCTTGTGTCTTCAGGATAAACTTTGATCCGTTTCATGTCCCAGCTTTTGGTGTGGGCCCTGATCCGGGTTTTTTTTGGGAGCTTCCCAAAATCGGGAGGGCAGAGATCTGGTTTTGCTCTGGAGTACCAACATATCAGTTTTCTATTGGCCCATTATGGGAGAGGGGCTCCCCAGGCTCCCCTTCCTGTCATTTTAGACATTGAAACTGTTTTACTCTGGAAGACAGGCACTCAGATGCAGGCACGCTTGAGATTTAAGGAGGCTTCTTACCTGTGTCTACTGTAGAGGAAATGTGCTCAGCTGCAGGCAGGTACGCACACTTTCTGAGCCTGCACTTTAGTGGAGGGTTACTTAAATCCAATCTCTATTTCAGCAATCCTAATCAAAAACTGCTAGGAAGAAGACAACAAAAAGCATCCCCTTCCCAGCAAGCTGGAACTTATATGTGTTTATGTGTTTGGTGAGTAGGTTGTATTGTAAACACTCACAATATGTCAAGCCTGGTCCCCATGGCCATAAACATATTTTTCAACAAGAACTGCCAGAAAAAGGAGTTTTCCTTTAATTTGTTTCTGTCAAGATCTCTAAATATGGGTAGCCCTGGAGCACCTGTCCAATGTAATAAACAAGGCAATACCTTTGATCCTGTGACGTGTGTGTTTCCGTTAAGCACAGATCAGTTGCAAGCAGTCAACAAATATCTGAGATTATGGGCAGCAACTTCCATAACAAGCAGTTTGCCTTTCAAATGAATGTAAATGTAGCACAAATTTCTTTATTCTTTTGTGTTGGTTCCAGAAGTCTTTTGTGATAGTTCCCCCTTCATGCATTTTTGCAGTTGTTTTGATTAAAAAATAATCCTGCCCTCTTCCATATACCCCAAAGCTCAAATCTGGAATATTTAGATATTGTTATGTATATATGTATAGTGATTTCTCAATGTTGCATTTCTTCAGCAAGATGAATGTGGAGTTTGGGGAGGGGGAGAGATGTACCCTGTTTGTCTGGCCACTAAAATAAGTCAGTGAATAAATACTAATAAAAAGAAGGAAATTATCATTTCAAATGTGCTGGATGAAAGCAATATCTTTGGTGTTTTGTGACAGTTATATATTCATTTAGAAGTGGCTGGTGCAGTAATAATTTAGAGTACTTTCATATTTAGGTTTGGCAGCCTAATTCATTTTGATCCTCCAAGTACATCAAAGCTTTGTTTTTGCTTATGCTATAGCACTGAAACAAGGAAACAACAGTCTGGGAGAGGAGAGTTAGCTCCTCACTTCACCCTTTGACAGCATTTCTTCACACATGCCCATTAGAACAGGATGTTGCCTTGCTCTAATTGTATGCAATTAATGAACAATGATTAGAATGATGCCTTCAATGTGAAATCATTATTTTGCTTTATTTTTCTCTCTGTTATGTATGATACATAAATATCAATATACATTCCACACTTGTGCTAATGTAGCATGCAGGAGAGAGCGTTTTGTAATGACTTTTCTTTTAGCACAGCATGCCGAGTATTTCTTCTGCCCATTTCCAGTGTATTCCCTTATCATTTATTACGTACTACTTGTTATTGAGGTCTGTAACTGGGTAGCCAAGGAGGATGTATTCTATCTCACTTCCTGTTGCGTCTTAGACTTGAAGTGTACCCCCCTAGATCACACACACAGACAAGCTCTATAAACTACTTTTATTTAGAATAGAATAGTCCAAAAAGGTAAAGATAAGGCAAAAAGTAAGTCCCAAGGTAATTCTGGAAAGGTTCTCAAAACAGTGTAAATCCCAATGAAAGCAATCCGAAAATAAGGCAGTCCGCTCCTACGGTCAAAACATGAAACTAGAGTTCAAAGCCCAACAAAAACCACGGGCAAACAGGATACTTGATTCAGCAGGGCAAGCCGCTCCTGCAGTCACTTGAACTTGGAGGCTTGGACCAAGAAACGTTCAATTCAAAAGTAGCTTCGGGTCTGCCGAAATCTTCCCAGAGCCAGTCTTAAAAGGAATCTATTTTCTGTGAGTCCACTGAATTCCCCTTCTCAAATTCTAATCTTTCCTCGTAGATCTGATATTAGCTCTTCTATCAAAACCAGCCAGCTCGTTAGCCGTGCCAGGTAGACTCATATCTTGGTGAGAAGGCTCATCCTCCCTATTTCCCTGGGCCTCAGCTGGCAAGGGAGAAGGATTCCCATGAGATTCAAGGTTACAGGAATTCTCGCTGGCAGTCTCGAAACTTACTTCCATAGAATCTTCATTAACCCCTTTCTCGGGCCAATACCCATGCAACCAATCATTATCCCACGATAGATCTGCATCTACAGAAGTGTCCACCTCAGGCCATTCATCCTCCTCATTCTGGCCCTGCTCCACTGGCACCATTGGTACCTGGCTTGGACCACTAGGCTGGGGCACCACACCACTAGGCTGGGGCACCCCACTACTAGGCTGGAACACCACACTTTCAGATGAAAAGCTGATGGATATAGATAATAACAAAACGTATAAATAACCCATAACAAAATTTGATAAAACCTGAAGAGATGACAAATAGAGTAAATAATACTTAGGGGATACCAGATACTTGGTGATACATCCAAACATCTAAGATTTCCTGTGTTTCTAGAATCAAAGTTGATAATTATTATTACTAAATTATGAATTTCAATCAGTGTCTGATTGGATGCAATTTAGGATACATTCCTTGATGTGGATCAGGATGGTCAATATCAAACCTCTAAAACAGACCTGTACAACCCATGACCTTTCAGATGTCTTGGACTTCAGCTTCCAGAATTCCTGACCATTGGACAAGCTGACTAGGGCTTCTGGGAGTTAGAAGTCCAAATACCCAAGGGCCACAGGTTGCGCAGACCTGCTCTAAGGTTAAATTGCAAGTCCTATTAACTCTAGTCAGCATAGCTCATAGTGAAGACTGGCTGGGAGTACCTGTAGTCCAAAAATATTTGGAGGGCCTCAAATTGTCCAACCAATGTGGGGAAAGCAGAAAGGAAAAACCTACTTTGGATATTTGATGTGTTTTCTTTTTTCAGATAAGGATGTAAATAATCTTTGAACCAATAAAACTGAATTGCTCTGATATCTTCCACTAATATATTAACTACTCTTGCATTTCAGAACGTTTCAGGATCTTTCCAAACAAATGGATGTATCTTATGGCACTGTCAGGGATTCTGCTGTTTATGAATACTTTAAAGCAAAAGGAACAAATCCTTTAGAACAAGACAGCACCTTTGCTGAATTGTGGAAGACAATCAGTAAGAATAATGGAGCTGATAACTGTGTGGCAAACCCTTCTGAAGGCATCAGGAAGGTAAGAAGGGATGAATCATGAATTTGTCCATAGAAAGTTTGTACTCAGTATCTCCATATAAGGTAATACAAAGCCATTTTATGTTTTGTGAAGCAATCAGCCAGTAACAAGATGGTTTTTAAGGACAAGTGAGGAAAATGAAACACAGGGATAGAAATGCTAGTTATTCTTCCTAACAAAGCTTGCAAGTCTGTTTAAAACTAGAATGGTAGTGTCTTTCCTTTCCTATTTGACACAGAGATATGCACTTCAGTGACAATCAAAATCATCCTGCCTTTGATAAACTTACATTAGATTTCTGACTTTTCAATAGTTTTGTTCTGATCCATTGCAATTTTATCTGTACTTCTTCATGAATCCCTGATTCCTAGTTTACTTTCACTGTACTGCATACATTGCTTTGTACTGCATACATTGCTAAGCCAGTCATTTACATGGTAATTCTAAACACAACTTCACAAAAGGCTTTTGGTGCATTATAATCTAACAGTTGTAAAATAAATAAATAAATGTAGTACAAATTCAGAAGCTAACATCATGTGGAGAATGCAGCAATTTTTTTTATTAAAAAAGTGGTAAGCACGTCACAAACACAGAGGCCATATCTAAACTGTCATGTAATATATTACATGGCAGTGTAGATGGGGGTAAAGACTAATCTACTAATAAAAGTGATGTTCTTCACTCAAAATTGATTCAGTTATGAGTTTGAAGTTGGAGTCTGTCAGAAATTGAGATTTAACCTTGCTTTAGTTGCTCTAAGTAGGTACAACAAAAAAGAAAACCAAAACCTCATCAATTTTAATATGTCTTCCTCCTTAATTGCATCTCAATACTTCAAGTGCTTATCATAATTTCTCCTTCCTCATTTCATCTAATTGAGACATCTGAAATACTTGCAAGATTATGTATGTTTTATGTCTTTTTGGTTCTATCCAGAATAATCTACTAATATGGATTTCAGAATGTGTATCATGGATGATGTTACTTCTTTCTTTCTTTCTTTCTTTCTTTCTTTCTTTCTTTCTTTTCTTTCTCCTGTTGATATCCTTATTTGCCACATATCATCTCAATCTACTTAAACCTCATGTTTGTCTCATTAGTACAATTGTCACTTGCAATTGTCACTCTCACTTGCACAATTGTCACATGACAGGGAGCACTTCACTCCCCCCCCCCCCCCATTATGCATGTGAATATACATATTTCCACCTAAGCTGTCATTAGGAATCCTGCTATGTGGAGATGCACAAATACTAATGTATGGGTTATACTGATCTGCATGTATCCACATACACATTCTTTCTTTAAAAAATAAAAATTCAAACATGACTGAGCCTTCTTCCTGGTGGAAATTATCATGTAACCTGCTGGCCTTAGTCCCATCCCACCTATTCAACCCAACCCAATTTTGTCTCCCAGGTCTGCTATGAAGTTGACTATTGAGGATGACCACATGAAAAATTACTTGGAATATATGTGATTTTTTCAGCCAGAATGTAACATAAATGCCTTTTAAAAAAGTGATTGAAGGACCAAAGGTCCATTTGGAATCATAATCTCGCAAATACTTTGTGTCAGGAAAGTGGATGCTACAAATAATTTTAGTCCATGTAGACAATCCCCAAGATAAATGACAGTTCAAGACCAAATTTCACATTTGATCCTTCAGATGGAATGTGACTATACCCATAATTGGAGAGCAAACTTCCATAACTCTTTGTTGCTTCAGCTGGTGTTTTATTTATTCACTTTCATCCAGTAGAGAAGTAAATGCAGGGCTCTATCATCTGTCTAGTAGGCATGGGAAAAATGAAACGGAAATTAAATGGATTCGTTAGAAATTCGTATGTAATGGGACTTTTGATGTTTTACGTATTGCTGTCGCGAACCAGGAAGTACACTTTCTTTTACGGCACTTCGGGGCGCCATTTTTGTATCTGGGTCGTAAAGCATTCGTATGGTTTCTTTGCCCTTAGTAAGCGTGTTTTGCCATTGGCTGATGGATACCAGGTGGACATACCCTCCCCTTCACTCCACCTTTCCTTTAGCCAATCAGAGGCAAAGAAACATGGATGGGGTGAGCGAGGGCCTCCTCCTCCTCTCTCGCCAATGACAGCCCAGCCCTGGATCGAGGATAGAGAGAAGAGAGGGGCGCGAGGCCCCTTTCAGCTAAAATATAAGCCGACCCAGGCTTGGGTCGGCTTATATTTTAGCTGGAAAAAGCCTCATGCGCCTCTCTGCCTCTCTAGCCTTGATCCATGGATCGAGGCTAGAGAGGCGGGGGTGAGCGAGGGCACCGGGCGCGGGGGAAAGAGGGGCGAAGAAGAGAAAAGAAGGGATGGGGAACCAAAGAGCAAAGGAAGGAATGAAAGAGAAGGGTAGAGAAGGTCACAATTGTACTGAGAGCTAGTAGCTACTAGCTAGCTCTTATATTTATGTTATACATCTACAGATCCATTGAATTGCACTGCAGAGTTGAAGGGGATGTTCCCCATTGATTTTGACTGTTTCCCTGCTTTTCCTACTTTAGAACCACTTTAGAATTTCGTTAGTAATTAAGTTACATTTTAGAACTTTTTGAAAAATTTTTTGTAAGTCTTTGATATACTAATCAAACCCCCCATTTGATTTTAGAATCCGATTTTAGGATTCTAAACCAAGCCTACTGTCTAGCTATCTACCATTCATTTATCTATCATCTATCACAACTTGTGAAAAAGATAGAAAGAAAATACTTGGAATTAATGCAGAACCATTACTTCCACTGGAATGGTGCTAAAATAGAAACCAAGAAAGAAGCAGAAGCACGTAATAGTGATAACCAGGAAGCAAATAAAGTTTTTATTGATTAAACAGCAAAATTACATTTTAATTAGGAAGATTGAGAGTTAAAAACTCACCAGTTGATTTCGTGAAGCTGCTTTGGCTCTGGTGTTTAGCTGGATTAGGTACAATTATTAAAAATGGTATTTTCCTCCTGAAAACAATTAGTAGCCTTCCTTGATTCAGCACAAATTCTATATCAAAAAGACATTTCTATTGATGTTTCTATAATATGCACAATCTTATTAATTTTACCAATTAATTAAAAATCAACTTTCCTTAATTAGATAAATTAAAGCTAAAAGAACTAGCTCTAAAGAAGTGTTTGAAATTGTAACAGGTGCAGTGATGTGAAAATTCCCCGAATGACTACATTCTGTTGTCAGTTTATTTTATTTTATACAATTACTAGCTGTACCTGGCACGTGTTGCTGTGCACTATTTAGGAGATGCTGTGGCATAGTCTTCTTTCCTTCCATCCATCCATCCTTCCTTCTATCCTTCCTTCCTTTTCTCTTCCCTCTTTCCTGGTATTCTTCCTTTTTCCTCCCGTCCTTCCTTGCTTTCTTCCATCCTTCATGCTTTCTACCTTTACTTTCCCCTGACCTCATCTTCTTCCAAAAGCCTGGGCAAACTTGGGCCTTTTTGGGATTGTAGACCTGAACTCCCACATCTCCTCACAGCCCCAGGCCCCTTCCACAGGCCTCACAGGGGTTTTGGACTTCACAACTGGGAAACTTGGGCCTGTGGGAGTTGAAGAGACCTTTGGAAGGGGGTTGGGTTTGTGAGGAATTGTGGGAGTTGAAGTCCAAAACCCCTAAGAGGCTCAAGTTTCGCTTGGGCAAACTTGGGCCTTTCAGGGGTTTTTCACTTGAACTCCTACAACTGGGGAAACGTGGGCCTGTGGGAGTTGAAGTCCAAAAACCCTTGTTAGGCCCAAGTTTGGCCAGGCCTTTGGAAGGGGACTGGGGTGAAGGAAAGATTTAGGGGGGGTGTGAAGTGGCTGCCCAGGGAGCACCGGCAGCCCCAAATCGTCCAAAGGGGGTGTGGGAGGCGGCAGCGGCCTCTCAGTAGTCGGCGGCTGGTGAGGGATGGAGGAGGAGGAGAGGATGGCGCTGGGCACCTCTTCTTCCGCCGGTGCCGCTGCGGAGGCGGGCCTAAGGAAGGGGGAAGTAGGCGCCTGCTTCGCTCTTCCTTAGGGCCCACCCCTCCGTCCCTGGCTCCCAGGGCGCGGATCGCGATCTGACAGTGCCATGGGAGCCAGGGAAGGAGGGGTGGGCCCAGGAAGGGAGTAGGCGCCTGCTTCCCTCTTCCCTCTAGCCCACCCTCCTCGTCCCCTGGCTCCCAGGGCGCCGCAGATCGCGATCTGACAGTGCCATGGGAGCCAGGGAAGGAGGGGGTGGGCCCAAGGAAGGGGGAAGTAGGCGCCTGCTTCCTCTTCCTTAGGCCCACCCCTCCGTCCCTGGCTCCCAGGGGCGCCACGGATCACGATCTGACAGCGCCATGGGAGCCAGGAAGGAAGGGTGGGCCCTAAGGAAGGGGGAAGCAGGCGCCTGCTTCCTCTTCCTTAGGCCCACCCCCCTCCGTCCCTGGCTCCCAGGGCGCGCGGATCGCGATCTGACAGCGCCATGGGAGCCAGGGAAGGAAGGGGTGGGCCTAAGGAAGGGGGAAGCAGGCGCCTGCTTCCTCTTCCTTAGGCCCACCCCTCCGTCCCTGGCTCCCAGGGCGCCACGGATCGCGATCTGACAGGGCCATGGGGAGCCAGGGACGGAAGGGGTGGGCCTAAGGAAGGGAAAGCAGGCGCCTGCTTCCCTCTTCCTTAGGCCCACCCCTCCTTCCCTGGCTCCCAGGGCGCCGATCGCGATCTGACAGCGCCATGGGAGCCAGGAAGAGCGGGTGGGCCTAAGGAAGGGAGCAGGCGCCTGCTTCCCTTCCTTAGGCCCACCCCCTCCATCCCTGGCTCCCATGGCGCCGCGGATCGCGATCTGGGCGGCACCGCGGAGCCGGGACGGAGGAGGTGGGCCTAAGGAAGAGGGAAGCAGGCACCTGCCTCTCCCTTCCTAGGCCCACCCCTCCGTCCCTGGCTCCCAGGGCGCCGCGGATCGCGATCTGGGCGGCGCCGCGGGAGCCGGGACGGAGAGGCGGGCCTAAGGAAGGGGGAAGCAGGCGCCTGCTTCCCCCTTCCTTAGGCCCACCCCCTCCTTCCCTGGCTCCCAGGGCGCCGCGGATTTGTTGCTTTGGGGTTTAGGGAGGGGGGCTTTTGGGACGTCGGAAGGGGGCGGGGGGTGTTGTTTTGGGGACGTTTTGTGGCGAAGTATATGGGATCGGGCCGCCTCGCTTTGGCCGCCATGTGCGGTCGGTGGCGAAGTGTTTGGGATGGGGCCGGGCGCTCTGGCTGGCATGCATGAACGTTTCTAAACGTTTGTGCTGGCAGCGGAGAGGCCGGGATGGGAATTCCATTGCCCGTTTTTGGGGCCTGGTGTTTTGAGGTGTTAAGAGGTTTCTAGGGGCGATTTTTTTGGCTCTGGTTGTACCTAGTGATATGGCTAATGGGGCTGTCGAGTTTGGTGTTTCTGAGGCTTATAGTTTCTTTGTCTATATCTCCCGTTGCACGACGTGAAGAAATATATATATATAGATAAATACTGTAGTTCACTGTGTTCAGTTGATGCTCTTATCATATCCTTCTGAACAGTCAGCACCAGCTCTGGACATTCTATGTTACTCCTCTCTGCATAAGTATATGTTATACTAGAAAATCAAAGGTGCACATTTAATGGACTGAAGAAAATATAAATACATACCAGATAGATGTTATATAAGAACCTTTTCATGAGAAACCATTGTAAAATTGTTGCTCTACTTTAAGTGACATGGCTCTGATCTATGAAATCTTGGAATGGGCATCTCAAAATCAATATGTAGCATTCTCAACCCCAGAACTTTAGAGCTTCTGATCAAACAGTAACCTTCAGTATTCTATAGAGTACAGCTATGGCAACGACAAATAGTGCTATGTGAAAAGAATGTAACTCCTCCAAAATCTGAAATGACAAACTTCCCAAGAATACAATTATTACCCCTTGAAAGGGCGGGGCATTGCATTTCAAACTAATACCACTATATGTCTCTCCCAGCCCCCAGCTTCAATCATTCACAAGGTGGAGATATCAGCCGTTTTGAATATGGAGTTTATTAAGCTAACTAAAACAGATCACTAGACAACTGAATATTTCATCAATACAAGTAGTGTGGTCATTATTAACATGTTAACCCACTAAACCATTTCTAACTTTTTGTGTAATTGTAACACAATACCATTGTGAAATATACTGCTTTGAAATTGGGTCCATCATTTTGAAACATGCTGTACTCCTAACAGATCTACATGCAACTTGATGGCATGTACACACATTTTTTTTACATATTTCAGTGAATACTTTTTATAGTTGCCCCTGTCTCCCCCCTCTCTCATACACACAGAAGGCACTTTGTGCCAGTATTTATTCATTTAACATGTCAGAAGCAAATTGAAAATACAATTATAATGTATTTTAAAACAACAAACAAAGTTAAAAACTTGGCATTATGCTAAGTTGCCTTTGACTAGAAGCTGGCCACTTGGAGTGCCTCTGGTTTTGCTTACAAGAAGATCCTCCATTGTGCATGTGGCAGGATTCAGACTGCATTATAGTAAGTGGTCTGTAGTTTGTTCTTCTCCACATTCGCATGTTGTGGACTTTGCAACCCCATTTCTTAAGATTGGCTCTGCATCTTGTGGTGCCAGAGCACAGTTTGTTCAGTGCCTTCCAAGTCACCCAGTCTTCTATGTGCCCAGGAGGGAGTTTCTCATCCAGTACCACTGATTGAGGTTCCAGGTTTTAACCTGCCAGTGATTTGCATAGAAAAAGCATTGAAATGCAAAAAATATCAACATCAGTGCATTGGCCTTGACGCTTTTGATTGACTTGTTGGATTGAAGCTTAGAGTGTCTGTTTTAACTCTTAGCACAACACTGTTTTATTTTCATTCTTCTTATATATTACTAGCTGTACCCGGCACGCGTTGCTGTGCCCTATTTAGGAGATGCGGGGAAGTCTGAGTATATAAGGGTTTGAAATGATGCTACTTATGGTCTTGGTGGGTGTGTGCATGTGTATATGTGTGTATGTTGTTTATATATGTGGGTGTATATGTATATATGTGTATGTGTGTTTATATATGTATGCGTGTGTATGGTACTGTATATGTGTGTGCATGTGTACATACACATGAGGTGGGGAAAGGGGGAGAAGGGGTCTGAGGCTGAGAGAGGAAAAGAAGGGGGCTGAGGGTGAGGGGGGAGAAGAGAAGGAGCCTGGGGCTGACGTGGGGGGGTTTGGGGCCATCGGCTGAGGGGGAGAAGGAAAGGTCCTGAGGCTGATGGAGGAGAAGAAGGGGGCTGAGGGAGGGAAAAGAAGGCGGCAGCAGCGACCCCGGTCCTTTCCTCTTCACCCTCTGCCATCCGGAGGGCAGTAGCGGCGAGGGCTGCGTCCCCAGGCCTCGGCCACTTCACCCTCCGTCCTCCGGGAGGGCAGGCTCCGGGGGGCGGTCTTCTCGGAGTAACCAGGAGGTCTCCTTGTGGTAGCCGCTGCCCGTGGCGGCCGCCATTTTTCCTGGCGGCACCTCGGGCCAGGCGGGGGCGGAACCTCCGGTATGCGGCATCAGTTTCGGCCGGACCCTTTTTCTGACGGATTGACTTCCGTCGAGGCCTTTCGGCCGACCGGAAGTGGTGCGCCGCCATGTTTTTTGTAGTTTTTTGTTGTTTTTTGCAGTGTTGTTTCCCGAGAGCCGCAGAAGCGACCGATGCGGCAGAGAGCGGCCGCGCCGGTGAAGTTGATGGTGTGTGGGGAGAGGGGGACGGAATGGGTTGGGGGGGGGAGTCAGAGTGCGCAGTGTGTTTGCTGTCTCTCTGTCCTGCGTTGTGGTGTTGGGGGGTTGTAGTGCGCCTGCGCGATGGCTTTCACTGTGTTCTGCGCTCGTGGCCAGCGCAGAACGGGAGTCAATGGGCGGTTTTTGGGGGGCTGTTTTTGGGGCTGCAAGTTAGTGAGGTGGGTTTTTGTGTTATGTCTGTACCTCGTGGTCTGGGGAATGTGTGTCGTGGGATTTGTGTTTGGGGGGGTTATGGTTTGGCCGTGCATATACGACATCCCACGACCATGTCTCCTTTATATATATAGATGGAATAGTTCTTGCATTTATAGTATTAACACAGTTACAGGGCATGTATGAATACATATTACATAATATTAAACGTTCCATGTAAATGCATAAGGCATAACAGGATTGTCAAAGATGACAAATTCTGGGAGCTGAAGTTCAAAACATTTGGAGGACAGTGATTGAGGACCAATGATTTAAAGAAAGTACATAAGTCAAAACTGGTCCATATTGCTCTTGCATTTTTCTGTATGTCTATTTTTAATATATACATTGTTATGCACATTTTAAAAGTGTAGCCATTTTAGTTCGACATATTTTAAAGGCTTTTCAAAAGTACACAGCTACATGCCCATTTTGTCTTCTTCAGAATGCAATCAAATGAAAATGTCTCATTTCCAAGGCAAGATTTGTTCCATTTTCTGTCTCTAGAAATAGAATACAGATATTTTCATATAAAAATCCAAATCTAACAATTGGTTTTCTGGTTCTAATTGTTTTTTGTCCTCGCATAACAGTAGCTAAAACTGCACATTTCTGTAAATATTACTGTGTCTGTCAACTGCTTGTAATCATACACTGTTGCATGCATCCACATCTGGTTTTAGGCCATTGTGTTTTGTCAGTTCATTCAAAATTTGAGATGTAAAGCAAAGTGTCATTTTCATTTTCAAATTCACTAGAATTTGTTTTGGACTTGTATTTCCACATATTCATGCGTCCATCCATATCATTTCTACCATTTTATGCATTTAATTTTAATTATTCTGAAGTTACATAAAGTTAATAGCAGCTAATAGAATGGATCAACAGAAGTTGTATGAATCCTACTACAATATCACGTGCTTTTATAAAATGCTAGCTATTTTATATGTGAAACGTACCAATTCAGCTCTCTCTGCACTATCCCACAGTGTCTCCAATGTCTCCTATCATGGGGTAAACCAAGTTAACTTCTATGTTTTTACCCTGCATTATAGAGAGGATGTCCCTGGAAGTTGTCTGGATGTGCAGGAGAGACTTTAGGCTGATGAAGAGTATAGGACCAATGTAGGCAAACCCAAAGTCAGAATCACCTCTGAGATACAATAACTCTGTATGCTTCATGGGTTCATGGACCCCAAACACTTCTACATTAAACTGTTACAGAGGATAACTTCAAAGGGGCAGGTCCTAGACACCATCACCCCCCCATCCCTTAATCATCCTTTGTTCTTCATCACAATAATACATAGTTGAAATGACTTTCAACTTTTTTGCCTCTTCAATTGATTAAAATGGGTAGGAATTACTTCAGAGACTTTATTTCATTTATGGAGGCTAGAAAAGATAAATTGCCAAAATGTTTTATTTCTGTAGCACCTGGCACATATTTATATTGTTATAAAGGTTTTGATGGAGAAAGTAGTAGTAAAACTGATACATTCCCAGGCCTCCTGCCATTTTTCAAGAATCCTGTGATTTCAGTTGCATCTGAACATCTGTTTCCATTTACTATTGGGAGTTTTAAAAATGCAATGCATCTAAGGCAGTTCTTCCTAGTATTATCCATCTTCATTCTCCCCCATCTATTGTTATATGTCTCTTCATTATAGCTGTCACTGTCATAAAGAAAAAACTTTATGTTTTTATCCATTGACATTTTAAGGTAAGGCCTGCAAGTATGTATAGATGCCAAACCAGGATGTGAGCAAAATAAAGAAAAGTTGAGGGCTTTGAGAAAGGCAAATAGAATATACAAGCATTCACATTAGAATATTCTAGTATTCATCTCTTTAGATCACATGAAATGATTTAACTACACTCTGAAGAGTTAAAAATGCATTAGTTAATCCTTAAGAAATTTCATTAATTTTATCAAACTCGTTTGCTTCCCCACAGTATTTTGAAATATAATAGAATTTTGATATAAGTGAGCTAAAATTCTTGAGAAATGAATTTTTCCCTCTCCTGGAATTGTCCTGTCTTCATTCAACTCTTTTGGCTTATCTAGATATTTATAAAATATTTATAAAATTTTGTTTTATGAAAAAGAATTTCATCAGCAAATGAAGACTTGTTATTGGTCTGTATGGATAATAAAGATGAATCATAGAATCACACCACTAACTGTATGTCTTGCACAGCCAATCCCATCATTGTCACTTGTCTGCAATCAGACTCTCAGTAACTTATATCCGGATTTGCTCAAGTCTAATATGTCACTGAATCAAACTAGTATCTCAATTTTCAAAACCTTGAAACCAAAAAAGTATTTGCTGCCAAACATAATGCACAGTAGTAAAAGGTGTGCCATTGTGATTTGGCCAAAAAAAGGTGTGCATTACTGTTGCTTAGAATCCCTCTGTTATAAACAATTGTGTTAGAACACCAAAGCTTCCAGCAATGGAAAAGAAAAACTTGGTGTGCATCTATGCTATAGAATTAGTTTGGTTCAATGCTTTGGAATCCTGGAGGCTATAGTTTGGCAAGATTTTGAGTAAACAATGGTGCTTCACCAAACTACAAATCCCAGGATTGCATAGCATTGAGCCAAGACCTTTAAATTAGAGATGAAGTCCTTCAAACAGGAGCTCCAGGTGCAGCTCCTGAAGCAGCTTCCCCTTTTGCTTTGGCTAAGATTACTGTATGACTTAAATCTAATGTGCACCCAAATTTTGGAAAGGTAATTTAGCCCAAAAAGGTGGGCATTTGATTCAGGTTAATATGGTAATTTGACATGATTTAATATATAAATTGGAAGAATCACTCAAGTAGAAAGAGTGCATACCAGATTATATGCCAGCATAGGTGTACCCCTTTAATGTCTACCACTTACTGTGCATGAAAATCTCTGCTTGGTAGCATGAGTGAGTAAACAGTGTGCTCTGTATATCACAAAGCTATTGGAAGTGTTCCACATCACAAACCACTGAATTTAGTTAGATTCCTCCACTGACTTTAATGAGCTCTAGATCATGCTTGTATACACATATGCCCTGATTAGTTTACTTGCAGACTTCCTTGCCATCATCAGCCTAGGGATATTGTTTTAATTAGCAGTGATCTTTCTAGGCCAGGTACATTAGCTTCTGATGTTTAAATTGATTTTCTCATTCCTGCATCCTCATTTTTACTTTTCTAACAACCAAAAACAAAAAAAGGGGGGGGGAGCAGAAGTGAATAAATTTTGTTTGAATACCCTGCATTCTTAAGCAGTCATGTTACAGCAATCATGTGTATAATCAGTTTTATAGTCAGGAGCATTATGGAAAGTGTATTTATCTAAAAATGTGATCATTCAACTATAAAGCCTAATTGATCTAGAGCTGCAGGAAGCCTCTGGCCGGGGACAGAAGATTTTGATGTTGATGATGCTTTGATTGATTCACTAATATGTGTGTATTTGTGTATAAGTTACTATATGTCCATACATAGTCATATAGTTCAGGGTTTTGTTTTTTTTCAGGAGATAGTTGGGCTACCTGGTTCAATTTCTTCCACTCCACATTTCCTGGGAAACAACTGATCATGGAATTACAACATCTTTTACCAAACTACTAATCAAACATGTGAAAATACATCTACAGACTCAGCTGCTAAGAAGAGTTTTTTAAAATTAATTTTAAAAAACATAGATTTTTCAAGTATTTTTTACATTTACATAATAGAATGTAAAACTCATAGAACCCTTTTATTGTAGCAGATGCAAAACTCATAAAAGGCCATAAAACTATCAATCAAGACACTTTATTTTATTTGCATTTCTCTCTTTCTCCATATATATATAATTATATATATATATATATATATATGTTTTACTTTGACATTGGCAAACAGAATTAGCATATCAATATTTGGGATCATTAATGAAACATATATGATCATAATATTGCTGAATTAAATTTAATTTTAGCATAATTCACATTTTAAATTATTTAACTTCATTTTGCCAGAGAATTTGAACAGCAGTTTCTTTATTTTTATCTAGCAGCCTGAGTTGCTACAGGAGAAAACCTTAGCATAAACCAACTTGTTTTTAATAACATAGTGAAATAAAATATAATACACATATTTAGCTGTCACTCTTCACAGCTCATGGAATATGAATAAATAGACTAGTTTCTCGTGTCATCTAAAATGTCTATAACTTCTTGGTTTTTTTAAAAAAAGAATAAAACTAACATTTGAAAATGGAATAGGGAAACTTTTTGCATGAATACAAAAGAGAAGAGCAATTTAATTAACTTCTTGTCTGAAATGTTGACAACAGTGAAGATGCTTTCTCCTCTTTCCACTGAAAATGTTTATTTTCCTGTTTCGTTTTTTAAAAAAAATCAGAGCAATACCTTACTAGTCAACAGAAAGGGGATTGGCTATACTAGATCTGATCTGAACCAACACCGAGGACCGGGTAAATGAAGTGGAAGTGGTGAGATCCATAGGTGGGAGTGACCATGTGCTCCTGGAATTTGTGATACAGAGGAAAGAGAAAACCAAAAGAGGCCAGACATGTAGTCCAGACTTTAAAAGCATTGACTTCATAAAACTTAGGAAAATACTGAGTGTGGTCCCATAGACAGGAATGTTTAAACAGAAGAAAATTAATGCTAGCTGGGAGTCTCCTAAAAGTGAGATAATGATGGCACAAATGCAGTGCCAACAAGGAGAAAAAAAGAGAAGTCTAACAAAACCAGAATGGAGGGCCAAAGAATTTTCAACAGAGCCAAGATTTAAAAGAGTCATGTATAAGAAATGGAATGAGAGGAGGGAATCACCAAAGAGGAATTCCCCAATCTACTAATTTTTTTAGAATTATTTAAAATTTTAAGTTTTAACCATAACATATTTTAAAAGACAAACCGCAAGAGAGTGTTCTGGGAATTGTAGTTGCCAGTTGTGCCCATTCTTAGCCAATCAGAGCATAGACACAACCATGCTTTTTATTGACTGAGAAACAAAGAGAGAAAAACTTCAACTCTCATCATGCTCTGAAAAGACCTTTTCACTGCCCACCCTATGCAAGTGCTCCTGGTAAAGTGAGTTCCCAGCAGGGCCCTCTCTGGAGGAGGAACCTAGGAAACCTTTCCAAAGAAAATGGAGGGACAGTGGTGCTGAAGGGGAGAGAGAAAAGATGTGGCAAATCCCTGCTTCAGGTATATTGCAGATTAAACCCCTTCCTGTCCAGAAACTGGATAAAATCCTCTCCCTTAATCCATTTTGTCGGGCTTTTCCTACCTGGCCTGGATTTTTGGCTCCCTCCTTACCTAAAACCCAGGAGCAAGTGGGTTAAAATAACATAATTCATCTCAGGTTTCAGTCCCCATCCCTTCCCACAAAACCAGGCTTTCAAGTAACATGAGTATTCTATGGAGGGGTCTGCACCCTGGAGTAAGTTTTTTTGGGGGGTGGCCTGGTGGGATGGAGGTGGGCACCCTCCCTCTCTTTCAGGCTCTATGAGCTTAAAGAAACAAGGCGGCTATGGGAACTGACCCCAGAACTGTGGAAGCAGTCCCAGGAGTCAATCCCCATGGGATCCATACCTGGAAAGAGCCAAACCTTTCAAGGCATTTAATTAATGTGGATTAAACTGGGAAAACTCAGTTTTCTCATTGTGTGTTCACTTTTATCTGAGGTGTTGTTTGGACACCTCAAGTAAAAGCGAGATAGGTCCTGAGTTTTGGGGCTGTCTGGAAGGGCCCTCAGTCATTCCATCTATGCTTCCATTTTATAAATATGACCCTATTACCATCTTTATTGATGCAACCAAACATACTATCAAGCACCTCTGTAGTATGTGTCTACTGATCAGATATTTTTTACAACTGTTACCGAACCAGCATTTGTGATACTTATGTGGAGCAGACATATTTACTGGCTTTGCATGGCATGTTAAACTCCATCTTCATTCCCTATTTTTGTAAGAAAACAGTTCTGCTACTGATGCAAAACACAAACTGCCCATGTTTCCCCCTTCATTACTCTGTTGTGAAAGTGCCATCCATGTCATGAATGACGTTTTAAATAACTTTAAAGCATAGGTTCCTTTTATTGCAATTTCCAGCATGAGAGGTTATATCAGATTACAGAAAAAACATTCAAACATAGAATGACATTGAACATACAGACATATAGATTCTATGCAACTACATTGGATTTACAATTACTTTGGTTAACAAACAAACAAATATTTTACTGGTGTTTCCAAAATTATTAACCCATCCATACATCCTTCCATTCTTCCATTCATATCCACACATCATATTAAATTCATATTGATCAAATCTTCACATTGAATTTCTTGTGACATCCATTTCTGCCCTGTAACAACTTTATGTCACCATGGTTTTCAGTGGGAATTTAAAGAATGCTCCCAAATTTCTCATACTTAGCATATCAAAATACCACAAAGACAAGATTTCACAGAATGTGGCTAGCATAAATATCCCAATGCAGGATCATGGCCACTGGTTTTGCATGGAGAAAAAGTTACATAAGAACAGTGTTTTCTGAGCAAAAAGCACTGCATTAATTTTTGTGTAAATTTTGCATGAAAAGGTCTTGAAGTGTAAAAATCATTAAAAATATACAAAAACTATCAGACCTTGCTCAGTAGGAATAATGTCTCTCCATGCTACAGCAAAATAAGCCAAGATTTCCATCAATCAGTATTATCATATGTTATTATTTCAAAGAACAATTCATTAAAATGTTGGCAGAAGCCATACAAAATCACTTCCAGTATAAAGCACTCAATGAGAGAAGTACGTTGTAGGGCACTAATGTTATTTCATTTTCAACTCCATGGTGAATTTGAACTACAAATAGAGTTTCAAGAAATCACTGGGTTTCCCTTGTGGACACATAATGGTTCTCCTGTGCAGGACTGACACTGAAATGCACAACCTTTATTAATATATTTGACTTCCATCACAAAGCTTGACATGGCACTGTATGCTCTAATTTCAATTTTCCCTTTCTTTAAATCACATTTCACTCAAGCTAACTGAGTGAAGTCCCCAACTCCAACCCCCATCAAAGCTTAAGTAATGTGTATATATTGTGCTAAAATTAGGATCATAGAATTAAAGGGAGGGGAAAAGAAAGGGCGATTCCTGCTACTGAGAAATGCTTGTCACAAAGGGTGGGCCACCATTCAATTTGTGGCTGGGATTTCACAGCAGCAGCTCTGCCAGCCAAGAGAAGTTAAGGGCAGTCATCCAATTGTGCCAAACTGGATCCAGCACCATTGGATGGTTGGGTCTCCCTCCCACCTCTGCAGGTGATGGTAAGGATGATCCCAGGACCAATCCAAAGTTTGACAGTCCAGATCAGCCCTGCAATATTTGCCCATATAGCACTTGTCTTCCAGATTCCTAGAGAGAAGCATTAATCAAATGCATGAGTACTCAAATCCACAAAAGTTAAATTCACAAAAGTGGTGAGCCAACTGAATGTTAAAATCTTAAAAATCACTCAAATATAAGAGACGAGTAAACTAAGTGACTGCTTTCCAGCATAGCCTTAAGAGGCTTAAATAAATAATCTCTGGTTGGGCTGTTGTCCATTTAATTTGCTTTACCAAATTCTCAATCCAGGCTTTAGCACCCGAGTGCCATATATTAAAGGGGGAGGGGAGAGAGCAAAGGGGGGAGATGGCAGCAAACATGGCCAAAAAACTTTATTTCAGCCTTACATTTTAGTTCAGATTGGAAAGCTTTCTTCAGAATGATAGGAAAAATTCTGTCTTAGCCTAACACTGGCTGTACAGCTGAGACAGAAACAGCAGTGTTCTTCTTCAGGCATTGGCTTGTAATAGAAATGGAGTGCCTACCGATGATAATATTTCCCCAAGCACCTGTGAAGAAAATAGGAAGCATACTGTAGATATGGGCTATCATTCCTGCCAGCAGACTGCAGACTCAAGAGGACTGGTGAGGTGACAGTAAAAACCCTGAAGCAATAGACAGATACAAAATAGATGAAGCAAACATGTCTGGTATAATGTTGTGTCTCAGGTTCCATTTGCTCCCGATTTTGTCTCTATTTTGTGAAACACAATCCAAGCTGTGCAGCAACCAATGTGAAGTGATTCCTCATAGGCTGCAGTAGACCTGTTATCTACACAATATTACTTGTAGGCTTGCTCAAAAACATTCTGTTGCCTGAGGTGAAGAAGCAAATGACACTTATCTCTTTCAGTTAGCATATAGCCTCCAAAGTCATCAAAGATATTCTGGTACAGG
Organism: Anolis apletophallus; assembly: GCA_030556195.1. NCBI lineage: Eukaryota > Metazoa > Chordata > Lepidosauria > Squamata > Anolidae > Anolis > Anolis apletophallus. Next base: position 150,005,212 of record JARBWK010000004.1, read on the forward strand.
AAGCAGATTTTTAAAAAAATAAAACCACTTGTACCTATGCCTGGCAGTAAAAATATAATAACAGTGAAATACAGCTTGCTATCAGAGTTTGTCAACTTTTTGCTATATAACAATTAGTGTAAACAGGATTCATGTTGCATATTAGGGCTGTGTGATCAATGAAAAAAATGTTTCAAAAGTCATTACAAAATTAGGGGATGCCTGTGTTCCATTTCTATAGAGTTTCTAAAGGATAGCTATTAGGCTTGTTTGATCAAGGAAAAAATGGTTCAAAACTCGTTTTGGATGTAAAGGGTGCAGGTGATTCGATTCTGAAATGATTTCCAAAATTTTCCGAAAAAGTCGGAATTTTCTGAAATTTCCGAATTGCTTCATTAATGGCGGGCGCAATTGCTCAATACGCAAAAACCTGCAAACGAGACAGGCAAAACTTGGGGGATTCCCTTTCCCTCAATTTTAGATCGCTAATGACAAAACTTGCCAAAGTGGTAGAAAAGATTCTCCTCTGTCAGCATACTAACTTTCAACATGTACAGAAGATCCCTGGGGTTTTTACAATTTTTAAAGTAATTTCAGTAATTTAATAAGGAATATTACAAGAAGAAATGTACTGTCTCCAGGATTCTCTTGGAAAATTTAAATGCCATACCATTTATTATTATTATTTATTAAAATCTATCTGTTTTGCATATTTGTCTAGAGCACATCCTTATGAATATGAGGAAAATGGAATTTATTTCATAACATTCAATTAATTTACTACATTTGCTTGTTTCCAAGATAAGCAGAGACTAGACCACTGTTTGACATTGCCTCATCCTCCCAGATCAGGAGGGAGGAATCCCCAGAGGACCGATTCCTTGACTGCTCTCTGGACGGCAGCGTCCCATCCTGGCCCTCCAAGTTGTTTCCAAAAGTACAACGTGTAACCCCAAGGAGAAGAAAGGGGCCTTCCAAACTTTTATTGTGTGGTTCCCCAAGGAAAAGATTAGATTAGGGGTTTTTCTCATTTTCAAAAGTACAACGTGTAACCCCAAGGAGAGGAAAGGAGAATAAGGGATAGCTATGCAATTAGGGAAGAATAGGCTAAGGGGAGAAAGGGAGTATAGGGTTAGTTGACTTCCCATCTTCTTCTTTGAGGGATCTATTTTCTATTCTTCTGTCTTCTTTTGTGTTTCATCCTAAACTTCTTTGTAAATTAAGGGATATTTGCTAAAGTTGGATAGGTTTGGTTCAGAAAAGCCTAAAAGCCATAGACCTTGGGCTTCCAAATCAGTTTTGAACCATGCAGGAAAACCTTTTTTTTACATAAACATTCCATAATGTTTGGATATCTCTCAAGGATATTTTAATTTTAACAACCATTAAGCAACTTTTGTAAAGCCTAACAGTTTTAAAATCTCATGGTTTCCCTTCCTCAGCAATGCAAAGAGGGATGAGGTGGGTGTGGCTAAACACAGTCATTCTTGTAGTTTGTGAAGGCCCCCAATGGTAGAGATTGCAGAAGGCCCTGCTGCCTTGCAGCTCATTAGGCAAAATGGCTGAGCAGCAGTCCTTGTCTAATGAGGAGGACGAGGAGGCAATACACTGCCTCTGCCTCCTCCTTCGCATTAACAGCTGAGGCAGGCCTGGAGTGGAAGAGCCCCTCAGTCAGGCTGAATCCTGGCAGTGGGACCCAAGTGGCACCTGAGGGCTGCCCTCCAGAGCTGCTTGGCTCCTGCTCCTCCTGAAAGTGGGTTCTCAGCAGGAGCCCCTCTGGAGGAGGAGCCTAGGGAACCTTTCCAAAATAAATGGGACACTTTGCTGCCAGTGAGGGAGAAAAGATGGAGGCGGCAGATCCCTGCCTCAGGTATAGTGTAGGTTAACCACTTCCTCTCTAGGAACTGGATAAGATCCTTCTCCCTGAATTCATTTTGTTGGACTTTTCCTACCCGGCCTGTTTTCAGAGATTATATAAAATGGCCCACCAAAATACTCCGAATCTTTTTTTGTTCAAACTGATTCTGGCCCATGCCTAAGAAACACAAGCAGATTTGCATGTGCGCATAATGCAATCAATTTTTTAAAAAACTTCTGCCAGATTTATCTCCCACCAATTGTTTATTCAAGCTCTGTTTAATATTATAAAATTTACAATAAAAGTTTCAAAGAGTTCTAATTTGTCTCAGTTTATGCTTCCTTCCATTTCACAGCCCAATTAGCTGATCAGCTGTTTTAGGCTTTTAAAAAGTGGACTTGTGCTGAAGCAATCTCTGCAAGGGGGAGGGAAGAAAATCACGTGTTTTTCATGAGTGCAGGGATATAAAGTGATGTGAATATGTTCATTTTCCATCTGGAATTGGGATAAAGGGGGACCTTTTTACCCCATATTTTTTGTCCATTGCAGCAAATCAGTTTGAATTTACCACTAGAATCATGTAGCCACCTCTCCCCCCTTTCACTCTGGAAATCCCATTTTTAGGTCTGTTTAGATCAGGGGTGGGCAATTACCGGCCCTCCAGGTGTTTTGGACTTCAACTCCCAGAAATCCTAAGAGCGGGTAAACATGCTGGGATTACTGGGAGTTGAAGTCCAAAACACCTGGAAGGCCAGTATTTGCCCACCCCTGGTTTAGATGGCTATAACAATAGCCCACCAGATTATCTCTTTTTTATTGAGGTATGCAATGTTGACATGACAAAGCCAGAAAAGAAATCACATGTGCCAATTGGAGAAGAGGGGAGAGAGAGAGGGACTGGTGTTCTTCTCTTCTAAAAATAAATGTGACTCCCCTGGACCTGATGGGAAAATACATAACATTGTTATAATATAAATAACTTGGAAGCCAGTGTTTATGATTACTCATTTATTTGCATTAGATTCTTCAACACAACTGTTTCTCTGTCCTTTGTACATTCACAAGAGACTTAAAACATTAGTTAAATGCATCGGGAAGCTAATGATTACTTTCACCAAGCAAAATGATCCCCCCTTCCTCCGAATTCCCATCCAGGGACATTACTGATACTTTATGTTAACAGAAATGATTTATATTCATCACACACACAGCATGTGCTCACTGTTTGGAATCTCAATTAAGGCTGACATTTGCAGACAAGCTTGTGTAGGTGTGTACTAATATAAGTCAATACTAGCCACAAGTGAAAGTAGAAGGCGAATATAGCTTCGTAACACTAATGTGGCATTAGGCAAAAGCCTTCCTTTGATTAGATCACTGTTTTCCAAGATTCTGATAGTTGAGGCACATTATTTTTTACTGAAATAAAACTTAATACACGGTTCATTCCCACACCTGCAAAACTCTATTTTGTGACAACATCTATGGATCTTAAAATGAAGAATGAAGTGGATTTCCCTCTTAGCCAAAGGCTAAAGAGGGAGAGGAGTTTGCCCCCTCCCACGGAGAAAGAGGAGGTTCTTAGAACCTCTGGGAGGCAGGGGGCGTGGCCTCCCTTTAGGAAGGCCAGCCCCCTGAAGAGCTCAGTTGGAGCTCTGCAGCCGGAGGAGACGGTCGGTCTCCTCCTCCAGGTAAGCCTCCGATCTGGGGGAGCGGGGCCTCATCTCTGCCCCCCCATCTCCCGGAGGGCCCGCGCTATTCCCTGCGCCCCCGCTGGGCCGCTGCCGCCATCATGGCAGGGAGCGCCTTTTCCGCGGCCCGCCCGTAGGCCGGGCCGCGGATTAGCCCAGGACGGGAGGCAGGCAGGCTGTTAGGCGGCTGTTGCCGCCTTCGGCGGGAACCGCCGCTTCCGCGGTGGGGCGGGCGGGGGGCGAGTAGCGGCCGAGGCGCCGTGCTCTCGGCTCCCCGCATGGCCTCATCGTCGGGGAGGGCGCCCTTCCGGGCGGGGGGGGGGAGGTGAAGGCCTTTAGCCCGCTCCCCATCGCTCGTGCGGGCCGCTCGAGGCCTAGCACGGCGGTGCATGGCACCAGCGGTCCAGAGGAGACCGGGGCTGGTCTCCTCGGGCCTTGCTGGAGTTCAGGGCGGACGGGAGCTTGAGCTTGCCGCCCCGGTCTTGTGGCGAGGCCGCGCGGCTGGGGCGGGTCCCCTTCCTGCTTTTGTCCTCCGTTGGCGCCCGCTCGATGGTAGGGCAAGCCTGCAGGGTTCATGTGAGGGCGAATGCTCCCTTTTTACCGGGCCGCCGTCGCCCTGCATGGGCCTGTTGCCTTGGTGTTGGCCGGGTTGATCCTGCACCCGGCCCCTCCCCCTTCCCCCCTCCTTTTAGTTTGGAGAGGATTAGTTCAAGGAGGCGCCATGTTGGCCGCATGGCCGTCGCTCTCCCCCTCCCCCTTTTTTCACACTGCTTGGTTGGCGCCATTCTATGGCAGATGCCTGGGCCACGCTGGTGGGAGCTGGTTTTTCAGCCTCCCTAGCCTCCATTATAGTGTGTGCAAAATTGAAGGTTATGAGTTCGAGGCCCGTCCAACTCACCAATGGGTGCTGGGCTGTTTACAACAGTTGCAAGAACCTGCAAGGAGGCTGGCCCTCGGCATTTATATGCCACACGAATTAATATTAAGAAAGGAACCTTGGAACTTCCACTCAATATTAGGCACGGCTTGGCATTGTTTATTTACTGAGCCTTTGACTGTGGGACAAATTTTGTTGCATCTAAGGTCGTAGTCTACTGAAAGCCGGGTGGCTCGGCCCTCCGCCTTGCCCCCTCCCCGACCTTATTAGTTTTTTACCACCGGGAATGTTGCACAGTTAAAGTTAATTGCTTTAGACCTCTTTGATCAGTTTTACAATTTATCTCGAGTGAGCTCCTGACCCTTGTTGTAGCTGACTGCGACTTATGTCCGACAGCATTAGTAATTGAGTTACTAATTTTAAGCAATGCATTTTCATGTTACCTGGGTCATTTTAATTTTTTACTTAAGGAGGGAGCTCCCGACCCTTGTTATAGCATAGTGTTGACATAATGGCGGTCAACATTACCAATTGGTTACTAATTTTATACAATACATTTATTAATTCACCTGGGTCATTTTAAATTTCAATTTGTGGGGTGAACTCCTGACCCTTGGTATAACCTACTGTTGACCTAGGTCAGACAGCTTTAGCAATTGAGTTGCTAATTTTAAGTGATGCAATTTCTATTTTACCAGGGCCAATGTAATTTTCAGCTTGAGGAGTGAGCTCCCGACCCTTGGTGTAGCTTGCCGTTGATGTATGTCCGGCAACATTAGCAATTGTTACTAATTTCAAGCAAGGCATTTATAAATTCACCTGGGTAATTTTAATTTTAAATTCGAGGAGCGAGCTCCCGACCCTTGGTATAGCTACCATTGACCTAGGTCGGACAGCTTTAGCAATTGAGTTGCTAATTTCAAATAATGCAAATTTTATTTCACCAGGGTCAATTAATTTTCAGCTTGAGGAGTGAGCTCCCGACCCTTGGTATAGCTTGCCGTTGACGTTGTCCGGCAACACTTAGCAATTGTTATTAATTTTAAGCAAGGCATTTATTATTTCACCTGGGTCATTTTAACTTTAAAACTTAAGGTGTGAGCTCCTGACCCTGGGTATAGGCTATTGTTGATATATGGCTGACAACATTAGCATTTGAGTTGCTAGAGTTCAAGCAATGCATTTATCATTTCACTCAGGTCATTTTAATTCGTACTTGAGGAGTGAGCCCTTCGACCCTTGGTATGGCCTGCTGTTGACGTATGGCTGACAGCATTAGCGATTGAGGTACTAATTTTAAACAATGCGCCTATCATCTCACCTGGGTCACTTTAATTTTCAACTAGGGAAGTGAGCCCCTGACCCTTGGTATAGCCTACTGTTAACCTATGGTGGACAACATTAGCAATGGATTTACTAATTGCGAACAATATTATTATTTTACCTGGGTCAATTTTAAAGTTTAACCTGAGGGAGCTCCGGACCCTTAGTATAGTTTATTATCGACACGTTTGCCAACATTAGCAATCGAGTTGCTTATTTCAAGCAATGTATTGTCCTGTTATCGCTTAACTTGCGGAGCGCCGGTCGATGGGTATAGCTTACCGTTGACCTACTTCGGCCGGTCAACATTTGTAATTGAGTTCTAATTGAAAGCAATATAATTTTCTTTCACCTGGGTCAGGTTAAAATTTTAACTGGAATTTGAGATTTTAACTGCAGGAGTGAGCTCCCGACCCTTCCTTTAGTTTACTGTTAACCCATGTCGGTTAACATAAGCAATGGAATTACCGAATTTTAAGTAACGTAATTATCATTTTAACTGGGTCATTTTAATTTCAACATGAAGAGGGAGCTCCCGACCCTTGGCATACTTTACTGTGGATTTATGCTTGGCAACTTGGGCAATTGTGTTATTAATTGCAAGCAAAGTTATTATCATTTAACTGACTTGGAAAATCAGTTGTCTCCTAAGGAGACATGCTCCCTCAGCCCTTATTTATGGCTAGAGAGTTAAACGTATAACCTCTTCCTTAAGGATCGTACTGTTAGGCCTGGGAGAAACACTCTCCCAGGGGAGTTTGATAAACGTGTTTCCTTTTATACAGAAGGGGATTAGTCTTGAGGTCACACCCTCTCAGCCCTGTATATGGATACAGAGTTTGCAAGCGCTTTTTCTTTAAAACAGAAGAATTAGTCATTGAGGTTATGCCCTCGCAGCCTTATAAACGGCTGAGAGTTTGGAAGCGCGTTTTCCTTAAAAAACAAAATATAGTAGTCATTTGAGTTACACCCCCTTTTAGCCTCAGAAACTGTGGGAGGTTTTTTAAAAAAAAGGGCGTTTTCTTTAAAATACTAGAAGATTAGTCGTTTGAGTCATGCTCTCTCAGCCTTATAAATGGTGGGGGAGCATAAAAAGCGCATTTTCGTTGGGACATAGGAAGAGTAGTTGTTGAGTTACACCCTCTCAGCCTTATGAAGGGCTTGGGAGTCTGAAAAGCATATTTTTTCTAAAATTATAAGAAGAGTAGTTGTTGATCTACACCCTCTCAGCTTTACAATGGGCTTGGGAGTTTGGAAAGCGTGTCTTTTTTAAACCATAAGACGATTACCCATTGGTGTTACACCCTCACAGCCTTTTAAAGGGCTTGGGAGGTTGAAAGGCGCTTTTATTTAGAACATAATAAGAGTAGTTGTTAAGTTAAACCCTCTCAGCCTTATGAAAGGCTGGAGAGTTTGAAAAGCGCGTTTTCTTTAGAACATAAGAAGAGTAGTTCGAATCTCACCTTCTCAGCCTTATAATGGCTAGGGTGTTTGAAAGCGCGTATTCTTTAAAGTATAACAAGATTAGTAGTTTGCGTTACCCCCCCTTTTAACATTATAGACAGCTGGGGATTTTTGGAAAGTGCGTTTTACTTTAAAATATAACAAGGTTTGTTGTTTGAGTCACACCCTCTCAGCCTTAAATCGGCCGGAGAGTTGTAAAGCGCGTTTTCGTTAAAACATAAGAAGATTAATCGTTTGGGTTACACCCTCTCAGCCTTCATTATAATAATAATAATAATAATAATAATAATAAAAAAGGGGGCTGGTGATTGGGTAAGCCCGTTTCTTAAAAACAAAAGATGATTAGTCATTTGAGTCACACCCTCCCAGCATTATAAACGGCTGGAGAGTTTGGAAAAGCACGTTTCCTTTAAAACAGAAGATTAGTTGTTTGAGTTACACCCTCTCAGCCTTAATAGGCTGGAGAGTTTTGCAAGGCGTTTTCTTTAAAACAGAAGAATATTAGTCACTTGAGCCACACCCCTTTCAGCCTTACTTGGCTGGAAGGTTCGAAAAAGCGTTTCTTTAAAACAGTTGCAGGTTAGTCTTGGGACCATCCTCTCAGCCTTAAAACGGCTGGAGAGTTTGAAAGAGAGTTGTTTTCATAATATAGGAAGTTTAGTCAGCGAGTTACACCCTCTCAGCCTTACAAATGGCTAGAGAGTTGAAAATGCGTGTTTTACTTTACATCATAAAAAGATCAGTCATTTGAGTTACTCCTTTTCAGCCTTAATATAAGGCTGGAGAGTTTGTTAAAGGTAGGTCAGCCTTTGGCAGATGCGTCCAACATACACAATGTTTTTCTTGAAACAGAAAAAGATTATTCGTTTGAGTCATACCCTCTCCGCTGTACACGGCTGGAGAGTTTTGTAAAGCGCGCTTTTTCTTTAAAACAGAAGAAGGTTTTAGTTTGGTCACACTGTCTTAGCCTTATAAATGGCTGGAGAGTTTGAAAACGCCTTTTTCTTTTAAGACAGAAGAAGATTAGTTGTTTGAATTTCACCCTTTCAGCCTTATATACGGCTGGGGAGTTTGAAAGGCGCGTTTTCGTTAAAATAGAAGATTAGCAAACACTACAAGATTAGTGGTTTGAGTCATACCCCCTCAGCCTTAGAAATGGGCTGGGGAGTTTGAAAGTGAGTTTCTTCAAAATGTAAGAAGAAGAGTTGTTTGAGTCACACCATCTCAGCCTTATAAATGGCCGGAGAGTTTGGTAAATGTAGGTCAGCCTTTGGCAGATGCGTCCAATATACACAATGGATGCTCATATAGTCATTATTGACCATTGGTGTGTCAGTCACATGTGGATGACACGCAGGTAGCCATCTTCGCTGTTTTACAGTAATGGCTGCTTGGCAGAAATGGGGCTCAAGGGAGTCCCTACTGCTAGGGCTTGACTATGCCCCTATTGTGGGGATTTTTAGGATACAAGGGAACCTTGGGATTATTTTCTTGATATGGGCCCTGCTTCCATTCCGGGAATGGAAACGTAAAGGGCTGTCCGGGAGGATTTTCCCTCGTGGCTTATGCCCAACGGGTACCTCCTGGTATATGTAGCAAACCAGGGTATGGATCGGAACCCTATGATGGGGTTATTATTGGCTACACACTTTTCATAAATAAGCAGGCATGGCCCGTAAGTCACGTCCGTGAGCCGGCCATCATTCAACACCCAGTTGAGTGGGAAGCGTGTTTGGGATGGTTTAAAAAGGGCCATGTAGAGTGAATTGGGCCTGTCTGATGGTAGTGACCAGCCGTTAGGGGGTCACACATTTCATTTTGGCCAGCATTTGGGCTTGGTCGCCATTACCTGTTGGAATGGATTGGTAGACGTGGTCTACAGCAAACTTGCATTCACGGTCCTTGCCCCCTGTTGGTTTGAGGCTCTAAGCTGAGACTGGCGGAGTTGTCCACATCAGGGGGAACGGCTTTGGCTTGCGGATGGGCAAAGCGTCTTACAGGCCCGAGCAAACTTGTACTGTGTGGCTGGCATGGCCCTGCATACACATCGTCCGGTCCGCCATTATGCCATCTTGTTGGTGGCACGGCGTGTGGAGATGTGAGAGTCCTCATAAAGGGGGAACAAGGAAGGGGCCATGCGGTCAACAGTACGGGGGGTAGCACGCTACCTCCTTTATCCAGGGCTCGCGACAATGCTTTGTCTGCTGAGCGGTTGGATTGTAATATCGGAATTGGGCAACGTTCCGTTCGTCTAACAGGATAGGGGGTGTTAGGACTCTCGGTGGGGGATGGGGACTAGGTGGACACCTGTCCCCATCGGTGGCGGAAAATAGCTAGGGAAAGCCCATTGTCGGTGTGCACCTAAGGCACCTCCTTCAGGGGTGAGGGCCATTAAGTTAACATTCACCTCAAAGTTCAAGTTGAGGGGTTAACGAAGTGTAATGGCCCTGGAATGAAAGAGGCTGATCTCAAGATCGAGTACAGACCTCTCATTCATTTCCCTAAAAGGGGTTGCCCTGGTTGGATAATCAGGTAATCCAGGTGTTTCGCCCAAAATTGATATCGTTAGCCGAGGGGGCATGATACCCCGGCTAGAATACACCTTGATTCCTGACACCTTCTGAGTTAGACTTAAGGAAATTAAATAGGTAACTTTAAATAAAAGTTGCTCAATTTGAACCCAATACTTTGTGTCTCGTCTCTTTTGTTCAGGGGGTTGGAGGGCAAATAATGTTATTAAATTTCTTAATCTACCCAACTGTAAATATAAAATAATTACATTTAAGAAGTCGTGATGAATATATTCAGAATTGAACAAGTATTTAAAATCTTTCTCAGCAAGGATTCAGAGCAAAGTCATTACTTCTCTAGGAGTTCGCTTTTACCTTGTAATCATTTTTTATTTGGCAGGGAGGGGATTACAAGTATTTCTCAAAAATTAATCTCCTTTTTTTCCTTCCACCAATATATTTACTGGAGTTGATAATAATTCTAGTTACGTTAAACTATGCAAAATTTCATTTTTTAAAATCATGATCTATTTGAATTCTGGCACAGTGAAAAGCCCTACCAATGTACTTACAGTGAGTATGTGCACAATACTCATTAATACTTACAGCAGTGAACAGAAAGGGTGCTCTGACAGTAAGATGTCCTGCTGAGGAGGAGAACAGCATCAAGAAGTTTTGCATTGTATTTGGGAAAATTTGCTGCCATAGAACAGTTTTTCTTAGTTTCAAGTGGGGAAGAAAATATGGGTTTTGCATGGAAAACAATGTTTTTGCAGTGGAGTTTGTATGTGGCAGAGATTAAAGTGCAGAAAAACAGTTAGTCCTCCATATCCATGGACTTTGCGTTTATTTATTCAGTTGTCTACAGCTTGGAAATATTAAAAATCCAAAAAGGAAACCTTGACTTTGCCATTTTATATAAAAAGCTTTACTATGACATTATATGTTATGTGACTTGATTATCTATGATTTTTCTGTAGACAAATTGTGGTTTGTGATGTGAAACTTTTATTTTGAGCAAAGACAGTACAGTGAGCCTTTGGGGTTGATTCCAGGAGTCCCCATGGATACCAAAAGCAATGGATGCTCAGAGAAGAAATTCAAGGAAATGTTCCTTTTTGTGAAAGTCGTTAGTGCTGTGAATATTGTACACTGAAAATAGTTAAAAACTAGAGAGGCTGATATTATATATCATATATGTGATAAACTATTTTATTTCCGATAAAATTAAAGATGAATTTGGAATATCCACACTCTGGAATAATATGTTAAATCATTATGGGAATCTTCAATAACTGCTGTGATGGAGTAAGAAAAATATCTCTGGTCAGACATTGAGACATTTTAAAGAAAAGTGCACAACTTTGGCATGGAGCCAAGGATGAGCTTAGAAGTTTTATGAGGACATATCCATGTGTGAAATATTTGCATTCCACTTTTTTTAAAAAATCATAATTTTGGCTGCTATTTTTACAGGCAAAGAAGGGGAACTATGCATTCTTATGGGATGTTGCAGTAGTGGAATATGCAGCATTGACAGATGATGAATGTTCTGTGACAGTCATCAGAAACAGCATCAGTAGCAAAGGATATGGGATAGCACTTCAGCATGGCAGTCCATACAGGGATCTCTTCTCCCAAAGGTAAAACAAAACAGGTGTTCCTTCCGTTACTTCCAAGCATCTTGATCATTGGTTAGAGTCTTGAGGTATTTAATCATAAATTGCCTGAATAGTAATGTATTCATCATTTTGTCCCTTCTTAGACAAGCCTCTACACTACAGCACTTAGGAAAGAGTTGAAAACTTGGTTTTTCTAGAAGGCATTTGATAATATTTAGACAGTAACCAGAACTGATTGCCAGTCACTTAGCATTTTATATCTACATTTTGTGCATTCAGCTGGTCTGCTATATGGATTACATGGATCTTTTAACTGATTCTATTTTTAATAAAGGTTGTTTTATCCAGTTTATATACCTGGACTACGCAATGTATTGTTGTTTTCAATACATTACGTAGTCCCTCTACGGAGGTGAGAAGATCGGGATACAAAAGTTTTAAATAAATAAATTCATGTTGATGTCCTTTATTTTATGGTGGGTTTTTTTGTATTTTATGTATGGCATCTTTGTGTGCTATTTTGTAAGCTTTCCTGAGTCCCTATGGTGGTGGGGTATAAATAAATTTTTATTATTAATATTCTTCTTCTTCTTTAGGGTTAGGATGTAGTGCATTCTATTTGGTAATTCAGGTGGATGGAGAAGCAGAGATAGAAATGTCTTCATTCAGTTGCGGTTTAGCTTTTCCCCATTTGTGTTGGCAAAATGGTATGACAGAGCCATGCATTGTTGAAAATGAATAGTGGTGAAATAGTGAAAACTTTCAAAGGGGAGTAAAGAAAACCTAATTATTTAGCCAATTTCATAGCTATCAGTAAGACATGGCAATATATGGATGACCTCGCAGGGCTTTACTGTTCAGTGTTTCACCCAAATTCCATTGAAACTTCTTATTAAAATTTAAGAATATAAATAGTTATTTAAAATGTGAATAGGTTTACTTACTGATATCCAAATAGAGGATGGGCCAAAAATTTCAATGCCTTGATCCTTTCATGATTAACTGCGGTTTCCCAATGGATATCAGGTAGTGCAATACTGGCTAAACAGTATAGTTTCTCCAGTGGTGTAGGGTGTACACATCCTGTGATAATGTGTCATGTCTCATTAAGAGCCATATCCACAGTTTTAACGTGGTGAAATGTATTCTACACTGGGCATTCAGTAGCAGAGTAGCAAAGTGCAAGGGCAGATGTCTTCACTGTGAAAATCCCTAAATGGGGGTCAGTCAGGTCAGGATTATGTACCCACAATTTAGGTTTGATTTATGGCATATTTTAAGTTCTACATCTGAACATTAGGAGTGTGCATTTTTTCATTAGTCCTCATAAATCAGATCAAATTTATTAAATTCATCCTTACGAGGTCATATGCAATATGTGGGCATGTCCCGTGCCAAAAATTTAAGAATTGAAACTTACTCCATACTTTTTGTTAGTTTTGTAAATGTCAGAAGACTTCCAAAGTCAGTTTCATATTCAGTGCCAAGAAGCAAAGCTAAAAAAACCAAAGCCAAAAAAACTGCCTTAGTGCCTGCCTTGCCTTTCCTCTGTAAATTAATGACCTCTCACCATTAGGAGCAGAGAAAAGAGGGAGCAGCTTCTGTGAACAGCACAGAACTCTGGGAAATGTAGTTTGGGAAGGAAAGAGTCCTATGCCAGAAAATTCAAAAGGCTCTCCCCTAAACTACATTTTCCAGAATACAGTTCACTGCTCAGCATCAAAAAGATTTTTTTATTTACTCTATTTTGATCTCACCCTTCTCACCCCAAAGGGGACTTAGAGAGGTTTACAGATTGGCAAAATTCAATGTTCCATATTGAATTTGCCCCTCCATAGCCAACCAGAGTTACAATATGATTTTTTCTGGGGTTATAAATGTCATTTCCTCATTGGTTCTATCATAAGAACATGGCAAAAGTTTATTAAACTCTTTGCATGAGGGACATCATATTGTAGCATATTTTGCTGTAGTATCCCCAGTCCACCAACTTAACATCATCACCCACCCGTTTAATAAAGTTTTTGGCCCAAAATCAAAGTTCCTGGAGTACAACTACTACTTTCAAAGTAAAGACTACACAATTAAATAGCAAATAACGCTTTCAAACTAGGAACACGCTATTATTACAACAACAACAACAAAACTTTATTACGGTCACTGACCAGCACAAGCTATTATTATTATTACTATTATTATGATGAAAAAATACTATTTAGGAACATATTTTCTTTATTATTAAAAGTGCTGTTTATAAAAAAATTCTCACACGTTTTTCAGTGACTTTTCACATCTATGGATGCTCTGGGGAGAAAAATCTTGACACAAAAAGTGGACTGTCATCCATTTGAGATCACAGTTCACTTTGCAAAATTCTAAGTTTTTTCCATTTTCCACAAAATATTTTTTTTACAATATAAGGCCAAAAATGTGAAAAACCTTGCAATGTTTTTTTGGTAGGATATTGGAAAAAATCAATAAAATTTGAAAGTCTTTATGTCCTCATCATTATTTATGTTGTGCCAAATCTTGTGCATTTTTCTAAATGGTTTCGACACATTTATTGTGAAATGGGCATAAACTTTGGTAAAACAATACATGTGAATGATCAATATTCAGGTTTCAGTTACAAATTTCCTCTCTCTAAGATTTCCTAATGGAAAAATAATGCCTTTTCCTCCATTAAATCATTTCTGCAGGATCTTAGAACTACAAGAAGCAGGATACTTGGATGTATTTAAAGAAAAATGGTGGCCTCGAATGGGACGATGCGACTTGAACAGCCATACCAATGCACAGACAGATGGGAAAGCTTTGAAGCTTCACAGTTTTGCAGGGGTCTTCTGCATTTTGGCAGTAGGCCTGCTCCTGGCCTGTTTGGTGGCAGCCCTGGAGTTGTGGTGGAGCAGCAACCGTTGTCATCAAGAAACACCAAAAGAGGTCCATAACTTTTATTCTTATCACAATTAGGGGTAGAAAGTGTAAAATCACACAGAGGGGGGGAAGGAGAGGAAACTGAAGATATGGAATTTCTTAAGTGCTTTCTCCCAACTCAGCTCACTAGTCTATGAATGGAGATAACTGCATTTAAATACAGTTTTTTAAAAATATATATATCTCATATATATTCCCTAATGTTTGTGTTTTATGGGAGGTACCAAAATGACAGCTCTGGCAACTAAAGTCCTGTATTTATTTATAGAGCAGATACAGCCTGGGCAGCAGCAGCACTGCAAATATTCCCACATTGCCCCACCATTGTGCCTCAACTTTGCCATGGAGAGATCATCTTTAGGGGTAAGAGAGTAGCTCAGGGACCATGCCTTTGGCCCCTCTGTTAAGAATCACAGACAAGGATGTTTAGAGCTGCCTTAAATTCATATAATCACAATTCCTATTCTCTTTAAAATCAAACATATGCCTAGGTCACATTTGTCTGCTGGCCAACTGGGGAACTGCCGAGTTGGTGCCAAATGCCAATGTCACATAGCTACACATCAGAGCTCTCTAAAACATCATCTTTTGAACCCCCCCCAAAAAAAACACTCTGGACAATTTTTTTTCATTTCTTGGTTTGTATTACAGTGCCCAAGTAGCAATGCAAAAAGATATCCTACTCTATACTCTCAGAGAAAGATCTTTTAAGACTATTTGCATTATTTGCTTCACCCAATCTTGGGTGAAATATTCTGTTGGCATGGACTTTGAGTACCACCTTATATGGACCATATACACACAAGTGCTCCCCTTCCCTTCATTTTTGACATTTCACCCTATGTATACATGTATAAATCAAGAATTTTAGTCAAAAATCAATCCAAAATCCCAGATTGACTTATCCAATATCCATGAGTCAGTATGAGTATGAAAAGTTTAGCAAAAAAAAGAACTATCCACTTATCTGAATAGAGTTGCAAAGGCCAATAATTTAGTCCATCCCCCTCTATTCTCACTGCCATTTTTGAATGTCTTGGTGAGGGAATGCTGGTGACTGCCAAGGTCAGCTGACGACCTGAGGTGGCATGGAGCTTTCCCCTCCACACAGAATCACCCTCAACTTAATTATGGGTCATTTCAAAATCCATAATTTTGACCCCAAATTCTGACCTCAATTTATATATGAAGTCAAGTTGAATATGGGCATATATGGTAATTCAAATACCTACCCACAAGTAACTTACTAAATTGAAAACTATACATACAGCAGTGTAAAATAATTTGTGGCCCTTCAGACATTGTTGGACCCAACTTCTTTCTTCTCTAGCCAGCATATCCCTTGTGAAGGCTGACTGCAATTGTAGTCCAATAACCTTTGAAGAGCCCTCTACATGAACCATACTGTATGTCTGCCAAGAGCTTTATGAGCAATATTTGCAGTTCTAAGTAGGCAATAAGAACATGAGGTTGTTGGACCTTTACATGTGATCAGTAAGCTGCGTTCGCCTCCATAAATATACTGTAAACCTTTAACTCTCACCATTTTAGGGGAAGTGTATGCTGTTTAAAACAAGAGTAGCATGTTATTGGATTTCAGCTTCCATTCTTCACTATTGAATATAATGACTAGTATTGATAGAAAATGAATGAAAAAAATACAAAACAGTTGAAAAAAATAATCCAAAAATAGGTTTTTCAAGTGCTGAGAAACCTGGACAAGAATAATCCTGGATTGATTAAAATATTTACAGTTTGTGACTTTTTGTGTCAAATAAGTCCCAAACTCTAAATGTTTTCATCAGTCCATGTTTGCATGTGATTGTATTGCACAGAAAATACAATTTTCTGTGTAGGAAATGGAATTTTCTGCATGGAAAATAATATTTCAATGCAGAAATATTATTTCCTGCTCAGATAATGCTGTTTTCTGTGCAGACAATGGTGCTTTCTATGCAAATCAATTATGAACAAATTGTATACTAGAAAAATCCCGAATTACATTCTTTTCTGCACAGAGTGTCATTTATTATATACAAAGTACTATTTTCTGTGCAAACCAACCATCTGTGACTTTTGTATGGAATAATTCTGAATTGTATATACCATATTCTTCAAAAACCGTGTGGCTTCCAAAGACTTTGGTTGAATCTACTCTGACCTGTTATCCCAAGGGGGAGGGAGTGAATCAGCTCCAAAGCAGATGCACAACATTGAAGCATTTAAATCAAAGTCTTGGATTGCCCCAAATTCTCCCAAAAAATCTGAAGTAATCCTTAACTGTGGCCCATGTAAGCAGTTGGGTCAGTTCTGAGATTGAACTGTTAACACAGCTGTCCTATATTACTTGGTATCTATTGGGCTAGGGTCACAGGATATCACTCACTGTTTGCCTCCCATTCTTATCAACAGGCAAGGCATGGTTAGTGTTTATTGCTTATCAGATAAAGAAACATCCAAAAGAGTGCAAGAGCAATTGGAGAAGAGAGGGAGAAAAGGAGGGGTATTCCTCTTCTCTATTCTCTGTCACTGGTGCTTCGACTAGCATCACTCTGAGCAATGAACAGTAGCCCTGTCATACCTGCTGGCAACTGCAATGACAGGAATGGGAAAAGGGCAATAAAGATCAGCATCAGCTGATGCCTAGTTGGGTTCAGTGAAACTGGACAGTCAAAACTCCAACCAGCTTCTTCAGAATTCAGGGTGCTGATGGTCAAACCATCCTGGGCTGATCTGGCTTTCAACCATTATAGAGCTGTCACAGCAGGGAGAAAACAGCTGAAATTGCTGTTTGCAATAATTGACAAGAAACACATCAAATAATTTCATCCCTATAGGAGATTCAGCCCACAAACATTTGAAAGGACACAGGTTGATGGCTTCTAATTTAAAGAGAACCTCTTGAAAGATTTGTTTATAAGACTGAAAATAAATGAAAATCCTCCAGTTAACTTTCATCCCCCATAGAGATCAATCAATCAATCAAAACTTTTTTACGGTCACAGACCAGCACAAAGCGGGCACAAGCGCCCTAAGAGGAGAAGGACAACTCCCCAGTAAACAGTTATTTAAAATCAGACTAGCCCATAGAGATACTGTTATATCCCATATTGCCAGTTACTAGTACATTGAGAATAACATAACGAGAGAGAGATTGCCAAGATGTATATGAAAATAGAACAGCAAAGAAAAGACAACAGTCAAGTCCTCATGTGCTCATTTCTTTGAGGAAGATAAAATTCCTTTACAATGAAAGGATGGGAACAGTACATAAATAAGGCAGGTGCTCTTATAGAAATTGGTAGTGCTATTTTCCTTTGTGTGGACATATGAGTGAATCTTTGTTCAATTCATTAACAAAACAGTAAGTCATTCAGACACTTGAGTGGTTGATGGCCTTCCTTTGCACCCCATCTTCTCTTTTTCTAAAAATAATATTCTTCAGCATTAAATGTGTGACTTTTACTTAAACCATATGAACAATATGAAGTTGCCTGCTTTCAAAAGCTTTCCTTACACCTATTTCAAAGCATTAATAGCCATCTTGCAAGAAAGACAACATCTGCTTGCATCAATTAAAATCTTTAACAGCTTTACCTTCCAGGTAGGCTTTGAGACATCAGGGTACTTGAACTTTCTTTTATCTTGAACAGATGTTTTGTATCAAAGACGTAAAGCAGCAGTCATACCTAGCAGGGCTAAAACATAAACCTATCACATCTTACTTACTTTCTTTCTTTAGTTGCCAAGAGGATGCTTAGCATATATGAGAATAAGCATGACATAGTTCTCGCTTAAAGAGATTGCATTAAACTATTTTTTCCCAACTTTTGTAATTTTTCAAAAAAAAATATTCACAATTCTGCTCAAAGATAATAAGATAGGAGTAGGTTTTTTAGTAGTTTGAATGGTATACCAGGAATCTGAAGCCCTTTCTACACTGTCATATAAAATTGAGATTATCTACTTTGAACTGGAATATGGCTGTCTAGACTCATAGACTCATCACTGCGTTCAGAGGTTCTTAACATGCTTGAGGTCCCAAGTTTGAAGCTCTGTAGGCTTTCAAGCACACGGCAGAGGGCGTTCTCTGTGGCCGCCCCAGTTTTGTGGAATTCGCTCCCAGCCAAGATGCGGGCCCTGCGAGACCTGATGGCCTTCCGCAGGTCTTGAAAGACCTGGTTGTTCAGGCAGGCCTTTGGTGACTGACCGGCACCTGAACTGACAACCTCCATCTAGCTGTGCTGCCTTTGCTCTTTGTACGAGTCAGCTTGTTCTGACCCGCTGTGATTGATGTATGATTGACTAGGATCCTTTTATCGTGTTTTTATGATGTTTTAATTTTTATGTGCTTTTATATGTTGGAAACCGTCCTGAGCCTCGGGAAGGGCAGTTTAGCAAATCAAAATAATAAATAAATAAATAAATATAATCCAGTTCAAAGCAAATAATGTGGATTATCTGCTTTGTTAATCTGGAATATGTGTCAGTGTGAAAGGGGTCTGAGAAAGAGAGCAGAGCTTGACTCCCTGCTGAACTATGGAAACCACTCTTTCAGTCTTAGAAGAAGGCAGTGGCAACCCTTCTCTAAATAAGTCTTTTCCAGAAACCTTTATGCTAGAATGGAGTTGGTTTGAATCAGGTCACAACAAGAACAGCAGCAGCAGCAAAAACAAAAACTGCATAGAAACAATCAGAGAATGAGCAAGGGAAGGTGAAAGATTGTTCTTCATGTTTAGGTTTATACTCATCTATGCATCCTATTTATGCATTCTGTTTTTCCTCCAAATAGTCATCATCTTGCTTTGAGTGCAAGAAATCAGGAGTCTGTTTTGTATGCATTTCCACAATCTATTTTTTTCTCATAAAATGAAGCTTTATTTGGCATGAAAATAGCTTTGCTCTGTTTGTTCATGCAGCCGTGAGCATCATGAGCTCATTCTTCATTTGCAAGGAAATGATGTGTGGAATGCTCCGTCTATACACAAATACATGTTAATATGAGGACTGAAACCTTTAGTTCACTCAGCTGGCAGATTACTAAGCTAAAACTGAAGTGGCTTAAAAGCTTCACAGCCTGGATGCAATGAAAAAGGGGTGGGGATTGAATGGGCTTCAGAGTAGTAACCATAGGGTAAAGACAACATTTCCTCCATAACATTTCACTTACTAAGCAGCTGTTTAGTCAACATGAAGAAACCTACTATATATCTTGTATGCAGAGATGGGGGAATCTTCCCCCAGTATTTTTGATATCAAGTCCCAGACATCTCCACAAGCATAAGCAGGAGATATTGAATCATGAAAATGTCAGTCCAAAACATAGTTTAGAGCAGTGGCTATCAACCTGTGAGTCCCCAGGTGTTCTGGCTTACAACTCCCAGAAATCCCAGCCAGTTTACCAGTTGTTAGGATTTCTGGGAGTTGAAGGCCAAAACATTTGGGGATCCACAGGCTGAGAACCACTGATCAAGAGGGTTGAAAATCAGCTGGATAGTCTCGTTCCCCCAGTACGGGGGACGGGGACGGGGGATGGGGACCTTAAAGTCATCCTAACCCCACCATCTGCTGTCCACCGTACACATCTACCCATGGTTGTTTCTCTATGATTTTCATCACAGATTTTTTTTTCATCAAGTCTGGTTTGAACTTCCATAATCTTATGGAAGGATTTCAACTTCATAGAGCAATCATCTTTTTACTCACATGTAATCCCACTGAAGGAAATTGGATATCCTTTTGAGTAGACTCTGCTATTCCTCACTGACAGCAGGAAGATGCTTAATAAACAAGGGTAGACTTTGAAGATAAAAGCAAATAAGCTTATTATTAACACCCTGTTAGCTCTGCAATGCTTCAGTAAAGATCATTAAAAACTACTCAGAATGGTGTCCCTTTTTAAAGATCTGTGCATTTTTTCTATTAAATAGTAAGCTATCTCCTATTCTCAATTACTTCACTTTCTTTCTTTTTTAAAAAAAGACAATTTATGAGAAGCTTTTTAAAAAAAATCTTAATAGGTTCATTGGTTAAAATGCAGATTATTGGTTCTTTAATTGGCTGTTAGTGCCAGTTACTTGGTTTGATACTTTTTGCTGTGTGCTTTTTCTTCTGACATTTTACGACCACTTCTTCAACACTGAGTTCTCTTTGGAGAATGAACATTACTTAATTAGCCAACTTCATGGTCACATATGGCAAACATGGCCTACGTATTTAAAAACAAACAGGTGAGTGTGCTTTGCATGCTTCAAGGTATACAATCCCTGATTCTTTTGTTTAAAACACAAATGACAAAGGACATTAGCTACTCAGAAAGTCAAACCTACAAAAGAGTCGTATAATCCACCTAGACTTGGACCAAAGATTTCAGCCAGGCCCGGATTAACTGTTTGTGGCGCCCTAGGCCACACTCTGGAAGCCTCACCCCCGGGGGTGGGGCCACTTGTGGGGCAGAGCCGCTTGCAGGGGGCTGGGCCACTTGCGAGGGTGGGGCTGTGCATCAGCTCCTCCCACCCTCCGACTCAGGCAGGCCGCGTGGCGCCCAAGCCAGCTTGGCGGAGGGGACGCTTTGGGGAAGGAGGAGGAGCAGAAGGAAGGAAGGAATCCTTCCTTCATTCTGCTCGTCCTCCTTCCCCAAAGCGTCCCTCCGCCAGACCGGCTTGGGCACCACGTGGCCTGCCTGAGTCAGAGGGTGGGAGGAGCCAACACACGTGCATGGGGCGGGTGCACTGGAGGCTCGGCTCCTCCCACCCTCGGACTCAGGCAGGCCACGTGGTGCCCAAGCTGCCCTGGCAGAGCGGGGAGGCTTTGGGTAGGAGGGCGCCACGTGGCTTGGGCGCCACGTGGGCAGCCTGAGTCAGAGGGTGGGAGGAGCTGACGCATGTGCGTGGGGGTGGGTGCACAGTACACTGGAGGCTCTGGGAGTGTGTAGGCGCTCTGCACGCAGGCGCAGAAGTGCCCAAAAATCGCCATTTTTAAAAATAAATAAATAATTTTGGGGGGGGTCCAGATTTGCCCCCCCCCCCGCCATGGCTACGCTCATAGGCCATGGCTACACTCATAGGCCATGGCCTAGTGTGGCCTTATGGATGATCCGGGCCTGCTTTCAGCCAATGATACCCCTCCCAATCCTCCTCCTTTTGTAGGGAATACAAATGCATGGGGTGCAGTTTGGGGAAATTGCTATGGTTTCATACTATGGAATCATGAGAGGTGAAGTTTGGTGAGACCTCAGCACTCTTTGACAGAGAAGGCTAAAGACGTAAAAGTAAAACTCACATGGTTCTATAGCATTGAGCCATGGCAGTTCAAGTGGTGTCAAACTGCATTATCAGTGTAAATTTATCACTCGAGATGTTCTTCACGGCTTAAACATTTTTTTAAAAAGCTTCCATCTATTCATAGCTACATGATATTCTCCATAGTCTTTCAGAATCATTTATTGGAATGCCATCAGAGCACTACAAACTATGAGTCAAGTTTGGGGGGAGGGGGTATCTGATCTTCCAAATCACCCTTGGCAACAGCACACCCACCTCTTCTTTGAACAGTGTTGGGATTATTATTGAATATAAAATGTGGTAGGATGTTCTGTAAGGCAGTCAAATACAAAAGCAAAAGCAAAAGCAAAAACTCAACATCTTCACAATGGACTAACAACAAGGTTTCTTAGAAGATCAAGTACAAAGCTAAGTGTATGTGCAGTTATGTAATGTAGGTGGTGATCTAGCATTCTAGCCATCAATTGTAGAAGTATTTATCAACCATGATTCAGGACCTTTCCATGCAGCCATATAACCCATAATATCAAGGCAGATAATCCACAATATCTGCTTTGAAGTGGATTACCGGAGTCCACACTACCATATAATCCAGTTCAATGTGGATTTTATATAGCTGTGTGGAAATGGCCTCAGTGGGGTTTCCTTCTAATAAAAATTCTGCTTAACCCATGGGTCATGGTATCACAGGAAAAAAATGTAGAGATCATATCAGAGAGTTTCTAGTAAGAAATTGTAATTTTTATGACTGCAGATCAGGAACAAATATTTGTCCATTGAACTGTAATACAGAGCATAACATTACTTGTAAACAATTCACTGCCCTGGCTACCTTTACAACATTGTTCCCCACTGAGAATACTGATTGTACTTACATTTCCTCAGATCTGTGAAAATACCTTGTAGGTTTTTTAAACATCAGTTGGTTGTTTTTCATTTTAAAAAGACACATGAAAGCCGTGGCAGTCAAGAAAATGAACTAAAATTGCTGTACCTGTCCAAATTTCCATCTGCATCATTTTGTAGCAGTTAATAAGGAACCCAGAAGTTAGATGCGAGCAGTGAGAGGTCTCCATGGAACATTTTCCAGAATTGCTGGGAAAAAGAATTCTCAACAGTGGTCCTTTTTTTGGATTTTCTAACTGAGGTTGCATAGTATTATTATTCTTTTTTCCTTCTTTTTCTATTGATCTTTTATCTTGTTAACACATCTGTAAAAGATTCTGTTCACAGAAACTAATATTTTTTTATTGCAGATGTTATGTGAGACAAGCTGATCCTTTGTGTCTTAAGTCTGCCAATGCGTCTCACAGCCTTACTTTTCATAGAGTTGTGTGACAATTGAACAGGTATTGTGATGTAACAATACTAAGTAATAGGCCTATTTCCGAATGGAAAAATGCTACTCGGAAGTCAATTCGGAAATTGGTTTTGCTCTGGCTTCGGATTTGAATTCCATTTTTTAAAGCAATTTTAGCCAAATGGAATCGGATGTATTCCGATAATCGGAAGTTCTTGGAAATATGGGGAATCTCTTTTCCATCCATTTTTGACTGCTACTAGAGGAAAGCCTTGCCCGAAGCTGATAAACTCCCACTTTGGGCAAGGCTTCCTTCCCCTCCAAGCCAGGAAGGAAAGCCATGGCGAAAGGAGGCATTTTGCCCGCTTTCGCCATGGCTTTCCTTCCTGCCTTGGAGGGGAGGGAAGCCCTGCCCAAACCTGAAATAACATCCGAGACCTCTCTGAGAATGGTGACGGAGGTTTCAGAATGGCGATTCCACTTCCTGTTTGGGGCGCTGTTCTCGATATCACTTCAAATATCAGAAGTCCCGAAAAAAACTTCCGATAATCGGATGTATCCGATTATTGGTAACAGGCCTACTAGGTAAGCTGACTGCAAAGGAAGACAAGTGTTCCAGTTAATTTGCCACTTGTTTGGGATGTAGATTTCAACAAGGACATCTTCAAAGATTGAATTTGTGTAGCTTAGCTAAGTACCCTCCCCCCCAAGCCCCTCAACTCCTGCTGTCTAATGAAAAGCATTTCAATCATTATGAAATGACAAACTTGTTGCTCTTTAACATCAGAAAGTGAGTCATGTTTGCCTGTTTCATATCAGATCACATTTTTTAAAAACACACAACACCTTGAGGATGACTCTTTCCTTTTATATGCTTTCATTGAAAGGGCCATTCAGGAGATAATGCTGCTGAAGCTGAAATTGTGGCATTTTGTCATTGGCAGTACCAATGACAAAATCTTCATTCATCTTTCCGCCAACCAATATCTGATCACACAAGGTTCAGTTTGCAGATCCTACAGAGTATAATGTGATGTTTTCCTACAATATCACTGTGCATCCCTCTGGCAGTGTTAGAGAATGAAAATCATCCATCCTGTGAGGACACTGGTGTTTCATATCTTGTGCCTTATCATCCTCGACAGAACATCAATGTGAATTATAACCTAGGAGAATAGCAATACATATATTCTTACCTATCTCAAAACATTGACTTTTTTTTTTTAAAAAAAACACCTTTCATACAACAAACTCAGCCATCAAAAGACCTAGACTCAGAATGGAAGTGGTGGTAGGTCAAAAACTAGAAATATTCCTTCCTGTCATAAATGTGTTACATATTTGATGTCACATGTCAGGATGAAGGATAGGCTGCAACATTTAGCCAGATAACCTTTCTTTACAAAAAAAAAAGCATGCACACATTTATTTTCTTTCTTTTTTAATGCAGGGAAGCATTTATACATGATGAAGCATGTGGGTCTTACACTTCAAACTATATATTTGCAACTCTTCCATCTTGGGTTTCCCAGTAAAGTGCAAAAACATAAAATACCATAATTGTCACACAGGAAATTTATAAACAAAAAATGGAAAAAAATGAAAAATTTAGCAACAAATTAAAACTATCAACACACTATTTTTTATTTTAAAAAATTCCTTCACAATGAAAAAGGTAGGAGTGATGCAAGGTTTATAGACTATATATTTGCTAATGTGATAAGATGGATGTTAAATGGCCCTTGCTAAATGTGCTAAACTAGCAGCGCTGTTTTCCATGGAATCTAAAATGGTACTGTCTTTGAGAACCAAACCTGAAAATTTCAGATATTTTGGAAAGGACAAATAATGGAAAAGCCTATGAGTAACTGTGATAATTGTATGTGTAATCAAGCTCTGTCACAATTTTGCATGGATCGACTCCAACGTACAATCGATGCAACTAGAGCCTTTGCAGATCTACAATATATATTAATTGAATTGCTTTGGGAACTGAGTACTTTGGTACTTCAAAATGCAACCTAGATTATTATATCTTATTTTGCATTTCATAATTCCTCGCCATTTGCTATAGTTTTCCTACACTTTCATGTTTTTTTGTTTTGTTTTGTTCCAGTATCTGTTTCATTTGAATGAAAATACAAGAGAATTCAAGTGTTAAATTTCCCCCTTCATTGTATGTTTGTATTTTGTGTTTCTTTTTAAATTATTTCTTACTGTATTTCAATCACATGTCCGAAACTGTGTACTTTTTTGCTAAAATATTTTCTTAAAATAATCATCTGTATTGCATTGTATTCTAATTTTCAAAGATGAAATAAACTGCTATTTGTGAGCAGGAAATGAACGGTTTTATTACTGGCAAAAATGCACTAAACAATAGGTTTTTCAAAACAAACTGCATGGAGCGTGGGTGGATGGATTCCCCCATGGATTCCAATGGCAATACGAGAGCCTTCCTTGGGGGTGGCATACGCCAGCTCCACCCTCATTCAGCATCGTCTGATGGGAACCGACGGGCTCCGTGGGTGACCTGGGCTAAACTGACACATGCCACCGATTTTAACCCCATGTGAAGAAGTCCATAGCATCAGTTTATATATTTGTGAAGAGCATATGTTCATCAATTGCAGGCCAATCATATATATATTTCTGTCCAAAAGCAAAGCCTAATGAGTCAAATGGATTGTTACAAGGCCACAAAAATTAGGACTACAGCCTTGGTTATGTAGCACACTACACATGCATCACAGCTTCATTGGGTAACTCATGCCATTCCAAAGTCTCAGAGCAGTGAAGTATGAACATTTTGTTCATAATGGTAATTCTGTGATAGCTCATTCATATGCATGCAAATGTATCACTTGACACTACAGTCATTGCGTAATAGTCTCGTTTTTGTAAAACTGTCCTTTAGTATCAAATCAGTAGGTTCTGTGCTGGAATAAGCTAAGAAAGAAAAAACCAATAGGAGGGATTGGGGTGTTATCTTGTGCATCATGGACATAAAGAATACAGTATGATCTCTGTATCCATGCGAGATTCATTTCTGAAACCATGGGTAATAGCCAACCCTATATTTTGATTATATTTGGGATGCCTTAGGGTACAAATTGTTGGGTCAAGACTTTGAAAGTTTTCTCCATCTACCTGTACTCAAGGCAAATAGTACCACAGCGTATCTGCATGGCCAGCATCTGTGGTTTCATTTACCCACATCCAAAAATATGTTCTAAGCATTTTATAGAGCTTCCAGCAAAATTCTATAGTGTATGTATGCCAGTCAAGCTGGAGGATCTAGAATTACTAGATAGGTGGTTCTCTTTAGGTATTTTTTAGGTCTTCCAGTGCAATTCTATGATATCCTTCTATTGAAAGTTGTTCATTGCAATAGGGTTCACTATTATCCACTGTTTTGTGTTTCCATGGTAAGTCTAGGATCATATCCCCTGTGGATATGAAGGCTGTACTGTATTGTCCTCCAGAACACATGCAGGCACATACATGTGCTGAAACAGGCTGGAGAGTGTGACGGTTCCCATCACAAGGGCTTTTCAGTTGGTACTATGAAGCTAGTGCATGCTTGGAGTTCTAAACACGATTGCTCTTCCATGTTCAGAGCTCATCCCTTTTGCCACAATCACTCTCCAGTTCAGTGGCAGGAGGCGGAACTGACAACTGGAAATACAGGTGGTTCATGTGATGGCATTTGCCTCCCCGTCATTGAACTGGAGTGAAAGTATGCACATTGAATCAAGATACTTGATTGTCTATATTTACTCTTACGGCCTCATCACATGTGAAAAAAATAAGCATCTTAGGATGCTTCTGACCCAGTTCACTTATGGAGCCCCATGCTGCCCATTTGATGATGTAGGTTGATTTCTGCCAGTTCAGTGGCAGGAGGTGGAACTGACAACTGGAAATACAGGTGGTTCATGTGATGGCATCTGCCTCCCCGTCATTGAACTGGAGTGAAAGTATGTATGATGGGGAAAACTCTCCATCTGATGAGGTCTCTATCAAATGGCTGCATGTCTATGCTATCATTATGCACATTGAATCAAGGTACTTCATTGTCTATATTTACTCTTACGGCCTCATCACATGTGAAAAAAAATAAGCACCTTAGGATGCTTCTGGCCCAGTTCACTTATGGAGCCCCATGCTGCCCATTTGATGATGTAGGTTGATTTCTGACAGGGCTCCATTGGGGAACCATGTTGGCAGCATGGTAGGACGCTGTGTTGCCAATACAGTAGCCTCCCCATGTTCCATTAGGAGCAACAGGGATACCGCAGGATTAAGCCTCACAGTAGAACTTCCTCACATGTGATAACAAAAAATTAGCTGCCAGCTGGTGTGCCAGGATTGCCTTGTGGCCACCCCAAATTGCCACGGGGGGGGGGGGGGGAATCATAACATTTGACCTTATACATACAATAAGGTCCTTACTAAGATTTTCAACTTATCTCCTAAATGCATACTTGAACATTTTGGGCTGGAATGAAGACCTGGCATGTTGCAGAAGGTTCTAGTTCCATTACTACTATAATAGGAGGATTGTCAAAATACACACACACACGGTTTTATTTTTTTTTAGAGATTGTTTAGATCTCTTGTTCATTTAGTAATTCTGATACACAGCCTTCTCTCATACATGTGACTTGAAGAGTAGGAAGTAAGTACACTTTTGCACAACTGGTGAAATCAAAGCCATGGCATCTACAATATAATCACACAAGTATAGGATCATGCACAATTACATAAGCATACATTTACACTACTGTAAGGAGGCATAGGATCTCTCTCTCTCTCTCTCTCTCTCTCTCTCTCACACACACACACACACACACACCTGGTATGCTCAGGATCAAGTTATATAGAATAGTACTGAAAACTCCTTGACAAAGTTAAGAAAGCCTCATCTTTTATTCCAGACAAAACCACAGTCTATGACACCATGTACACTGCAGAATAATAGCAGTTTATTACACCATGTACAATGTGTAGAATAATAGCAGTTTGATATCACATTAACAGCAATAGCTCAGTGCTATGGAATCCTGGGATTTCTTGTTTTGATGTGGCATGAGAGTTTTCTGAGGGAGGAGAATAAATATCTCAGAAAACTACAAATACCAGAAATCCATAGCATTAGTGTTGTGTCAAACTGTTATCTACAATGTGCATACAACTCACATCAAAATATAGATACAACAATGAAAACATTCCGCCTTTTCCCAAAGGTCTTGGAAACATTTAGCTTCTTTATCTCTAATATTCACTGCACAGGATCAACCCATGGAACAACCCATTTTGCCATAATAGTAAGCTAAATGAAAAGCAGAACTTTAGCATAACACTAAAGAAACAAAGTGTCAGAATAAAAAGAAAAGCAGAACATTTCTACACATGTACCTCCCTTTTCTTTCAGTAAAATTATATAAAATGTCTGTGATGCTGATACACAGGGATTATTAGATGCAAAATACTGTTAGCTTTTTACCTTCTTCAAAATGGAAGACACCCACCATGCCAATCATAAGTGAAAGCCTTCAACAATACATTGAAATTATATTGTAGACCTGGCAATTAGACTGATCACGTCTGAGACAGCTGATTGAATTGTTTTCTGGCATAAAATTTAAGATGAATAAGAATACTAGATTTTTCACCTCTAGCAATGCCTCTGTTTCTACGGATGACTTAGGATAGAAATCTGGAATGTTTCAGACTAAACTGTCAATGAGGAAAGAATGATCAACCACCAATACTGACAGTCCTCGAATTACAAACATCTGATTTACAAAATGACTCATAAATAAGAATGAGGTTGGGACAACAGGAAGTGAGAGAAAACTATAATAATAATAATAATAATAATAAAACTCAGGGTGATTTACAATATAAAACAATATAAAACTGCAAACATTCAATGCCACAAAGTGCAGGAAAACAATAAACAATCATAAACAGGTGAGAACATATTAAACAGCAATAAAAATAGAGCCGGACAGTAAATTAAAAAAAAACATAGCTAAAATGCACAAATAGATAATACACAATTAAAATGGAATTCAATAATTAAAACTAGTAATAGTTAAAAATCAAAATGTTTAAAACTAGTATAACATAAAATGTTTTAAACCAGAACCTACCTTTACGAAGGGAAATTCACTCCTGTAAAAGTTATCATGGGAAAAGGTGTCTCAACTGAAGCATTCCCACCAGTCCTTGTTTCCTTGCCCCCCCCCCCCAATCCAATGATCTCAGGGACAGAAAGTGAGGTGAAATCTTTTGAACAGGGGTGCAGACAGCAAAACAAACACCACAGGGGTTTTAACCCTTCCTTATTCTGTTGTGTGTGTGTGAAGTTACACTTAAAATGTGTCTGTTCTCACAGCTTAAGAACGACCCTACAGAACTTCTCTTGTCCATAACTTGCAGACTGTCTGTATATTGTCTGAACGAGTATAAAAGATAGGTGCTAAAAATCCTGTTATTGGTCTGGGTAGCTTTTGGATTTTTGCCTCAGCTAGTCATATTCAAATGGCACTCCAGGTAGCTGTGGTAAGGGGCAATGTTTAGGGGTGTGCAAAATTCCATCTGTCAATTCGGACTTTGGCCAAATTTGGTGATTCAACAATATTAATCCCCAAAGCGAAACACTAAAAAGACAATCTTAAAACCTAAACAGAACAAAATACCCCCACCAATGAAATTCCAGAAAAATTCATTTTTTTCCTTAGTTGAAACAGCATTATCTTTCAATGGGGATGATAGAGCTGGGCACAGCCATATTTGCTTCATCACATGGTCTGCCGCATCCAATTACAGTCCATTGTCTTGGACTTCAAGTCCTAGAATTCCCTGTTTTTTCCTGGATGTTGTCTCCTCCTCTCAGTAGGAGATAATTTTTTAAAAAATTTAAAACAATCACTGGATGAGTAAAACATTCTGAAACTTTGCAGGAATAATGCCCTGTGTTCTGTCACTGTGGCCAAATTCAAAAATATTTCTCTTTTGGTGTTTTTGATGTTATTTATGAAAACTTTTAAGATTTCCCCCCCCAAAAATCAGGCTTATAGTCATAAATGCGATCTACAAGTATGCTAAGTTCTATCCTGATGGCCATTGAACTGATGGAAAAACAAGCATCTAAATTTTTCCCTAAAGGGATCCCCAAAAGCCGTCTAGTCCAACCCCACTCAAATGGCTGTAATGGGGAAAAAATCTTAAAATTAAAATTAAAAATTCTACAAGCTTTCAGTTGTAAATGTGTCTTACAAGTGTGGCAAGTTTCTTCCTGATAGTTGAAATAATAATAATGTTTAATCCTCTTAGGCTAAGGGAGTGTGAGTTGCCCAAGATGCTTAAATGGGAAAAAAATTCATAAACATCAATGGATGACTGGATCTTTCTCACACTTGGCAGGAATGCTGCCCTGCTCATGTTCTGTTGCTATGGGCAAATTTTCTGGGTTTTTAAATGTTATTTTTTTAAAAGTTTCCAAATAATCAGTGAATGAGCAAAACGTTTTGAAACTTGGCAGACTTATGGTCAGAGATGTCTCCTTCAAGTGTGCCAAGTTCCATCCTGGTAGCTATAAAAATGATGGAGAAATGATCCTCTAAACTTTCCACATTGGAACCAATGGACCAAATCTTACTAAAACAAAAATGGAACTCAGGGGTTCAAATTATGAATCTGAATGCCCCTGTTATGGTTGCACTCCTGGATTCTTCCCAAAAGCAGAATGGGCAGTGGGGACACCTGAAATTCAAAATAATATGAAACAGTTTTTTGCCATTTTGCACACTCCTAACAATTTTCACTCCTTCAGTAAATGATGCATTTTCAGTCAACAATCATCCCAAAACATGGTCTAATTGGAAATACTTTCCAGTTTGAGCTCACAGATATTTCTGGCCAATCTTTGAAGACATTTTGTATTTCATCTACATTTGAGGCAGTGGTGCATCATAATTGGGGAGGGAGTCTCCTGCTGCAAAATACAATTCCAGATAACCTTTTTTACTTTTTTATTTTTAATGAAGATTGCTAATTTGGTAAGTCTGGGACTCAGAATCATGATGAGCATTCATAAAATCATTTAGTGAAAAACCCTAGGTTTGCAACCATTTCTTGAGAATACCCCTGTGCTCACCCTTCCTACTTGAGTTGCCTGTCATGAAGTCACTCATCTCATTGGCAGAAAATATACATTTTAATAGCATTCAGCTTCGGCATTTTGAAACAGATCATTTTTCAGAGATCCTGACATGCACACAAAGCACTCATTCGATGTGCTGGAAAATTGTATCATTTATCCTCTTTCTAGGTTCTTTAACTGTTTTTTTATGAGTAAAACAATTCATTTGCATAGTCCTGTGCCAAAAACATTAGACAATTCTCTAGTATCTCAGCAAAAGGTCTTTCTAGGCACTGCAACATAGGCCCCTTCTACACTGTCATATAATCCAGATTATCAAAGCAGATAATCCACAGTATCTTCTATATAACAGTACCCAACTGCTATATAATCCAGTTCAAAGCAGATAATCTGTGTTTTATATGTCAGTGTAGAAGGGACCATAGATAGCTTTAACCACATATGTCAAGGATTGAACCCATGACTTTCTAAAAGAGGCTGTTACTCTACTCAGGCACATGAGAGCTTTAGCCATGGAAGAATATTCACTGTGGAAACCCTAAATGTCATCCACACAATGGACTCAGGCTTGATTTTGAAAGATCAGAAGGCCCCAGTGTCATCAAGGAATCTGCAACATAAAGAACAATTTGGCTTAGTTTGTCCTCGGCTACCATTCACAAGATGAATTATTGTGCACTCTTTCACCCGTGTAGCCGTGAATGCCATAACTGTTGGGAGTACACTTGCTTTTCCTCCCAAAATGACGGAATAAATCTTGAGGCTATTATAGAAATCACATCTTCTACAAAGTCTTTCTGAAAGTAATGCTTGTCAAATCAGATACTGGACCAGAGAGTTTCCCCAAGAGTTTCCCCCAAGCTAGTTTGATGGGTTCAGTAATGATGCAAATGCATCACCATTGTTGTACACTATTTTGAAAAGCACCATATTTTAGACAAATAATGCACCATACACTGTAGAACTGATGCAATTTGATACCACTTTATCTGCCATGGCATTAGCCTTCTCTGCAAAAAGTGCTGATACCTCACCAAACTACAACTCCCATAATTCCATAGCATTTAGCCATGAAAGTTAAGGTAGTGTCCATTTCCATTAATTTTTCCAATGTAAATCAGTGGGGAAATCAGTTTACTGGGGAGTTGTCCTTCTCCTCTTGGGGCGCTTGTGCCTGCTTTGTGCTGGTCTGTGACCGTAATAAAGTTTTGATTGGTAAATCAGTGGTTCTTAATTTTTTTTACCAGAGGCCACTTGACCAGGGACCACTCTCCAACATTAGTAACACAACGATTACGAATTAGCTTTTGGTCAACTTTAGATTCACTTTGGTTATTTGGGGTGCTGATTAGGGTTGGTTGTTCCATAAAAAATTTGTTTCTAAACTACAAATGGGGGGGGGGGTTATTAGTAATAGAAATACAATTTTTCCCCAAAAATGTCTTAATTGTAACATAATTAATAATGAAATTCGTTATTATTCGTAACATCAGCTGGGAGGGAAGAATGGAGGGCAAAGCTGGATCAGTCCTAAAGGCCACTAATAACATCATAGAAGCAAGCTATATCAACAAATAATCAATTAATGCAAATGAAATGCACAGATAAAGAATGAGCTTCTTCTAGCAGGAATATCAACCTTCTCAAAAATTGCTTTTCAGGGTTTTCCTCCTGCTTGGAGGAAGGAGGAAAAGCACGTGAAGGCTTCTCCCAAAACAGAAGCTGCAGACCTGAGCAATCGATTGCCACAGCAATGGATCTGATCTGAAACCTATCCCCTCTTCTCTCCCCCAGTTTTTGGGTGTTTAAACTACTTTTTTGCTTTTAGTCCTCCAAGGGTGCTCTAGGAGCTCTGGTTTTTCTCTATGGTTTCCCTTGCTTCACTTCCTCTAGGAGGTCTTTTACTTTAATTATCCTCTGACCAGGCAGAAGAGCTGTGCAGCACTGTGATATGTCTGTAAGTAACCCTGAAAAGCAATTTTGGAGGAGATAAATATTCCTGTTAGAATAACTGAGAGGGGAAGATACGATCTATTACAAAAATTTAAGAAAAGTTGCCATCCCAGGTTCGGTAAAGAAATTACACTTCCGGGTTGAGCCACATGGGTCAAAAAAACTTTGAAATTAATTTGCATACGGAATTAAACCTATTTCAAATAAATTTGAACTGAAGATATCCAAGTCTAGTGCTGATTCAGAAAATTGAATAGACCACATCCACTCTAGTTTCTCATACAGAACATATGCCATTCTGTAGTCGCCATCTGCTCGCCCACAGAAAAACATATTTAATAAGCCTCTGCACTATAAGAGGGTTTTGCAAGACCAGTAGGTCTCCTTGCAACGATGTAGTAATGATGAGGCAGTGGATCATATTTTAACTCTTGTGGACCACTGGTGGTCCACAGACCACAGGTTGGAAACCACAGATGTAGATGCATTCAGTGAATTACTTTTACACATGACTTATGATGCTGAAAAAAGGAGTAAGGAGCTGACAAGCATTACTTTCTCTACAACTTGAAGAAGTCAAATAAGCTCATTTTTTTCTTGTTGAAAAAAGTAGTTGCTCATAAAGACTCAGCCAGCTCTTCACATTTATGTATGTGTATGCTAACTGTCTGTCTCACACCACTTAAATTTTAAAACAAGTTAGGTTGAATATACTTAGTGAAATATAAAATGTAACTGGAAGAATACAAAATAGGACAAACGAGTTGTTATAATACAAGTAAAATGTCTCAACAGGTTATGTTGCTACTGGATTTTGCCTAAAGCAAATTTTGAATAAAATTGGAAAGTCCTTCCTCAGGCAAAATAGGTAATAAATTTGAAGGATAGCTGAAAGTGCTTTTTAAAAATGCTAACAGATTTCAACTGTGAAGGAAAGATGGGTCTCCTTCCCCCAGCATTAAATTTACTGGCAATTTGGGAAGTCATCAAGACATTATTCACTATGAAATATAGTCTTGACAGGGACTCAAAACCCAAATATCTCTGCATATGCAGCATATGCTTGGAAGACCACAAGGTTTCTTTCAATGAATTAGGCAGAGTGTCAAATGCATTCCTGTCACAGCAGTTAGAAAACTAACTATGATAACAAAAATTAAATGGAATCACACCAGTGGACTGCAAAATGATGTCAATTATGCTAACAACAAGCTCTTTGTTGAAAGAGCCCAACTGCTGAGTGTATTTCTTCATCATGTCAGAGAACATCTCATTCTCTCACTCTTAATATGGGAATTCAAAGTAATCCAACAAATCTAAACTACACAACAACATTTAGACTAGATCAGAAAAACCCAGGTGGAACTCTACTTCATGTAGTGCTTAACAATGATCAAGAAGGACAAGAAAAGCTGATAGAGCATTTTTCAATAGCTATTAATACTGATAAATAAGGAACCTCTATTTACAGATAGAGTTTCATGAAACTATAAATGCAAGAAAACTGTAAAAAGATTCTTCTTACCAAAGCTTTTACCATAACTCTCTGTAAAATGCCATAGTTTAAATCTGAGCTCTTTGGCATTCTATCACTGAGGACCCTTCCACATTGCCCCTATATCCCAGGATCTGATTCCAATTTATCTTCTTCTACCAGATTTCTTTAATGCTTAATTTATCTCCAATTTCATTTCTTAAAAGGATGTTATCTGCATGTTTGTTTGTTTGTTTTTTTTATAAAAAACCACACAACCTGTTTGGTTTTGCTCTTTTATTGCTTTTTTATACATTAAGGGGTCTTATTGCACAGCAGTAAATACTATCCCATTTAATATCCAGGAAAAGCAGGATATTTTCTTTTTCATGGAAGTAACACTATATTTAATGGGTAGGTTTAGGCCTGTGCGATCAATGAAAAAATGTTTCAATACTCATTACAAAATTACGGGGCGCCGGCGAGTCATTTCTGAAGTGTTTCCAAAATATCGTAAGTGTCCATTTTGTTACTATTTGCGCATAGGGGAGGGGGTGTTTCTGGGGCTCCTTTCTCCCTCATTTTAGAGCTATTTGGATGAAACTTGTTATGATGATAGAATGTATTTACCACTGTTACTATTGATTTTTTCTGGAATTTCTTAATTTTTACAAAAAAAATTGTAAAAAAAACAAAGTACAAGAGCTATGTTTTTTAATTTCTCTACAATTACATAGCACAACGATGGCGTCATTCCCCCCAAGTTACAGAAAGATTAGCATGTGTCCTGATTTTTGAGGAATTTTAATTTTTTGTCAAAAAATTAAACCTTTTTTAGCTGTATATAATGCAGATTTCAATATTAATGTCAAAAACGTAAAATGATTTACATAGGATTTGTGATACATTAGAACAGTAAAGACAAATATCACTTAAGTAAAATAAGCATTAAATATTAAATAACCAAAAAATAAAAGAAAGTGCTACAGAAGGTTAAATTGCTGAGCTCCTGAATTTTCTGACCGAAAGGTTGGCAGTTTGATTCTGGGGAGCAGGGGGAACTCACATTATATGTACAGATGTAATGAATTAGATCCAACTTATGATGGTGAATAGAAATTCTGCACAGCCCTAGTAAAAAACCATTTGCTGCCTTCTTATTTCACATGCCATATCTGCAGCCCAAGGCTGCCACTTACATCTAGCCTTCCATGTATGGATAAATCATAAAAGAAATTCCCACATCTGCATCATAGGTGTCTAAAGATTTCTAGTGCAATTGTGAGATTTTCACATATGGTTTACCCTCTTCATGTTAAAACAGTCTTCAGTTTAAATTTTAAAGGGTAAGAGTGGAGAAATAACCTATAAGTAACAGTAAAACTTGTTTTCATGAATTTCAGTCCACTTCTTACTTGTACTGATGTATAGAATTCAGACCACTGATACTTTAGCAGTTACATGTTGTATGAGTGAGATCAAAATGTAATAGGATACAGAAAAGATAAACTACAGAAAATTTGTTTAAATGTTATATAAAACAGGATCAATCCAGGTGAAACTATGCTGTACCCAGCATAGATGAACTTTTCATCATTGAAAAGAACATTTGAATGAAACATTTTCATGGGTTTTTAAAACTGAAATAGTTGTCCATATGTATGTAGTCACAAAAGTTTAGTGACAGAATCCTACCATTTACCAATCCCTCACAGATGTTCTACCAGGAGATATAAACTGTTCAATTAATGAAAACCGTATATCTTTCTTACTATCTCACTTTGGGGGTTAAGGAAAGTGATGACATGAACAAAGCAAATGATGTGCAAAATAGCTTCTGTTCCCAACTTGGTGTTGAATATTTCACATTTGTCTCATGTGTTTATATAAGCACTACAATATCTCCATTTTGTATCTATATCTCTATATATGAGTGTGTAGGTTTTTGCAATTTCATAACAAAAACGCCCTCACTATGCCAGAAAACTCACATATTTATTACATAGGCTTCTAAAGTTAATTAAATTCGTTAAGGAATGAGTAGATGCTTCCTCGCTAAGGCAATATTCTAGCACCCAACAAATCTTAACAAAGTCTCATAAAAGCCAAAATACCTTTTTCCCAAGCTCATTCCAGTTAATGCCCCTTTTTAAACTCATTATGCTGTCTCATTGCTTTCGGCTTCAAAAGTTTTGTCTTACCTCCTGAAAGCCTTCCCTAACTTAGAAAAACACCAGCTAGAGCAAGTTGGATTAGACTTGCACATTTTACAATGACAAAACCTTCTAGAACATTGAACGCATAACAATAGGAAACCCTTCTGTACTGTTCTGAAACCAGTGATCATTGCTTGAGGCTTACCACTTGTGATCCCAGCTATTACACATTGATGATTGCTCTTTCTCCTATCATCCTTGACAGATGGTGGAAAGTTAGTTTAAAAAAATGAATGATAGAGTTTTCATATGTAGCTCCAGGCCTCAAAGTCCAAACAAGTTTCATACAAATGTATACAGGATGCCTCAAAAATGCATAGAAAAACTTTAGCAGCTAATAGTAGCTATGACAATCACTTGAATGTTAAATAAGAATTTTGAAGAATGAATGTTAAAATTCCATCTTAAATTACAATCTTATATAAGATGTTCAAATTGTCATCTGTATATGTAGTGATGCACTGATCACATTTGTCAAAGCACACATGCTGCCGCTGTTTATTCGTTCAGTCGCTTCCAGCTCTTTGTGACCTCATAGACCATCCCACGCTATAGCTCCCTGTCAGCCGTCACCTCCCCCAGCTCCTTCAGGGTCAAGCCAGTCACTTCAAGGATACCATCCACCCACCTTGCCCTTGGTCAGCCCCTCTTCCTTTTCTCTTCCATTTTCCCCAGCATAATTGTATTCTCTAAGTTTTCCTGTCTTCTCATTATGTGGTCAACGTACTTCATCTTTTTCTCTAATATCCTTCCCTCCAATGAGCAGTTGGGCTCTATTTCTTGAAGTATGGACTGGTTGGATCTTCTCGCGGTCCATGGCACTCTCAGAACTTTCCTCCAGCACCACAGTTTAAAAGTGCCTATCTTCCTTCACTCAGCCTTCCCTATGGTCCAGCCCTCACATCCATAGGTTACTACGGGGAATACCGTTGCTTTAACTATGCAAATCTTGGCTCCTAGTGTGATATCTCTGAGGCCGCTCTGAGTCCCCCCTCGGGGGTTGAGAAGAAGCGGGGTATAAATGGTGGAAATAAATAAGTATCTCTACTCTTCACTATTTTATCAAGATTGGCCATTGCTCTCCTCCCAAGTAGTAAATGTCTTCTAATTTCCTGGCTGCAGTCTGCATCTGCAGTGATCTTTGCACATAGAGATACAAAGTCTGTCACTGCCTCCACGTTTTCTCCCTCTATTTGCCAGTTATCAATCAGTCTTGTTGCCATAATCTTGGTTTTTTTTAATGTTTAACTGCAACCCAGCTTTCACACTTTCTTCTTTCACCTTGATTAGAAGGCTCTTCAGTTCCCCCTCACTTTCGGCCATCAAAGTGGTATCATCTGCATATCTAAGGTTGCTAATATTAAAATTCCACTTGTAATTTGCAAAACTGCCTTTCAAAAGGTACTAAACCCACCTGAACAGGTTCCAGGAATCAGAACAAAATGTGCTGATGATGTACATTCTTTTGCAATTTCCCAAGCCCTGTCTCCAAGTGTTTTGGTACATTTTGATAGTTTGATGAGTACACAATATTTCTACTTCCAGCCAACAATGTGCTATCACCTTTAACTCATTTTTTGTCAGGGATTTTGTAAGTTTTGGAAACAACTGCATAATTTTTCAATCTGTTAAGGATGTATACGTTAGGCAGGGGGCAGGACTGCAAAAAAATAAATCTAGTACTACAAGGGTGTATATTTTAGAAAGAGGGGGAGTGTGTAGAATCTAAACATGATAAAGCATACTCCTTAAACCAAAGAAGTGGAAGGGCTTCTAATGTGTTCATACTGGGGTGCTGGGAAGGGACAAATGGAGAGAAGCAAGTTGAAAGAAACAGTTTTTCCGGTCCCCATAGTGCTTGTGCAGCTATTCTCATTGCGCTCTGTGACTAGGAAAATGCTGCAGTTGTCATTCCCCAGCTCTTTGATTTTTGGTGTTTATTGTTGGTGCTACTTGCCTTAGAAGTAGGGTGCTTTTGGTTTTGTTTTAGTACAGAGGAAGGTGGCATCATCAGTTGTAATTATAACAATCACCTTCATACCTACATCTGCTGATACAGGATCTTGGTCAAACCCTGCAGCTTTAAAAGAAACTAAATAAGCTATACTACAAAAAAGTAATATTTTATCATGTTTTGTTATGTCTCATAACAAGCTATTTGCTGTTTACTTTGACATCCTAAATACTGAACAAGTTGTCATCCCAGATTTTCAATTTTCAATTGTATGAACAGTAGACTTGGGACCTCTTCACATGGTCCAGAATTTGGCTGCTGCGAAGTTTTTTAATTTTCTTCAGCCTTTGAGCCCAATGGCTCCCATCACACCATGGAAAAGTACTTTCTAGGCAGCTCTGGGATGAACTGTTGCAGTCACCCTGCCACCTCTGCATAATTACCTGCAGTGTTGATGGGTGGATCTTCGTCTTTCCTAATGGAGCTGGCTCAAGAAGGCTCCCCCCCCCCCATGTGAGGAGGCAGAGGGAAGCTGCGACAGTGCAGGGCATGGGGCAACAGCATTGCTCAGGTGCTGCCATAATCGCTGTGATCCGCTGCAATACTCAATCATTCTGGCAGTGTGTGTGGAGAAGTCTTTAGGCCCGGATCCCTTTAATGTCCTTCACAAATAGTTGCACTTTTTTCTAGAGTCATACAGTAGCTGGATTTGAGCTATTGCTTGACAAAGAAGTCTCTGGCAGTAGACTTCAGATAAGTGATCTCTGAATAGTGTGTCTACTACAGAGATTAACTTAGTATGGCCCTTGTTTTCCAAAGCCCCCCAAATCATACAAAACTGCATAGTAACCTGGAGAAATTT
This sequence comes from Anolis apletophallus, assembly GCA_030556195.1. NCBI lineage: Eukaryota > Metazoa > Chordata > Lepidosauria > Squamata > Anolidae > Anolis > Anolis apletophallus. Next base: position 150,044,688 of record JARBWK010000004.1, read on the forward strand.
CTACTGAACCCCTACAAATAACCCAGAACCCTATTACACCCAATATATCTATTATCTTTTGTAGGCCCTCTCTAAAATATTAATGAAGTGATGTGGCATGAGTTTCTGTTACCATTTTACAATGAAATGCAAAGGTAAATGGAGTTGTTCGGACGTATTGTCCAAATCTTAAAATCACTTCCTGAGATTTTGTAATGATTCACAACTATGTTCTTCCATTCTTTATTTTATTTTATTTGGTGGAAAGAGTCAAGTGTCTCAGTTAGCGAAATATATATTTTTTGCTCTATAAGAATTTGAGGAGCAAATACCTCCTCAGTAGAATTGGATGTATTTCTGTGAGAGTCTGTACTATACTTAATGCCTGAGGACATACTCAGGCATAACTTCTGCTTTGCATGTAGAGTAACTCATTTAAACAGTCCTGAAACTGATGTAATCAGTCAATGAATGTAGTTCTGCTTGTTGAACAGCAGCAGATGTGCAACAGTTAACTTAAAACTGTACCAGTGTGCACCATGCACTGGATATTGGCTCTGTGCATTGTGCAGTGTTTAATACTGTGCCAACTATACACATTCACTGGTTCCCATACATTGTGTTATGGCATTATGCAATATAACATATACCATTGTAGTGCTAACAAAATTTATCACAATTAGGAATGTCTACACTATTCTCATGTAGGATCTTGTTCAATTTATTTTCTTTTTCTGCAAATCATAAACAGAAATATCCTAGTAATTTTGATACCTGCTGCCACATTGCAATGCTTTCAAGAACCTTGCTAGTGATATATTACATCTGCTGCTGTTTTTGCTGTTAGGGTTGTGCGTGGATTTAGTGACCTCCATTTCCTTCAGCACCTTTGGTACTTTGGGAGCGTGTAACGGTAAGGGCCCTCCTGATACAAAACCCACCCAACCTGAAAGCAAGTGGGAGGTGATCTCATCTCCTCCTCCCCTATTCGGCGTTACAGTTGAATCTTTTTGATTATCTTTTATTTTCCCGATTCTTTTTTTTCAGTGGGACTGACTGGGAGTTGGGGACCTGAGGGACAAGAGGGTGGTGTGTGCACGTGCATCTGGGGGCTTTCACACTTTTTGCTTCTTTTTCTCCTTCCCTTCCTCTTCTTCAGAAAATACTTCTAATAGATTATTATTAATAATAGTAATCCCAGCAAACAAAAAGAGCAGTCTATCTCTCCTCTAGAGTTGAAAAGCAGAAACAGCTTTAAAGAAGCAAAACCCTTGAAGGGAAGAAAGAAAGGGCTTCCAGGGGAAAGGGAAGTCTCGTAAGTTCCTCATTGCTGCCAATGGGCTGGAAAGAGCCTTTTTTTCATATGCTGAATGAAAAATGCCCATTTGGCAGCTCACCTGCTTTTGGGAGGCACTGGAAAATGGATATGGGGGGCTTCCAGTAACTGGAGAGCAGAAACGGATAGCAATTCACCCAAAATGCAAAAGCCTATTTGCTATCAAGTCAACTTTGATATACAGTGGCCTTAAGAAGAAGAAGAAACAGCCTTGTTCAGATCTTGCAAACTCATTTCCATGATTACCTTGATTAGATCTGTCCACTTGTGATGTAGTCTTCTGACTGCCTTCCACTCTGTCTTATGATATGTACAATAGCTTCAGTTCAGTTATCTAAGAACATAAGAACATAAGAAGAGCCATGCTGAATCGGGCCTCAGCCCATCTAGTCCAGCATTCTGTGTCACACAGTGGCCCACTAGTTGTACACAGGGATCTCTAGCAGAAAGGAGGGCAAAACCCTCACCTGCTCCCGACCCCCCACAACCAGTACCCGGGGAAATCCTGCCTGCCTCCATCAACACAGAGGTGGCACTTGGATGTCCATTTCAGTAGCTATTTCAGTAGCCATTTCTTGTGCCTTTGGTGAAAGCTAAGGCTTGTTTTGTTGTATGATTACCCTTCCCCCCTTTTAAAAGCAGCCCATGGTGTCCACAAAATCCTAACACCAGATTTCAAATGAGTTTATTTTTCAGATTTCTTCACTGTCAAACTGAAAATATTGAAGTCTGGATGTTTCTAATTTTGGTATTTAATTATATTTAATTAAGTGTTTTACCCTTGATGATTTTGTCTAGTTCTTTCATGGCTGCTTTTCCAAGTCTTAATTTCTGGTTTCTTGACTTCACTCTCAATTTTGGTTAATGACTGAGGACAGTTCTACACAGGCCATGCAAGCCTATGAAAGGTCAAATCAGCCCATGAGTATATCAACACAATGCACACAGGCTGCTGTGGTTTAACCTGGGCAAAGCTACTTAATGTGACTGCACCCCAAATTTAAAAAACACAGAGGAAAGTTCAAATCTCGTAATAGTATTTGTGCTTTCCTCAGTGTTGGGGCAGTGTAAATACTCACCCCTGATTTGTATGTGGAATAAGAGATGGCTGTCTGAACAGCCATCACAGATAGGGGATGCAGGGTGTCTGTCCCTCCTGCCCCCTGATCTGCCCCAAACCAAGGAAAAATGGGACATACTTGATATCCAACAGCTCTACTTCCTGGTCCCTTTCCATGTCACCAGCAAGGCAGCATGGAAGTAATGGAGGGAGCTCAATTTCCAGTTGAAGCAAACCAAAGAATCGCTCTGAAGAATCTAGGAAATACCTAGAAAGAAAATGTTTATTTCACACATGGACAAATGCAATAGCAATTATCAATCCCATTGGTGTGCTGGTTGTATTGTATGTCCCTAAAAGGAATACACTGAAGTGAATCTTGAAATCTTTATGTATATTTCTGTGTGCCCCAAATATTCATGATTCTCTGTCTCTGCAATGGCCAACACTTCAATAGGAAGAGAAGTATCCCAAAGAGCAGGATTATAAATATTTTCATCAGATCTAGGGGGAAATAGTTAACAACATACCATGACTGAGATTTACATTGATTTCCACTATTTTCTGCTTTTGGATTAGTAACATCAGGGATAGACTGTGCCCTTTCACAAATTGTACTGAGGAAAACATGCCAGCAAGCAGAATACTGGAAACTTCTGCAAATATAAAGGGACACATTTTCCACTTCTCTTTAAATAGCTATTCATTATAGTTGAGCAAATCAGTTACAGCTAACAGATATATCTGTTACCATGTCCCTTTATTATTGTAGATCTTTTAAAAAAAACCAAAAAAAACCCCTGGCATATCTATCTGTTAGGGGTGGTTGAGCCATTAAAAAATTGATTCTAAACTCGGTTGGGGGGATTCAGATTTTGATTAGTTATAGAAATTATTACAATTTTAAAAATTAAATTTCATGATTGAAACGTAATTAATAACAAATTTTTATTATTATTCGTTACACCACTTGGGAGGGAAGAATGGAGGGCAAGCCCTGTGCTGCTCCCTCCCTGGGGGAGCCATGCATGCACACATCACTCTTCCTTTCCCCACAACTCAGAGGCAGTTGGGAAAGGAAGGGAGGTGCGTGGATGCCATGGATGCACACACAGCTCTTCCTTTCCCTGCTATCTCAGAGGCAGCGGGGAAAGGAAGAGAGGTGTGTGAGGCAGCTTCCAAAGCGCCTGCCTCAGCTCTCAGCTGGCGAGAGGAGAAAGGAGGCTGCTGCTGCCCTCCAGTCTCCTCTGACGAGTTGAGAACTGAGGAGAGGGAAAAAACGACCTAATAATGTGACCTTTACAAAAAAATGGCAACCCCGGGTTTGGTATAGAAATTACACTTCTGGGTTAGGCCCCGAGGGTCAAAAAATTATGAAATTAATTTTATATATGAAATTAAACTGATTTCAAAGAATTTAAAACCAGAGATATCCAGCCCTACTATCTGGTATCGCCCAGAATTGCATGAGTGCCCCCCCCCATTTCCTTCCCTTTTTTTTCTTTCTTCTCCCTCCCTGCTCCCTGCTTCCCTTCCCTTTCCTTCTGTTCCCTTCACTTTGTCCTTCCTTCCTTCCTTCCTTCCTTTTGTCCCCCTCTCTTTTCTTCCTTCTCCAGCTCTGTGAAGGCCTCACAATGCCATCATGACAACACAGTTCTCTTTGTGGCTCTTTCCTTTCTTGCTTGCTTCCTGTAATAAACCTCATATTTCTTTCTTAGTGACACCAGTGACTTCCTTGCCTCCCATCATAAACATCATCTTTATTTCCCAGTGACATCACAGCCAATCCAGTGACATCAGAAAGGGTTATTAGATTGTCATCTAACAGGTGGTAAAGACAGAATACTTTGAATACTTTGTGATACAGACAGAGGAATAGACAGGCAGGCAGAATACATTGACTTTGATAGATAAATAGATAGATTGATAGATATGTTAGAAGAATTATTAGTATTTTAATCTATGATAGGCTTCTGCATAGAGCACATTGTCAAAAATAGTGTACATAACAAGTTAAATAAGTAAATAATAAAGAAATATAAAACTGTAAACATAAATCTTAATCTGCATGAACATAAATTCTATGGCTAGGCCTCATCTACTCATAGTGACAGCACATATAACAGTTCTTAAAGTAAGCATAGCTTCAATCAGATTTAATAAAAGACAATTATTTCCAAGCTAACCTCAGAAAACTGTGCAAAATGCATCCAGTAGATTTAATGTCACATTACGTGATGTTTCACTAAGTCAGTTGCCAATGCTAAATTACTGTGTACTATTAGATCTTATTAGATCTTATTTTAAAATTTATCTACAATATGTGGCATGATTCTGCTTTCTCTAAAAGCTTTGGCAAATGAGGCTGTACATTATTTTATATTAAAAGCTATCTGTTTATTCAGTCAATTTTGGCAAAATAATGCACAGTACATTTTTTAAAATGGCACACCCATTTCTCCTCCTTAGCAGGTGGATTATTTTAGCATTTGTAAATTTCTGAAAGGGTGAGTTGAATGTGAAATGGACTAGAAAAATTGGATGGAAATAAGGGAGTGAATGTCATATTTCAAAATGACTCTCATTCATAATGGGTATGAAATGGCCTTTCAATAATCTAAAATCAGCCAAAGTGATCATGAAATATCATTCAATATGTTAATTATGTTGGGTCTATTCAAGACACTAATTGAGCTATCTTTGATAGCCGATGTTGGGTTCTCATTGATAATAGAAAGCTATTGAGCAAATAAATAACTAAATAAATAACTATAAAAATAAATATTAATCTTTCTGGAATTTTAGTCCAGAAATAATATTTCCCATTCAGCAGTTCTGTGCACCGTTAAGAGTCCTGCTTTACAGATGCACGAGCAAGATCTTGTTCTATAAAAGGAGCACAAAATCTTCATGTTTGATATAAAAATCCCATGTTAAAGTGGATGGTATAGGAATTAATTACCATCCATCCATTATATGAAGAAGCTTGCAATGATAGCTTTCTTTGTGTTACTTCTGACATGAATCACCATGGGCCACTGAATCCACCGCTCATAGTTAATTGTTGAAACTACTCAAGGAAGTTGCCATTCTAAAATTAAAAATAATTGAAGTGCTGTTTACCTGAGCTATCATAAACAGTAATTGTGTGTTTTCCTTATTCTGAAAAGAAAGGGTGGAATTTCTTTGGAGGCATTTAAATAATATTCTGTATAGCTTCTAGCATGTACTTTCTGAAACTACACATGACAAAATGGGGTAGTACCATTGTAGAAGTACCAAGACTGGCAGTACCATTTGCCACAATTTGTGTCTCCATTTGGGTATTCTATACCTTGATATTGTTGTGGAGCACAAAGGGGAGGGATTTTCTATGATTGTGCCAATGGCAATGACCGTCCCATGGAGAACAGTAGGAAGATTTCCAATTGTCCTACAATGCCTTCATATGCTCCCAGAATACTTTGACAGCAAGCAATGTGTGGATTGCAAAACTAGTCCATCTATTATGCAAAATGAGGTGGCTGCCTTGGTTGACCAAGTGTCAGAACATTGGAAAGAGCCATACCACCACTGTTGTTTTGCTCCTCAGAGATAGTCACAGGTACTTCAAAACTGTAACTGCCATTGTTCAAATCTATGGATTGCTGGGTGTTGTAGGTTTACAATACCTTTAGCCTTCTCTGCCCAAGGGTCCTTGAGCCTCACTGAACTACATATTGACTCATGGCAATTAAAGGGGTGACAAATTGTATTAATTCTATGCCAAGTCTCAAATGATGAGTCACTAGGAATAGGGTACTCTTGAAGTCACTAGCAAAAACAATATCTCCAATGAATCTGCTCTTCATTTTTTAATCTGGGGCAGGATCTTTCTTACCCAGGCACTTGTACCTTGCCAGCTCTTTGAAGGGCAACATAAAGAACTCTATGCAGCCATCACTTCTCTCATTAGAGGCCAACCCATTCATTTTTCCATGAACATCTCATAATTAAGGAATAGTAGTAGTGAAAGGGATAGCATGGATGATTATGCAGATAGTGTTAGCAGTATTCCTCATGGCACTTCAGGTGCCTGTAAAGCTTGGATTGCCCCTGTGAACTGAGCCTTAAGGGGACTTCCGACAGGTAAGCAATACATGCCAAAGGAGGTTTTTAAAACCCACTTTGGCACACATTTCTGTCCCCACTGCACACCCAAAACAGGGCTTTCCCAGAGGGGTTCATTTTCATGCCATCCTGGTAGCTACCAGGAAGGCATGCAACCACCCAAAAGCCTCCCATAACAATCCTTAATTTTTTTAAAAAAAAAAACTTACCTGGCCACTAGGGTTGCCATATGTCCCTATTCTAAGGGACAACCTTTATTTTGGCCCTAAAATTTGTGTCCCGTTTTTTCAGGCCCTGTCCCTTACTATTGACTAACAGGACAGGACTGGGTGGGGTTGTCCAGAGGAAGGCACGTGCTGCGGTTTCCACAGCAATGCCTGCCCGGGGATTTCAACTCGCAGGGCAGGCTGACAGTCGCGCGCTTGCGAGTGTGTGCCTGCCTGCATCCCCGTTGGAAGGAAGAGGCGATACAGGACTTTTTCAAAGTACAGTAGACTCAATTAGCCATTACCCAAGGGGAATGTTAGATCATGTTGGATAAAGATAGTTTCTGGTTGCTTGAGAGTTACTCTTAAAATAGGCCTAGCTGTGTATCCCAATACTATACAATGTTGTGTATCCCATACCATTAACTGTATCCTATACCATTAACTATTGACATAATAATAATGAAGATGTATTGTCTTATAAAATTTATTTTATTTTAATGTTTAGACCGAGCACTTTTAAAGTCAGCAAAGTCAAGTACTAAATACAGATGGAGAAAATAAGGTAGTTCTAATAATGTTTTTTCTGCATGAAAAAATGCAGAAACATACCATGTACTGTTAAGAGGGTGTAAGTCAGTTTCTTTTGTGAGTTTCAATCATTATCTTATTCTGTTAATAAAACTATTTATACCTAACATTTGAGTTTCAAGTTTTAATGAAGTGTCCCTTATTTTTTGTGAAAATTCCCGTAAATGTCCCTTATTTCTTATATCAAAAAGTGGCAACCCTAGTGGGCACCATCAAGGTGGTTCTTGCATCCTCCTGGCTCATTGAAATGATGCACCAAGAGAAGGGGGAGGGGTGGTACAAGGAGGGTAAGGAGGAAAATCACTCCCCCCCCCCCCCAATCTCCAGGCATTTCATTTCTATGCACCAGGAGGATGCAAGGACCACCTTAATGGTGGCCGGGTACATTTATTTTAAATTTTAAGAGTTGTTTTGGGGATTTTGAGGGGGAGGGAGTGCATGACATACCACACTAGGAGCCTAAAAGGTGCAAGACACCTGGGTGGATTCACCCTGGGTAATGTCGATTGGTCCTGGAATGACCTGGGTGTGTGTCCTAACAGGCCCAATAGGCCCGGACCTTAATTAATTAATAAACCAAGGTTATTCTGAATTAATTTATTTTTACTGAGGGTGTCATTTGGACATCCCATAAAAACCCAGACAGGCCTTGTGATATGGGACTGTCTGGATGAGCCCTTTGAATCACTAATTTTAAAAAGAATTCTTGAGGGCTTTCTGTACCATATTGGGAGGAAGGAACATAATGTGAAAATGAATGATAAATTAGTCAACTCAATAATCCATATATCCTTTGATCTTCTACTACATGAATTAAGAAAACTGTAATTTATTCGACAAAATTAAATTTCCCTTGGTTTCTTAAAATTTTGGTGAACAACACTGACAAAGATTTTTCACATACTGCCTTGAAACACTAAAGGAAGTTTCTAACTTCAATTCAAATGGCTATTTAAAAATGAAACAAACCCAGGATTCTTGAAATAGATATCAACATTTATATTTAAACCCTTAGAAAAGTATATGTTGGCAATCAAGATAATTGATTGACAGCTAAACAGCTAAACATTGTCAAGGGGAGAATCTTTTTTTGGGGGAAACAGGAAACTAGTTTCACATACCAGCTCTGGTGAGGAGTTTGTATAACTTAGTAACAAGTGTCTTAAATATGTATTATATCAAAGTAGTGGTGTGGTTGTCATAATTCCATGAATAGAAATCACTGCAGTAATGACTATGTAAAGGGTTGAAATAATGATGTTATTGCTTTTCCTGCCATCACTGGCTTCCAATGTGGGCAAATAGACTTTGTATGAGGAATAATGAGATCATCCACCTTGTCCCACATAATTTCCTGTATGCAAACATTAATGAAGCAGTATGGGGTGACACAATAGGAAAGCATAAGCGGGGAAGTTGGGAGGCTTCCATTAAAAGACCATACATAGCTGAAAGTCAGATATTCCCCTGCAAAATGCCTGAAGATTTTTGTTCTGCTCACATCAGAAGCCAATGTCTTTTGTTTTACTCTTCAGCTTCCATTCGCTATTGGTATGAATTACTTAGGTGCGCAGCATGGTGGTATGGGATTCATTATTGAACAGCATGGGGCATGGATGTCTGGTATAAGTTGTTTCACATTCTTCTTTTTCGGTTTAACAATTTTTCTTCTGATACTGAATATGTGTGTGTGTGTGTGTGTGTGTGTGTAATCAACCCACAAACTAACTTGAAATCCTCCATCATGTTCTTTTCAACTCTATGTAAGTGATTTTTTTAATGGCAGGTCACTTTTTGGATATTATTAATTTCCTCTAATTGCTGTTAGGTTTTTCCTCACTGACCTCCCATCTAGCTATCAACCGATTGGTCCCATCATGATGAACCTGATTTCTCTCTCTTTACATTTCAACCCACAGGATCATTTCACATATAATACTTCACTCTAACAAATGGAAATGGGAAAAGGAGAGCACGTTATGTGCATGAGAGAGCAGGAATTGAGAATCCTCTGCAAACTGTGTCTTCACAGTCTGAGTACATAAAATAAAATGTGCCTGCAATAATGTTCATCAGTATAATCAAGCAATATTGAAAAGTCTATAGTAATACATAAAGGAGAAGTTTTAATTTTTAAATATGTGAAAAGTCAATAATTTACACACCTATATTCACATACCTACATTTTACTTTGATTTGTCACTGGAAGCTTATAGAAAGCTGCAATTAGAGATAAAACAGTGATTTCATTGGCTGGATCCAGATTTATGAGTATGTAACCAGATTGATGGAACCAGCCTTCCCTATCCCTCTGGCCTATGGTAGTCTTATGGTAGCCCTTCCAATGTTTGATTTACAAATTCTACATAGAAGACTAGAGATCCTGTTGGATGGAATAATCTTGGCTCAAAAGGCAATATCACTTCAGTTAGGATGGGGAAACTTCCTTTGCTCAATTTCCTTCTCCTTTCCCTTTGCCCCAAAGTCTATCCAATTCAGATACCCTCCCAATTAGTAGAAGGGGGGATTTGTTTCTGCTAGGCATGTTGCATTGACTTATATCCGGATTCAACCAAATCCTGCTATCTGTTACCCTTTGGGACTCAGTACAAACTGTTGCTCACTGAGTTCAGTTCAGTTCAGAGATCTGCTTCTAGACTTTTGAAATGACCCAGCTGAATAGTTATAGTAGGAAGCAAACAAGGGGGGTGTTTATTCAGCTCCTGGTAACCTTGTACACTTGCCTGTGAGGTATTTTAAATTTAGTACATGTCAGGTTATGGAGGATGTGTCTAGTTCAATGGTGAGTAGGTGTGGGAGGTTTAAGGATCAACTTTCTGACAGTGGGACCTTTCGGGGGCTGCAAAAATAATTAAGACTGCCAATGAAAAGAGTGGGGGCTGGATGAAAGTAATTGAAATTAATTTTTATTAGTTTTTAAAATTGGGAGTGGAGATATTAAACAAGTTCCAGAAGAACAAATTAACTCATCTTGGTCTCCAAAAGGATGATCAAAGAAGTCTTCCGAGGCCAAGTGTGGCAAAAAAAATCAGCCTCATGGGGACAATGTAACCCCAAAAGCCACACTTTGCCTCCAAAGTAGACCTTGTAAAAGTGGTCTTGAGGCCACAAAGATATACAGTTTTGTCTTCACTGTGGGTAGAAAGGCAAATTAAAATCTACTTAGACAAATACATCATCGCCTTTTGATTACATGTTGGTGAACCTTGCCATGCTTTTACAGTTAATCACATTTTTCTTCCTCTCATACAGGATAAAGAAGTGAACCTGGAGCAGGTCCACAGGCGTATGAACAGTTTAATGGATGAAGACTTAGCTCACAAGCAACTCTCTCCAGCCTCCATTGAAATCTCAGCCTTGGAGATTGGTGGCATGCCGCCTAGTCAGACCCTAGAGGCCGTCCGTGAATACCAGAACACACAACTTTCTGTCACCTCCTTTTTACCAGAACAGACAACTCATGGGGCCAGTAGGACACTCACAGGTGCCTCTGGTAGCAATCTGCCGCTGCCTCTTAGCAGCTCAGCCACCATGCCCTCTATACAGTGTAAACACAGGTCACCAAATGGAGGACTATTTCGTCAGAGCCCGGTGAAAACCCCCATTCCAATGTCATTTCAGTCTGTGCCAGGTGGGGTCATTCCAGAAGTCATGGAGCCATCCCATGGAACATCCATATAATAAAATCAACCAGCAAAGATTTTTAATACAATTTAAAAAACTCTTACATTTTTCTTGTACATACCTGTAAATAATGAAAGAATGAAGTGGGGTAAAAAGTGTATTTTGAATATTCCCAATTTTCAAAGTCAGTAAAAAACAAACAAACAAAAAAATACAAAAAAAGAAAAGACAAAATGTATGAATGACTTTGTAAATTTTGTTCTCTATGAATAAAAAAGGCAAAATACTTGTGACCATTCTGAAGTGCCAAAGAAGACCTGTTACTGGGACTGAGGGCAGTAAACAATGTATCTGGATTTTAACTGGTACTCCGCATTTTTGGGTTCTAATTTTCTACATTGGAAGCAGAAGCAAAAACACTCCATTCGATTCACTTCTGTGGCCTGGATTCTCTAATGTGCTCATAGTTACAGTTCTCCCAGAAAATTTAACAGCAGGTAGCCTCAGAAAAAGCTTGAAATGCCACTAAATTTGTGCATATGATAAGTTAAAGATATGAGACTACTTTTGTTGTTGCAGGAAGGATTATTCATTCTACATTGTGTTGTAAGCGCATCCTGTTTTGACCAATTTCTTGTATTGTTTCCTTCTTCATGTTGAGACCCGAATCTACAGATCTGGTCCCACAAGCACAGGGTGACATGCTGAACACATTTCAAAATGCATATATACCAATCAGGTGCTTGGGAGACACAAATACGCTTGCTGGAGCTGCCTCAGAGCATGGAGAAAAGTGTGCACCAAGTATCTGTTTCAATACATATTCCCTCAAACAACTAAGGTGGAAGGTCTATGAAAGCAGACTGGAATGGGTTGCTACATGAAAGGGTATGACGTGGCTGCAAATTGTAGGCAACATATTTAAGCAAAATGTGGGTTTCCCCTCCACATTTTTACTTTTAGAAAGGCTTATCTGTGTGTGTCTGTTGCATATGAAAAATCCCAAGACATGAGATAGGTCTGAAGTTAACTGAATAAAAGACCACTGAAGCTTCATCTTGATGAGAATATCTGATCATTTGTGAATGCTTAGAATGGGAAGTGTGCTGGTGGTTTTGTTTTGTTTTCAGAATTATTGTATTATAAGGTAAGCAGTGTTGAGGGCCTAATTCTGAATGGCATGCTTTAGCATAACTTCTAATTTGGTCCTTTTAAATATATTTTCTGCTGTTAATTGGACCAGATTTTTTTTCATGTCAAGAGCGACTTGAAAAACTTCAAGTCACTTATGTTGTGACAGAATTGGCCATCTGCAAAGAGGTTGCACAGGGAACCCCCGGATATTTTGAAGTTTTGACAATTCTTGTGTGAGGCTCCTCTCATGTCCCCAAATGGGGTGGTGGAGCTGACAAAGGGAGCACATCTGCACTCTCCCCGGATTCAAACCTCTGACCTGTTTGTCTTCAGTCCTGCCAGCACAAGGGTTTAACCCATTGTGCAACCGGGGGCTCCCCATATTGGACCAGATATAATGTTCAGGGTCAATGTCTGCTGTCATGTTCTTCTTTTCCTCCTGTAATATTTAGTCATTTATAATGGACAAATCTGTGAATTTCTGTTTCAATTAGTGTTTTGACATGAATTTGAGCTTTTTTTCTTTTTTTCAAAAAACCCATTGACATAGAAATTTACATGCTATTTTTGTATGGATTTCTGCAAATATACTTTTTTATATTCAATGTTGCTTCTCACACCAATTTTCCTTCTAATTGCTATCTATCCATCCTTTCCCTAATAAATTCACATTTGAGTATTTCCCCCCACCTTTTTTCCTTTGAGTTGGAGAACTGTATAACAAAATTAGGAGAGTGCAAATAACAAAGCACGACAGTTTGACTTCACCAATCAGCTTTGAAAGTGTTTTTTTAAAACATAAATTTCTATTAAAACATTAACTCCATTAATCACCACCCTTTTTTCCTTGGCAATATCATTATGCCATTCCAAATGATAGAATTCCTCTAATGGGCGAGGGAATAACAGGGTCAAATGATATGACCATTCTGTGTCAATATTACAAGGAAAGGCAGGAGACTAGAATAGCCTTTGGCATCATCACTTTTCATTCCATAGAACTTTTTGGGTTTTTTTTTTTACAAATTAAAGATTTTAACAGATCCAGAGCCTCCTTTATTCCACAGGGATTGTGGGAAGCTTCCTCGGTCTTCAATAAGAAGTGTTACTTTCCCTTCCTAGACCTAGTATAGATCATGTAATAGCAGTTCTCAGAGAGCATCACTTCAATCTATCAGCAGGCTTGATTTATTCACTATTAATGCTCTTTCTGCAAAGAAGAGCAACAAAAACATCAACAAAACAATATCCTTGCACATCAAAAACTACAAAGGGATTTAACCTTGCCTTTCCCCTGCTGTGCTAGTTTTTGGTATGTAGATTATTTATCCCCTGCAGGGAACATTCAGATATGCAAGGCCTCACCTAAAGTCTAAAGTGGTACACAGTAACAATAGTTTTGCTCACATTATAAATTCTATCGCTAGAGTGGCTTTCTGTAACCGAGTTTCCTAGTTATTTGTTTCCAGTTCTATTTTAACATCTTGGGCAATTCCATGGCTGCAATCCAAAAATTCCTGCATGCATTGCCAGTTTGGATTTCTGTTTAAATTTCAATAATTTGCCTTACATTGGAGGTTGTTCTGACCCCCACATTTCCAAGGTTCCTTTTGAGGTGGATACAATGAATTCCAGAATGAAATCAGAGCAATCAAAAGCCCCAGCATGTATAAAGGAAAAAGTTTTAATGGCTCACCATTGAAAAGTTTCAATGGGCCACTAATGTTGGAATTGTATGACTTCATCCTATTTATGTACAGGTGCAGTAATCCTTACAACAATTTCATAACTGCCTTTAGTGAAAAAGATCGCAAACCTGTGTATAAATGAATATTGCAAATGCCAGCTACCACTTTCATCTCAAAATGATAGTTTCAGTGACTGGGTTCTGTTATTTTGGTTGGTTATTTGAAGATTTGACAAGGGACATCATCAAATGGAGGTCCAGAAGCCGAAGGGCAGCAAGAAAAAATCATGGTGTAGTGGGGGGCATGGTTGGGCAGTGCCCAGCTTCATCTCATTGGCATGGTTAGTTGTGGGTTGCCATCCCACAATGTTTCCCAGCTGTCCCTGGCTTCCTAGCGCACTGACCCCAGCTTCTTCAATGAGGATACGAATAGTCACCTGTAGCCTCTTTTTTTTCCTTTTAGCAAGCTGCCAGGATGAAGCCAGCACGGAATCTAATGGAACCCTGTGTCCTATGATGGGCTTCAATTAGTCCTGTGATGGTAGCAATCCTATGATGGGCAAAGTGCTGCTCAGTAGGCTCAAGGAGAATGGTTTATGCCATCCCAGTAGCATGCTAAAAGGAAGGCCCCAAAACCTCAGCCTCCATCTGATTTTTTTATTAAAAAATGGTAGCAAGGAGGAAGAGAGCTGCTCCTTTTCATGTAGGAAGGGAGGGGGTTTTGATTATAGGCAAAGTGCTGCTATGTAAGGCATCAAGGAGAATGGGTTATGCAGTATCAAATACCATGATAATGGAGCAGTGAAACATGTGACTGATCAAAAGTAGAAATACATAGCAAATCCCTCAAAATAATTGACATAAGAAGCTTGGGATGTACAGTACCTTTGGAGAAATAAACATTTCCATTGACTGTATCTTCTGTTGCTTAATATAGTTCCTTAAAAAGGAGAGGAAACTATTAAAGAATTGTTTTCAGTGATTTCCCACGTGATCAGTCTTTTATATACCTTCAAGTCCACTCCAATTTAGAGTTCCCTAATCATATGGATTTCTTGGCAAGATTTATTCAGAGCCATTTTATCAATGTCTTGGTGAGCTGGTATCTAAACATAGGAGAGCAACCAGAATGGCCTGGAAACTGTGTCCTGTAAGGAATGACTTAGGAAACTGGTATGTTCAGCATGGAGAAAAGAAGGTTTAGAGGTGACATGATAGCCATGTTTATTTGAAGCAATGTCATATTGTGGATGGAACAGAGTTGTTTTCTGCTGGTCCAGAAGGTAGAATGGAGTAAGGGATTCAAACTACAGGAAAAGCTATTCAATGTAAACTTTATGAAGAACTTACTGATGGTAAGAGCAGTTCAACAGTGAAATGGAGTGTAGTTGAGTCTCCTTCTTTGGAGATTTTTAAACAAATAATGGATGACCATCTGTGGTGAGTGCTTTGATTTTTATTCCTGCATAGTGGGGACTGGTGGTCCTTGTGGTCTCTTCTAACACTACGATTTCACCAAAGCTGAAATATTCTGACTTGTTGGATTTATTTACATAACTGAAGGGGATGAGAATCCTGGTTTCCTGGCATCCTAGTTCATTAATCAAACCACTGCACCCCCAAGTATTTTTGTTATAATTTTGTTTCTCTAAGTCCTGTTAGTCCCAACTAGAGTCAACCCAATGAATAAGAGGATTTGTATATTTATTGAAGCAACATTCAACAATTGATTGAATGGGTCTACTTAAGATGAGAATAACTAACAGAATTCCCGACACAGTTTTCTATTGGATAATAATCTTGACATTCTAGAATTCTGGCAAAACACAATTAAAATTCATTAATTGAAGTTCCTCTTCTATAAAGTCAATACAATATATAAACATACATTTTTTCAATGAAATCTAGTTTGAAACAAGGCATTACGAACACTAGATTAAATCAATGGAAACTGTGGGCCTCCGAGTTCATTAAAAATGGAAGCAAATTTTGAAAAAGACTAAAAGTGTTTCTTTTTTCTCCGCATAGTTTGTAATCAACCCTCTGATCTTCTATAAAGGTTAATTTCTTTTTCTCAAACATGCTTTTATTGATGTTCTTCACATATCACAAAGAGAAAGAAAAAATAAAAGTACAAGAATATGCCAACTGGGGGACATATTCAGAAATTTCATAAACATTGTCTGGGTTTGCATGAAAGTATCACAGACTTTACCCAAGGAAGAAACATGTCTGGGAATGCAGAGGAGTTGTCTTTGGTGGTTAATGTCAAGGAATCATTGCCAATAATTGTGTCTTCCATCTGATTATTAGGCAGTGAGGAATGATGACAGAAGATAGGATCAGCATCAATGGGTTGGATTCTGTTTTAGATATATTCAAATTGATTAATGGAAAGAGCATTCTCCATTTGGTCTCTACCCAGGGCACCTCCTTCTAGCTCTCTGAAAACACTACGCAGAGGACCAGCTTATGCTACTGTATTTGCTAGGCTTTGGTAATGAAGGGATTCCTGAACATTTGATGGGGAACCATTCTCTGAGCAGATCTCAGCTCATGTAGGTTAATTATGCCTGATTTGGGAGCATCTGCATATTGCTATTAATTGGCCTGCATGAATGCCATAATATGTTGTTATCTTAAGTGAAGAAAGAAAACTAATCCTTTTCGTCATGTTTACATGTGCTATACAACATTCACTATGTCTTATAATGTCTTTCTAGGATTTTTGAAGGCTTTCCATTTCTAGCATCAGTGGTCACCTAAAAACAAATAATAACTTCTGGGCATTTTTACACTGACACCTCCCAAGATTCCATAGCATTGAACTATGGCAGTTAAAGTTGTGTTCATCTGCATTAATTCAGCAGTGCAGATGCACTCATAGTCTCTGTAATTTTGAAATGATTTGCCCAGTTGTTTGATTGTTTCCAGATGACGGTAAACTTTTCTCATCTTAATGGTAGACATGTTGATTGATATGCTATTACTAGTCTGAAAGGCAAGCCATTGTTCTTTATGAGCTATATGAGAACTTGGAACAATAATACACTATAAGATCACTCTATAAGGAAAAAAACAAGACCAGTATATTAGCCAGATAACAAACAAAAACATGAATTGTATGACAGATCATGAAATCTTAAACCAATTCAACAAATATTATGGGAGACTATATAAGAGGGATCATATAAAAAGAGGATATTACACAACACTTAAGCAAACAAAACACCCAAAAGATCACAGACCATCAGAGAGAACTACTAAACAAAAAAATCCAGAGGAGGAAATCATGAAAGCAATTAAGAAGTTGGATTTTAGTAAGTCCCCTGGCCCGGATGGACTGACAGCAATTTATTATAAAACATTGAAAGAAAAACTAACACCCTTTCTCAAGGATATAATGCATCAGATTCTACACCAACATAAAAACAATACAAAAATGATGATCTTAACAAAGAATATAACAACAAGAAGGCAAGAATGGCTGAATGACATCACAGGACTACACGTAGTAAACAAAATAAAATATCTAGGTATAATAGTGACAGCAAAAAGATTCCCAACTACTGGAAAATACTTCTGAAACAAAATGGAAAGAAGTTAAAAAGAATCTGGAAAACTGGAAATTTCTCAATCTCTCTTTGTTGGGCAGAATATCAATAATCAAAATGAATGATCTCCCAAAAATGATATACTTATTTCAGAATCTGTCAAGAATTAGAAGCATGCAAATTTTCAAGGATTGGAATAAAGAAATCACAACATTTGTTTGGAATAAAAGAGACCCAGAATAAACTTCACTATTTCTAATGGATCAAAAGAAAAGAGGAGAATTTGGACTGCCTAATTTAAAACTCTATTTTGAAGCAAGTGGATTAGTCTGGATAAAAGATTGGATAACACTAAAGAAAGCAAAAACTCAATCTTTAGAAGGTCATGACTTGAGAGCTGGTTGGCACATATACCTCTGATACAGGAGGAAAAAAGTGGAAAAATGGTAATCATTTTATATTATCTATTAAAAATATGACAGAAATACAAACAAAGACTCTACACAAAAACCCCTCTTTGGATCTCATTGCTTGAAGTGTGCCAAAGAAGAGAATTAGAGTAGAACAACTGGCCTACTTACCAGGACATTCTTAAAAAGGAAAAATGAGAGTTCATACTGAAACCACAAGAAGAAGTAAACCAACAATTCAGAAACATCTCATGGTTCCAATACTGACATTTAAAAGAATATTATAAAAAAGATAAAATAGTGGGCTTCTCAGAGAAAGACACAGTATGGGATAGACTGCAATCAAATGAAAAAATACAATTACAAAAATCTATAAAATACTTTTAGACTGGAATACTGAAAAGGAGCAAGTCAAAGAATGTATACCAACTGGGCAAAAAATATTGGCAGGATAATAACGATGCAAGAATGTGAGAAAATCTAGACTCACAGATTAAAGTACACCTACTTGGATGATATGAACTAAAATTGGCTTAAAATGATGTACCAATGGTACATAACACTGTAAAATTATCTAAATATTACAAACATTTGAATAACAATTGCTGGAAATGCAGAAAACAAGAAGGTACATTCTATCACGTGGTGGTCCTGCAAAAGAGCAAAAACATATTGGAAAGATAAACATGAAATCTGCCCAAAAATATTGAAAATGAAAATCCAGTTTAAACTAGAACATTTCCTATTAGGCATAATCAATATAGAATGGAACATAAATAATGATAAACTATTCCACTACTTGACTATGTCAGCTAGAATAGTGTATACCAGAACATGGAGACTAAATAAAACACCATCTATGGATCAATTGATAACAAAAATATTTAACACTATGAACATGGACAGATTGACCTATTTAGTTACAAAGTCATAAGGCAAACATATAAAACCAATGGACTGGACAATGTTTAAAGAAAATATAACAAATATGCTTGACCAAAATGGATGACAATTGAACCACTTCAAGTTCCCGAGAAAAGGAGAAGCAAATACGAAGAAACAGATTTTAAAAGGCAATCAAAACCACAAAGAAGATTGGAAGATCAACGCATCTGGGGGTTTTTGTTTGTTTTCCCCTCTTTTTCCTCCTTCTTTTCCTTTTCTTTTCCCTTTCCTTTTTCTCTCCTGTTTGTTCCCATCCCAACAATATTCCCCTTCCTGACCCCCCCTTGACTCATGCCCAAGTTCAAACCACTTTCATCCCCCTTAGACACCACCCCTTCCTTTCCCCATGTTCTCCCTTCTTAAAAACTTCAATAAAATTATTACATAAAAAGATCACATGGAAAATCAAATAGGTTTGGTGATGCTGAGGTTGTCACATTTTCCCTCACAACCCATGCTTTCCATTTCTTTTCATTTTCAAAAACAGAATTTTGAAACAAATCATTTGAAAATTAAAGATAGCACTTCAAAGAAAAATGAGCTCACCAGATAGAAATTACTCCTGCTGTATACCTCCTCCATTAATTTACACATCAAAGCAATTTTGAAAGCTTTAAATCTCCATTATCTAAAACCAGATGTTATTATCTTCCTCTAGGATCTGTCCAGAAACATTTGAGTTCTCATTAAAAAGCTTATAATCAATTTTATGCTTTTATTCCAGATGTCTAGTACATAGTTCAATAGCCTAATTAAAACATTATATTGTAAATCAATGCATGTTATTAAATACACAACCCAGGAGACTGTCCTGCAACAGCTTTAAAGTTAAATATAATCCCATGGCACATGTATCAAATCAGTATTTAATGTGCTAAATTTCAAACACAAACTTACTGGTTATTTGCATACATTATTTTTCTTTCTATACCCTTATTCTGCTTTATCTTTTCTTCTTTCTCTGCCTCTCCTTCTCCCATGGTTTTTTAAATTATAGTTTTATTTGGTTACCTAAGTAAAATATAGCATTGTCACAGTCACCTTTACCATTCCCTCATATATTCTCATAACATTCTGATTATTTCTATTTTCCCATCCTTTACAATTCCACACTTATCTACTAGGCCTGTTTCTGATTATCGGATACATCTGATTATCGAAAGTTTTTTTCGGACTTCCGATAATTGAAATGACATCGAGAGCAGTGCCCCAACCAGGAAGTGGATTTGCCATTCCGAGAGCTTCGTCGCCATTCTCGGAAAGGTCTCGGATGTAATTTTGGCCCTTTCTTGCTGCCTCTCCTCATTGGCTGATGACAATCAAGATTGGACAGGGGATAACACCCCTCCCCAGCAGATCCGGGGGAAACTCGGCTTTCCCCCAGATCTGCTGGGGAGGGATGTTATCCCTGGAAGTAACCTAAGTGCTAAAAGTGACTGTTTACTAGAAAGGCACTGACAAACAGCTGGGAAAGAACACCAAAGAGAATGGCTAGGGGCTCTAGCTAAATGATCTAATGTAATATAAATCCAGACATCATATTTCCACAATAACTCATCTATATTGAAGAGAAATGTATATACTCAATAATGTGATGCTCAAAATGTGAAACATTCTAAGCAATGATAATAATATAATGCAATATATAGGACAACACATTTATAGAATCCAATTCACCAAAAGTATCATCCAAAGAGAAGAATGGCTAGGGGCTCTAGCTAAATGATCGAATGTAATATAAATCCATTATATAGTCTGAAATTAAATTGAACACATTGCTGCCCTGATGAAGTTCTGACTGTAGGAACGATCACGCTTTCCTGTAGGCCCTGGGAATACATCTGAATATCGGAATACATCCAATTCAATTCCGATAACATCGCTGTAAAAATCGGAAGTGATTCACATCCAAAACCAAAGCAAAATCAACATCCAAAACAACTTCCGATATGCATTTTTGCGTTCGAAAACAGGCCTATTATCTACTACTTATACCTATGCAATTTCCCCATTCCCTCTTCCTGCCGCCTCCTCCCTCCGGTAACAGTTGTGCTTCTGCTCTATGTATTATGTTATTTGTTTGATCATGAAGACTGTCTGACTCAATTCCTTGTATTTTCCTTTCCCTTTTACTCTGGCTATAAGACCTTTCCATTTCAAATCACTGTTCTCCTTAAGATGTCCATTCGTATATTTAATTATCCTTTCAGTTATGCAATCTTGGAACAGATAATCTGATGTTTTCATACCATTTTAAAGTTCCATTTCCTGTACTCTTTCCAACCAAAGGCTACTTCTCCCTTGTGACATCATGTACCACATATTTAATAGCAACTAATCAAGAAAGACTTCTTTACTTTGTATACTTATAGTAGGGCCTAAATCTCTGTTTTATAGCCTTATATTAGAAGTCTAGTTTCATAAGGCTGTGATCCTATCAGCAGTAAGAGAGAATTGAATGAGTTGAAATATTGTCCTTCTGTCTCTTATCCCTACCTCAACCATTAAATTAAGTGACATGTGTTTTAAATCCCACTGTTCCAAGTCACCCTCCCACCATGTGCCAAGTTCTCCATCTCATGTTATTATTATAGTTATTGTTGTTATTATTATTCTGATACAAAAACACAGTATGTCACAACAAACAAGATATATATGCTGGATTTTGTATCACAAAATCACAAGTCGAACACTTCCCAAGTGTGTGATGTATATTCAAATGATGGTGGTGATTATTGTTATGTATATCCAAATTATTATTATTTATGTCAGGAATGACTTCAGAAACTGCAAGTCACTTCTTGTGTGAAAGAATTGGCAATCTACAAGGACATTGCCCAGGAGACGCCTGGATGTTTTACCATCCATGGAAGACTTCTCTCGTGTCCCTGCATGATAATAATAATACTTTAACAATACTACTTTATTTATATCCCACACTATCTTTCCATGGGGATTCACATTACATGATAACCTGACAATTAAATGTAATATCTCAGAATTTTACTCCAACACATGTTTTACTACTCACCTTGTAAGTATTTTGAAATGTCTAAGTGAATATTTTTCAGGCCACTGAAGAAAATCCAATTAATTATTGTCCCAACAGATAATCCAAATGTAC
Source organism: Anolis apletophallus (assembly GCA_030556195.1). Classification (NCBI taxonomy): domain Eukaryota; kingdom Metazoa; phylum Chordata; class Lepidosauria; order Squamata; family Anolidae; genus Anolis; species Anolis apletophallus. Next base: position 150,066,469 of record JARBWK010000004.1, read on the forward strand.
TTTCTCTTGATGAAATCAAAAATTCATCCAAGATAAATGGCTCACTTCTCATTGAATCTCAAAGGAAACTTGATTTTCTTCCATTTTTCCCCAAATGATTCGTTTTAATCATGGTTAGTTTTTCTCCAAATAACCTTGGAGAAAAGCACTTCCCATCAAAGTATTTTTGTACAATCCAAAATAATATCTAGAAATCTAGTAATTAACATCATTTTAATACTCAAATATATGCCAACCACAATCAATTAAAAACTGAATGAATCTCAACTTTCCTTTGAGATTCAATTGGAAGTGGGCTAGTTATCATGGATGACATTTTGATTTATTCAAGAATTTTTTAATTTAAAAAACTATAACTTGATAGTGGACTAGGTTTTTAATGGCCTAATTGAGAAGGAAATGCTGCTGTTCTTCTGGTTCTTATTTGGAATGATGGCAGCAACTGTCTCTGCCAGTGAAGACACACATTCAACACAATTATAGTTATTTTTTAAAAAGTATTACTGTTTAGTTGTAAACAAATTAGTCAGTTTTTTCCTTTCCAATTAGGATTTTCTTTTTAAAAAATTCACCAGTCTTAAATACCACCCCACAATGAAAGGGAAGACTTTGCTTCTTTGCTATTTCCATTTCAATCTGCTGTATGCTCCCAAGGCAGCACAGTCAAGCAAGAAGAGGAAGTAGTTAGAACTTCAGAAGGGGAACTTGGGAAGTGAACAAGAAATAATGTGTAAATTGGGGTATGCATTATATCATTTTGGTGTACTAGATTAAGGGGATTTGACAGCCGAAGCCTTACCAGATACAGATCACAGTAGATTGATCTTCTTGGCTAATGGGAGCTAATGAGGCTGAACAGTACTCTACCTGAGGTGGAAGTGGCATGTGGACTGGGCAGCCTCCCAAATCAGGCAAGTTTTGGCTCCTCCTCTTATTTCTTCCCACATAGCCTTCTCCATTCCTTCCTGAAGTGCCCCCCCCCCCCACACACACACACACACTTGGTGCAAATGGGAACTCAGCAGCACTTTGTGCGCCATGGGCATTGAAGGAGCCTCTGAGATGTGAAGTTTTCCCCTCTATTTGTTTCTCTCTTTCTCAGCCAATCAGAGGCATGCTGATTGTGTCCATTCTCCTCCCCTCTTGTGGCATGTGCTCAGGGCTTCAATTCTCAAACCCCGCTCTTGTGTTATTTTTTAAAAACTATTATGATAAAACTTTACACATTTCCCAAAAATTAGTAGATTGGTGAAGCATTCTGAAACTTGACAGGCTTGAAGTCGTAGAAGTGGCATACAATTGAGACAAATTTCATGTTGATGGGCTTAAAAATGATAGAAAAAATGTGCCTCTAAAGTTTTTCCATTGGTGCCAATGGACCAAATCTTACTCAAACGAAAATGGCACACACCTCCCGATTTTGGGATTTCAGGGTAAACAGCAGGTAGCTCTGCCTCCTTTGCCCCACTGACCAACTAAGCAGAATGGGGAGAATATGGGAGGAGAAAGGTTTTAACTTTCTATTGTCTGTGCTCTCTGTATGCTATTCATCCAATGAGGTAGATAAGATATGTGGTAAACAGCTAAGTAGAAGAAGAAAAAGGAAGTCTTGGAAACTCTGATAAAAATGAAATGGAGAAGAGGAGAATGGGATAGTCTACCCATTTTATTTTCTTCCACATATGATTGTCTTAAAAAAAAACCCCAGCAAGCTCTTTTCATTAAATTTATGAAAAATTCAGAAAATTATGGAAAGCGTGAGGAAAAACTAGAGGCCCTCAGCCATTTGCACTGGTGAAATTAATCAGAGGAAGCTATTAATAGAATGATAATGACCATTTGTACCTGCCTGCCATAAGGCTGTTAGAGATGAGTAGTCATTTAGGAATAAAAAATGGCAGCCCTGATTCAACATTATAAACATGATTGAAATACATAGAGACTGAAAGCCCCACTTTTGCAAGCTATCCGCACAATGTGTTTTGTCTGGATGTGTGAAATTATCAGTATCATTTTTCCTCCCATTTGACTCCTTTGTAAAAATTAATTTTAATGAATAAAATCTTCATAGACATAAACAGAATGAAACAAAACAAAAACAAACAACTTCAAAAACAACACACAAAATCATCAAATAGATACAGAATAAAAAGAAAGACATTTAAAACTTACCGCATATCTTACAAATAAGTCTAAACTACCTATATATAAAACACAATTATAACTTCTATTAAAAAAAAGATGACTTCCAACTAATTTTTTCCCTGGTTATATTTTTACTCTCTTTTTATTTTATCTAGAAATTGTACTTAATTAATTGAACTAACAATCAGATCATTATTCTATTTTAATACGCAATAAATATTCTGAAAATAATAATAAACTTTATTTATACCTCGCCCCATCTCCCCAATGGGGACTCGGAGCAGCTCACACGAGGCCAAACCCAAACAACAAATTACAATAAAATAAAATCAAAACACTAGCAATGGAAACAATAAAAAGATACATACATATAAATAAAAACAATATACAACTAGATATCTAAAATCACAAAGACAGGGCAGGCTGCAAGCACATATATAAAATGTTAAAATGTTAAAACTCAGGGTGGGAAAAGAATATAATACTCCTACATCTGTCATCCTATACTGAAGTAATCTTCAGTAACTTCTTTCTAGTTGATAATTCAACAGTCGGAAAAGAAAAATAAAAGTTTAGGCTTTCATTAAATACCAATTAAACTTTGGTCTTAAACCTTTTTGGCCTTTTCACGGGTCCATTACATATTATAGAAAGTGGCTTCTTGTTTCTCACATTTCTAACGTATCCAATGTTTCCTTGCATATGTTAGGCAATTATCTGGTGTCATGTTACACAATTGTATAATTTAATAAAAATTCTCTTTAAAAGTATATCATAAAGTAAATTTCAATTTTTGACCATATCCTTTCCCACTGTTCCATTTGTATATTATTTCCAACATTTCTAGGCCATTTTTATGTAATCTTTCACTTACATTCCATCTCAAATATTAACAAAAGCATACACATTTTACCAATTACTTTTTCATCATTTGTACAAAATTGGCCTTTAAATTCAAATTTAGTCCATTCAAACCCATAGTTTTCAATATTTTTTTCAAACATCTGTAAATAAGAAAACCATTAGAATTCATTGTTAAAAATATATCCTTTCCTTTTCCACTTATAGTTTCCCTGACAATTCACCAAAATGTACTTTAGCCATTTTTTTGCCACTTGATTATTTTTTGAAAAAAGCTTCTTGTGCAGAGATCCATAGTAGGATTTTTTTGCATAGTCTGAATATATAACATGTCTGTATTTGTCCAGTAAAATAGGTTTGAAGGAGCTATGCCTGGAATATGCATGCACAACTAAGTAGCACATGTAGACTTCTGGTAGGTATTTCCTGTGTCGTGCCCTCACTCTTCATCAGCTTGCCATGGTTCAGAGCAATTATGTGATCCTACAGGATTTGGTTTGCATATGCCAGGTACAAGGCAGATTGTATCAAAGTAGTTCTATGTGGTTGCCTGTCTTGAAATGACACCACTGCCAGAAACAGAGGAGTTTCTTTTGCTTTAAGAGTGTTCCTAAAATATCACTGACACGATAAAACAATAAATGACAAAAATCAAACAACTACAATACTTGATTATTCTCTCCATATTCGCAGCAATCTATTGCTGTGCCTCATTGTGGAATGGGGGTGACTACTATCAGCCTTACCACATGGGGCAAAATAAGTGTCCTAGGACACTTCTGCCCATGGAGCCCTATGCTGCCCATCAAATGACATAAGATGACTTCTGGTGGGGCTCCATTGGTGAACTGGGGTGGCTCCATGGTAGGAGGCTGCCACTGCCAACATGAAACCTGCCCTATGTTTCATAAGGCACAGCGGGGTTGTTCCAGGCATCAGCTGCACAGCAATATTTTCCCACTTGAGATGAGGAAGCATCAGCTGCCATCCAGGGCTCAAGGATTGCCCTGATGCTGCTCTGATTCACCACAGAGGCTGGGGAGTCACAATACTGGTAAGGCTGCATATGAGGAGGTCCTATATGACTGCCATCTGCAAATGATGTGATTTCCCCAACCTTAGTGCAATGGTGGGAAGGGAAGACCAGTTTGCTGGCAACCACAGGTTGAGGCCAGGATTAATTTGTCCTGTCATCAGATCAGAGGGAGAGATGGCAGTGTCTAAATGAGCTACTTAAGACAACTTCATTCCCCGCCCCCCCAGCTCTCTGGAGGGCATTGACCCACCTTCCCATATTATTTCATGATATAAGTCTTCTGGTTGCTTGGTACTGATAGGAATGCCCCCCTTAATTAAGGTTTTTTGTTTTCACTTAACCAACACTGTCACAAAAGACTTGGCAATTGGCATAGGGTGTTGTTGTAAACAGGACTTCCTGATAAGTGTTGATATATGAATCTGGTGAGCACCTTCTAGCACACTTTTGGTGAAGTATGGGAATTTGGAACTATTCCTATGTATTGTGTCATCATGGAGGTGGGAAAACACCTCTCCCCGGGATTGGTCTCTGGTTCTTTCTAATCACCAGGGGCCTTATGGCTTGGGGGCTTACATCCCATGGTCAGCCTTGCAGTTTGTAGCTGGCATGGAAGCAACCCTAAGTTTTAGGGATTCCTCTCAGGGGCTATGGTGTTTCACCCCAGGAAGGCTGGAAGTGTGTGGTCTTAGTGACTCCAACTGCTCCCATGCCAGGTTGCTTTCCACAGTAAAATAATTAAATAGGTAACAATTAATAAAGTTGCCCTTATTTCATTTCAAATGTTTGGTCTCATTATTCCTGTGATAGGGCAACAATGGAGAGGCTCATTGTCAGACATCTGCTTACTAGCGGTAAACAATAATGCATGGGATAATTATGATTTGAAGGGGTAAAATGATTACCAGAATCTATGAAGTCACAGATTCTCAAAATATTCAAACTTACAATTTTGCCCCATGGTTCTAAGATATTGTTAAAGAATAACAGTCCCAATAATTTCAATAAGAATAATAAAAATTATGCTGCATATTTAACAAGCTAAACTGTTTCAAAGTGTCATCAGTGTGATATTTCACCAACTTCAGTAATTAAGTTGTTTTATTACTGACACAGTGATGATTTCCATTCTGTTTAATTTAATGTCTGTTTGACTAGTAAACTGCCAAATTAATTAATTTGATCTGCTAGAGACACTTTTATTCAGCTAATTTATTCTAGTTTATTCAATTCTCATGAATTTGAAAGGTAAGTTATTAACTAATCTGTGACTTATTATCTTCTTGGTAACATGCTCTTTTTTTCATTGATCAATCAAAACCAACACAAGTGAAATTGTTCACCACAATACAGAAGTGATTTAATGCCATCACAAATTAAATGAGATTCTGGAATGGTTGGTGTTGATGTGTTGGTGACCCTAAAATTTCCATACAGAGTTTCTGTTGCTTCAGTATGGTATATTTAATACTTTCAGCATGGTGCTATTGTAAACACTGCATTGCTTTCAGAGAATACCAAAATCATAGAAAGTGGGCAGCCCCTTTTTAATTCCCAAGTTAAGATGGCAAAATTAGTTACATAATTCTTTCTATAAAATAATTTATCCATTTCAGTTTTGCTAATTTTTTTATTTTCCTTAAACTTATTCAAGCTTATATTCACATCCATTTGCTAATGCAATGATAGTTGTTAAAAAGGCTGACATGACAATATGTATCAATTTTTGTTCAAATTTTACCCTTATATACAGATTTTAGCAGTTTTCCTAGTGTGAACACATATTGTGAGAGCTTTCCCCCAAAACATGTTTGGGTTTGATTTCTATTCATGCATTGTTGTGCGCTTCTGTTAAATTGTGGATTTGACTGTAAAAATTTGAAAAGTGAATATTTAAGTTTCCAGGCACATTCTCATTTGCTTACAGTTTATGCACATCTAAATGTGATACATTAATTTGAATTTATGACAGGTTTCCATCATGTGATTGGAAAAATTATTTTTAGGACCATGACTCCCCAAACCTGACTGGCTGATTCTGGTGTTTTAGGAATACAATGTAGGAACACAATGTTACTTTTCAGCTAAAGATAGAAGTGATTGAAAACAATTTGTACTCCACTATGAAGTAGTGGTAATAAATGACAAAACCCATATTTTATCGCATAGTTATATGATGGCATTGGATTTGAGCTCTTTCTGATTAAGCATTTTGTATGCTTTCTTGAACGCTCCTTTTCTATTTTTTTTTTACAAGGTATCATTTCCTTATGAATGTATTTTGCACATAAGACATCTAGTTTTCATTTCAGTAGCAAGGAAGACTGAAAATACGGCTTTAAAAAGAAAGAAAAAAGAAGTTAAGTGAGAATGCAAAATGAAAAAAAGTCCACGATTTGACTAGAGGGATCACTTTGAGTCATTTGTGTGATCTGTCACAAAAGTAGTCTGATGAAGATGTGACTCAGATACCATCTCCACTGGTAGCCAATTTAGGTGCAATTTAGGAATGACAAGCGGGCACATTTTTCTGGAATCCAAGTTCCTTAGGACATGTGTCAGCAATGGTAGTTTAAGAAGATTTATCCAAGTTGGTTTGGACATATGGTGCAGTTATTCCATGTTGGGCACAATATGAAAATGATACTTTAAAAATTGTTTCTGCCAAGAAATAGTCATGCAGTAGGGGTGTGGAACTCAGCAAAAAAATTGTGTTGTTTTCAGTCCCATTTTTGGCTCCCCCCCTCCCTATTCTGTTTGTGGGAAAGTTCTTGAAATTTGTGGGTGGGGGGATAGTTCTGTTTTGGTTCTGGAAAGATTCGGCCCATTGTTATCAATGAAGAAATTTTAGAGGCTCATGTCTCTGTCATTTTTAGGTCAATCACCATGAAACTCGCCTCACTTTTAGGCCACATTTCCGACTGCAGATCTGCCAAGTTTTAGCATGTTTCTCCAATCTACTGATTTTGGGAAGTTTTTAAAATATTTTTTACCATAATATTTTCTTTTTTAAAAAAAAACCACAATAGGGGTTTGTTGCGCTTAAGTTTGGTCCAATACAAAAGACACAATAACTTTGCACAAAGGCAAGAGGAAAAAGAACAGAAACTTTACTCTTGTCAGCAGAGTCAAAACATAAACTTGGAGCATTGCATACAAAATAAAGAGTTCAACAATCTTACATAGTCCTTGTAAGTAACACAGAGCATGGCTTCTTCATCTTTCTTCAAATGAGAGAGCAGGATACAAAACTGTGAGCAAAAGCTGTTGAGTCATAAGCTCCTCAGAGCTAAAGTTGAACTGTATTCTAAAACACATACAGTTATGCCCCACTGGGTGTGGTCCAAACTTACTAGCTGACCTAGATTAGTAGCTGCACATAATAATTAACAGTATAAGGTTTTCTTTAACACACACACACACACACACACACACACACACACACACTTGATTCTGTTACAAGTTACTGTAACAGAATTCTGGGAATTGAAGTCCTAATAGCATGTCACAAGGGGGTGGGAGTGGAGAATGGACACAGTCAACCAGGCCTAGGGTTGCCATTTTTTGATGTAAGAAATAAGGGACATTTACGGGATTTTTCACAAAAACAAGGGACACTTCATTAAAAACTTGGAACTCAAACATTAGGTATAAATAGTTTTATTAACAGAATAAGATAATGATTGAAACTCACAAAAGAAACTGACTTATACCCTCTTAACAGTACATCGTATGTTTCTGCATGTTTTGTCATGCAGAAAAAACACTATTAGAGCTACCTTATTTTCTCCATCTGTATTTAGTCCTTGACCTTCCTGACTTTAAAAGTGCACTGTCTAAACATTAAAATAAAATAAATTTGATAAGACAGTACATCTTCATGATTATTATGTCAATAGTTAATGGTATAGTATAGTATGGGATACACAGCATTGTATAGTATTGGGATGCACAGCTAGGCCTATTTTAAGAGTAACTCTTAAGCAACCAGAAACTATCTTTATCCAACATGATCCAACATTCCCCTTGGGTAACGGTTAATTAGTCTACTGTACTTTCAAAAAGTCCTGTATCGCCTCTTCCTTCCAATGGGGACGCAGGCTGCCCTGCGAGTTGGAATCCCCGGGCAGGCATTGCCGTGGAAACCACAGCGCGCACCTTCCTCTGGTCAACCCCGCCCAGTCCTGTCCTGCTAGTCAAAAATAAGGGACAGGGCCTGAAAATAAGGGACACAAATTTTAGGGCCAAAATAAGGGACGTCCCTTAGAATAAGGGACATATGGGAACCCTACCAAGCCTCTGATTAACTGAGAAAGAAAGTGAGCAACAAACAGAGCGAAAAACCTCAAATCCCATCATGTCCTGGGAGGAAGCATAAAGGGTCCTTCAATAACCATGCTGGGAAAGTGAGTTCACATTTGTCTCAAGTAGGCACTGGTGCGGGGGTGGGGTGGGGGGCGCTTTTGGGAAAGGGTGGTGGATGCTGTAGGGGAAGAAAGAAGAGGAAGAGCCACAGCCCACACGCTGTCCCTGCCTCCACCTCAGATAAAGTGCCACTCAGCCCCATTAGCCCCCATTAACCAAAAGATCCATCTGCTGTGATTCATATCAACTAAGGGTTTGGTTGCCCCTGCCAGGCTCATTTTCAAGCATTTGGCAGCTGGAGACACCAAATCCCCCCAATCTGGAACACCAAAACAATATTGTATACACCCCTACCATGCAATAGCCATGCAGGCTGCTGAATGCTGGGAACTGAAATCTGAAAATCCCATATGCCCAAGTTCAAATGTGGGCTTCTTAATAGAGAAATTGCTATTTAGCAAAATCTGGTCTGAGCTTCCACAGGTGTACACACCATTTTCACTGCATAATATCAACCAAACGACTTGACAGGAGGAAACATGGCAATTAGCTTTCTCCCTCAACCGTTTCTATGCCAGGTATTGCTGCATGAATCATATCAAAATGTCAAATGAAGTTTCTTCAAAGTATTTGGATCAATACACTCCTTCTTGTGTTTACAGAACTGTAATACCCAACACTAAATGCAAAATGAAGGCTCACTGGATTTTGAGTGGCTGCAAGTTAGGCTTAGCAGAAAGGAGGATACAGGAAAGAATAACAATTTAGGGAAGGGGGCATTCCAAAGGATTGTGAGGGGGTTTTTTTTGTTTTGTTTTATGAAAAATCTTCCATTTAATTTATTTTTTTCCAGAGCAATAAGAGCTTTATCTTTTTTTGCATGAGATAAAATAAGTTCCATCCAGCTATAAAATGTCTGCAGTACAGAGATTTCTCAGTCTGGTTTGCAGACAGTTTTAAGGCAAGTGCTGATCATCTCAGCAAGCTCAGAAGGCCTATTCAGATAATGATGTTGATTATTATTTTGAGAAAGCACATGACAAAGTGCCAACCTACTGGAAAAGAAAATACAAGTGATCTTACATATGTATTCTCAACCATCTTTAGAACATTCCCCTGTAGCTGTTGTGTAATGCTTGTTTTTATTGTTGCCATTTCTGCAAGCAGAATGAAACCGTAAGTAGATCAGAGGCTCTGATGAAGCAGAGTGGAGTACCTTGAGCAGAAACTTTAATTAGTTTATTATTTCAAAACTTCAGGTTACGGAACATTAGTTCCAGACACCCAGAGGTCATTGTCAATATATAATGCAATCAAAATTAATTTTGATGGAATTTGCATTGTTCTGTGCTCTCTGATTTTACTCATTAAATATCTGCAGTGGCTGAAGAGCTTCATCCTCAAAGGTTTTGGTTTGACAATATGGAACTTGTACCAGTAAGTCCATGGAATGCCTAAGTAAGATAAAAAATTTAGTTACTGGACTGTCCAACTGCATGTAGGAAAGTATGTTACTCCCCACGCGTTCTAGGCATTGGGAGAGAAGATATGTTTGTATAGAACAGCTATCCAAGCTATGTTGTTGCTGAGGCTAATCTACAAATCATCATCATCATCATCATCACCATCAGTTTCTCACTTGTTAATCTCCCTCCATTAAAATGCCCCAGGTGATTTACATTTTAAAAATTGCATTAAAAATACACAATATCAAATAGACTGCATTAAACATTAAAAGCTCTGCTAAAAAGCCAGGTCTTGAGTGCCTGAGCAAAGGGTCGCAAGTCACGCATGACCCTCAAGTGGGGAAGCAAGGAGTTCCACAAGACAGGGGCAGAGATAGAGAAGGCCCTACGTCTTGTGCTCTCGGGACACAAGACATTTACACTAGAGATGGAAACAAATATTTGAAGAAACTGAGTGGAAATGGGTTTCTTGTGGGGTGAAAAACCCTGGTGAAGGGGATTATTCTAGACATGTAAGATTTTTCAGTTGGGATTTATTCTGAATGAAAATTGCAAGTGCTTTCCCCTTTATACAGAAAACAATTTCCCTGAAGGGAAAAGCATTTTCACATATAGAAAACTTTCTTGTCTAAAACCCAAAAACAAAACAACCCTCCCCCCAAATATGTCCTGAGACATGAAGACTCTTCAAATTTGCAATACCCTTTTTGAAAAAGGGGAAAAATATCAAAATAATTTATTCACGATTGTGAGAACAAAATGTAAAAAAAGAAAGATTTACATTACTATGGTGGGATTAGTTTTTTTAATATGCAGTGGGCTCTAATCATCAATTCGGTTTATTTCCACCCCACCCCCACCCCGTTGTGAATACCAAAATCTGTGGATGCACATTTTGCATTATGTACAAAAGAATAAAATAGTACCCTTTATATAAATTAGAAAATGAAGGTTTGTTTTTTTGAATAAAAAACAAAAACCAAACATATTTTCAAGTCTTGGATGTTTGAATTCATGGATGCAGAATCCAAAGATACCGAGGAAGATCTTTGTGCAAATAATAATCTGCTTAGTGGAAGGCATGCTGTGACTCTTTCTTAATTTCTATAACATCCAGCCCAAGAAAGGGACAAAGGAAAAGCCCAGTCCTGTTATCCATAACGACTACCCTCCTTTATTATTTTTTTCAAACCAAAAGAGCTATAGATTCACCATTATACCAATATGTTGATCACTATTCCATCAAGGATTGGCATTTCCCTGCCCAACCAGACAACAACATTCATAAAAATAAGAGATGTTAAATGAATCTAGTTACCCAGTGATTTCTGTGTATTTGTAAGGGTCATTCTGCCTATGAAAAAGGCTACTCCCTTCCTAACATAGTCCCTTTTATATTTATCTACTTATTCATAATTGCATTTCTCCTGTTTCTGGAGCAAAGGTGTATGCATGTTTTAAGTGTTATAATTCAGTGAGCTGAATTTCATCCTAGCCATTACTTAAGGGCCTTTATAGTAATACAAAATAATCACAAGTGACCTTCAGGGCATAAGGTACATTATGAATACTTATAATCATGGCTGATGAAGAATGTAGTATGTGGATCGGAATAATACTGGTAAGCTGATTGATGGAATATGGCTTCTTGTTTATTAACTTGATGTGTGGACAGACCATTGTTTTTAATGTTTTTAATGTTTTTTAATGTAATTTAGTATTGAAATGTTTAAATGTTGGAATGTTGTATTTTATGGTTTTATATTGTAATTTAGGCATTGAATTGTTGTCTTGTTAGCCGCCCTGAGTCCTCCTCCGGGGGTGAGAAGGGCGGGGTAGAAGTACTGTAAATAATAATAATAATGTAAGAAAATAAGTAGGATATAAGAAAAAGTGGAAGACAAAGCTTGAAGTAACTTTGCAGCAGCAGTTCTAAGAGAAGGAAGAGAATTATATGGGCCTCCAGTTGATGTTGAACTGCAACATCCAGCATTCCTTACCATGGACTCTGTTGGTTAGGAGTAATAGGATTTACAATTCAACAATGTGTGAATAGTTCGGATCCCTGCTCTAAAATTTCTTTATCCAAGCAAACAAAATATCTGTGCCCACCAAATTATGTGTGTATCTTAATTGGCCACCTGTGTATGTGTATTGTAAGTAAGTAAGTAAGTAAGTACTCTAATGGTGCATCAATGATTTTTGTCATTTCCCTCCAGGCTAAAGAGAGTTCATTGACAAAATGTGGCTGAAGATGTTGCCCTCTCATCTTTAAAACAGTATATTGAATAGGAAATGAAAGAGGGTATTTTCTGTACACAGTTATGTTTGCAATCTTGTTTTCTAATTTTAATAGGGATTTTATTACTCCTTTAAAAATTCATGGTAGGCAATTATAAAATGCAAATCGAGGCCAGATTAGCTGCAGATCCATCACGTGTCAAGCTGGGTGCATATGCGGTAAAGTTCAGTCTTGTTTGCACACGCTGTTTATTTGTTATATACTTACTAGCCCAATTGCAGACACAAAATGCATATCTTTTTTCTATGTGACCTTTTTTAATTGTTTGGTTTTTTACATGTAAATTGGTTCTATGTCAGCCAAATACTACCTTAATTAGAAAATGGAATATGCAGCCGTGCTGCTAATGTTTCCATTAGCTAGTTTAAATAGTATGCAAATTTGGAATGCAGCCAGATAGTTTATTCAGAGAATGGTTTTAATTGGATTATTGGTACATATATTAATTGATATATCACTAATCCAATGCTGAAATGTAGATGGAATTGAAAGGCTTCCAACTGATCTTGGGAATTTCTAATTGAAATACGTCCTCCAGAGGAAGGGGTTGCAGTAAAATGATCATAACTTTTACAATAGAGTAGGCACTTTGTCTTATTTTACTATACAACAGTTAATATACAGCATTGTGTTAGTGGACATCCGTTAAACTGATACCACCTCCCCCCCCCAACCCTATTATGTCTCAAAACCTGTTCTGAAATGTCTCCCAGTCCTCCAAAGCAGCTTTGAATGGTGTATGTGAACCCTAAAGAAAGAAAAGGCACTATTTTCACATTCTGGTTTTGTGGACAGAAGCTGTAGAATAAGATTCAACTCACAATATTTGTCAGACACAACTATGCACAAAACAACTGTAAAAAAAGTACTTCTGTCTAATTGACTGTGTGGTGTCACCCTTGCTCAAGCTCTGTCTACTCATGGCACTTCTGTGTTATTTCTTAACTAGCTTGATGTTTCATTGGACCCTCAGGCTGGAAGTAAACCATTACAGATGAAGAATTCTTTAAACAGCACTGTCACCAACATGTAACTGGAAAAAATATACCAATGTGGTCTTCAGACTTATAATATTGGCCTTTGAGGAGTAGAACTCATTTTGCATTAAGTAGAAAAAGAAGTAATTTACGTATAACCAATTAGGAGCTTCATGTGCTAATGAAGGGAAAACCTGATGCTATAAATATTGTGTCAAAACCTATGATTTTTGCTGAGCAAAGAGAACTAGCTCCCAGCTTAGTCCTATCTGCAGATTATTGAATAAAAACAGTTGTGTGGTTTTTCTACACTTTGTGTGATTAATGACTTGTTGCAGTGATTAAGTGAACCTGTCTACTTTAGTGAAAACGTGATTAAAGACAAAAACATGTAACACAGTCAAGTCCTATATTCCCTTCTGGACCCCCGTACTGCTAATTGGTAAAATTTCCTCTCTCCCACTAGCACTGATAATAGACACTGAGAGGTACTATTCAGTCAACTTATTTCTCTAGGATGTAGTGGAAAATGATGTATTGCACTTTACCACATAGCTTACATATAGGAACTATGATCACACCATTAAAAATACAAGGGGTAATTAATTTATCACATTAAAGTCCCACCTAAAATAATCAAGAAATTGGATAGTTCAATGAAAACATGGATAGTAGGCTCCAGTAAAAATAGAATTGTTAACACAATATTTTTTACTCCACAAGAAAGTGGGGGCTGGGGAGAACCTTGCCTCCATAAATACTTTGAAGCCTGCCAATGGGCCAGATTACTTGAATTGGACCTTGGAGAGCCCAAAAGATGGGTCAGGCCAGAGAAACTAATAAACAGGTGGGAATATGGATTTTGTCTTATGGTGAAAATTGGGGGAAAGACCTAAAATACATATAATGATGCCCTTTGACAAAATAAAAATGGAAAGTTGATTCATATACAAAATAATTATGAAAAACAATACAACACCAAAAATACCCTGATAGAAGTCTGGAAGGAGGTATTAAGTTGCAGCAAGAGAGAAATAGACAATTGGATAAAATTAATTAATAAAATAAAACATTTAATGATCAAGAAAATACAACAGAAAATATTTACAAAATAGTATCGAACTTCGGTGCAATTGACTTATATTATGAGGACCTGCCCAAAACAACGCTGGCAAACCAAAACACATACCCACAGGTGATGTGAATATGAAAAAAATACAAAAGTTCCAAAAAGTAATTAGGAAGGAAATGGAGGAGCTATTAGGGATAAAATGGAATGGAACAATATACAATTTTTCATTGAGAAAATGGAAGGCAATGGGGGACTTAAAGAATGGGAGGAAATAATAACACACATGATGGATGCAATTAAAGCCTCAGTTGCCTTAGGTTGGAAGGACCATAAGAAATGGAATATAAAAACTTGGTATAAATATATATCCAACTACCTACGCCAAGACGATATTAGCGAAAGGAAAAGTTATTATAGGACAGGCCAAACCAGAAATACCTGGGAGGCAAAATTGAAGAGTATCATTTCCAGAGTGAAGGGGAAAGATAGATATAAGGAATTAAATTAGACTATAATCGTGACTGAACAATTATAATAAGCATAGCAAGAGTAGTAAACTGTGTAGTAGTAAAATTATGTAAAACAGGATACAGGATGATGAAAAAACTAAAATGAATACTTTTGAAAACCTTAGACAGATGGTGATGTATAAGATGGTAACCAGGGAAAATGATTAAATGCTTAAACATAATGACACACACAGACACACACACTACAGTTTGAATGTGAAAATCTAGTGTGAATGGATGCTTGCTTTTTGGCATATGGAGTGATCTGGGGATCCTCCCCCTCTTTATTCAAAATAGGAGGGATCAAACTGAATCAATCAAAATTTTAATAAACTTGAAACTATGTCAAGCATGAACTAATTTGTTTTTCCTTGCTAGGTCATTATTAGGTCAGAAGCAAAGAAATTTGCAATTGCCATAACAACAGCCAGCAGCCTGTCAACAAGCCTATATGTGATGTTTCTGAGATGAAGAATTCACTTGAATCTGTTATGAACAAAAGAGCAGCCAATAAAGTTTTTGACAAGGTAAAAGAAGACTTTCAATTCTGGGCATAGAAATATGTAGCAAAAGAGAAAGGGGTGGAGGTAGGGAAATCCAAATGATGAATTTGGATTAATTTCCAGTCCATTTTTGTGAAGAACTTATACATATTTTCACATTTCTTCAATATCTAGAATGAATTTTGAAGTGAATGTGGGAGAAAACAAAATTGATAATCCACCACTCAGGCAGGAACTTTGAGGGCTTAGATTATTTTTTTTAAATGGCTTTGATTCTTGTGCATTTAACTACATTGCATTGAGTCTTCCATATATTTTTATTTTATTTTAAACACCCATGTGGACTGCAGGGGCAATAAGGTCCTCTCCATGCTGGAAATACCTAATGGATTTAGGCCCTCTATCTCAGTGTTGTTCAACCTTTTTTGAGCCGCGGCACATTTTTTACATTTACAAAATCCTGGGGCACACCACCAACCAAAATGACACAAAATGACACTCTAACACAGTAGTTCATATAGTTAATATGTTTTTGAATGTATTTATACACTCAGTGTGAAACCTGGGCCTGTTTCGATGAACGCAACATAGATATTCTGGCAGGAATGGCAGAAAGGCATACACGAAGGTCTTGCTCAACAGCTGTCAGTCATGGGAAAACTTTGGCCTCTGGGTGCTTTAGACTTCAATTCCCACCATTCCCAACAGCCTGAGGCCCTTTCCTGCTTAACTGGCTGATGGGGAAAGGGAAAAGGGCCCGAGGCTGCTAGGAATGGTGGGAGTTGGAGTCCAAAACACCTGGAAGGTCCAAGTTTGCCCATGCCAGCTTTCGATTCCATCGCCACATCTATCTTCAGCCTCTGCCGGTTTGAATGTATGTGATTATCTACGTGATTTTCTACCTTGTCGCTATGATTATGGTGCTGCTTCTTTAAATTGTCCGCAAACTGACTGTGTTATTGTGTGGATCCCGGAACTGACATTGGATAACATCATGAGGATACACTTTGTTTTTTGCACTCACTTCTGAGATTTCATCAAATATCATGAGTTTTCTGTAGAGGAGCGCTCCGTAAACTCGCTACTTCCTAGTTCGCAACTCCTCCGCTCTCTGTGGCAACCACGCCTAACAACCCAATGTAAGACTTTTGATTTTCTTCAGCAGGATTGGGTACTTTGAATGTAATTTTTGCGTATGATTATGTATGATTAATTGTGCATTTTGTACTGTGACGTAGCGGTGCTCCTTTAATAAGTAAAGGTATTGGAGGTTCCAATTTCCTACAGCACACCTGATGATTGCTCCGTAAATTCGCTACTTCCTGGTTCGCAACTCCTCCCCTCTCTGTGGCGACCACGCCTAACTACCTTATATAAGACTTTTGATTTTCTCCAGCAGGATTGGGTACTTTGAATGTATTTTTTGCGTATGGTTATGTATGATTAATTGTGCATTTTGTACTGTGATGTAGCGGTGCTCCTTTAATAAGTAAAGGTATTGGAGGTTCCAATTTCCCACAGCACACCTGATGATCGCTCACGGTACACTAGTGTGCCCCGGCATACTGGTTGGGAAACACTTCTCTATCTGACGTGAAGAAATCTTAGATTTAAAATGTTAAAAATTCTCATGTTTATTCAGGTGTAGGATGATTGGAATTAGAGTTTTGAAAAATGTATAGCTAAATATACAACTAAATAATGTTCAGTGCGTTTCAGCATTTCACATTTATCAAGGATAATATTTTATCCTGTTGCTGTATCAATCGACTCTGAGCATTTTTTTTAATCTTTAAAACCCACTATTTCTCATTATAGCAGGCCGATTATGAGGTGGTGGAGGTGGGATAATGCATAGCACCTGTAGTACTAGTAAACAGTTAATTTGAATGATATGCTGCACATTGAAACAGGAGAAACTGAGCTAAACCTGACCTATTGATCTACTCACATTTGCATGTTTTCGAGCTGCTAGGTTGGCAGAAACTGGGGCTAATGACAGGAGCTCACCTTGTTTCACAGATTCAAACCATTGACCTTTTGGTCAGCAAGTTCTGCAGCTCAATGGTTTAACCCTCTGCCACTAGGTGAGTTTTAGAACTTTGTCTCACCAACCATCTATTCCACTATAGTCACATTATCATAGATAATGGATAAATACGGAACTGAGAAACTTAGATGTTACATTTGTTTTTAATAGTGCAATTGCACCAATTTGCCATTCTACTGGCACGTAATCATACTTCAGCACACCCTTAAACCCCACCTTTCTACATTACTGTGATTCCTTAATTTGTTAATTATTATCTTTTATTTCAGCACAATTGTGCTATTTTAGCCAATTGGATGGTGTCCCATGAGGGTCTACCTCCAGGGTCAAACCAAGAATGGGTAACTTGGAAGTCCCTAAACAGACTCAGAAGTAGAGTGGGCAGATCAGAGACAACTTGGCAAAATGGCTCTACCTAAAAAAATCTCCCAACTTGTGCAACTGTGGATCAGAACAAACTGTATCTGTATGCTTATCCACAATGTCCTGCCTCATGTCCAGAGGAAGAATAGTTTAAAGCTACATGCGGTTGCTGTTGCGCATTTTTAGTCAAAAAATATTTAGCCACTTGTGCACCTTTTATTTTTATCAGTTTTATGCTTATTTATGAAATGCTTTTCTGCAATGCTTTTGTTACAAAATAAAAAATGTAAACAAATGAAAACGTAAATAAATAGATATAATCAAGAGAACAGCCACTTTGGAAATGGGGAGGGTATGGGGGAAGAGGGGGGAAGGAGGAAAGTCCCGCCCTCTTGCACCATGTTACTACCAGTATGCCAACACAGAAGTCAAAGGTACCCATCATACTAAGGCAGGTGACAGGAACATTATTGTTGGGTTTTTCTCATTAGTAGCTAGGAATGGGAGAATTAGGGGGTGCACAGGGCTTCATATAATAAGGACCAGCCCCAAAGGTAGCAGTGCAGCTGCAGTGTATTTGCCTGTATTTCAAAGAAACTATCCATGGTCCTGAGTACTCTCCTCAAAACAAGTTTGACAAATTTGATAGAATCTTTAAAGTTTAGACTGCAACCTAAAGTAGATTCACTGTCTGTCTTGGGCGTGAATAGCTGCCTCTGAATTTTGCAACATGTTTCACCCATGACTCCCTTAGTGTCTTTCGTGCATAATTGCAGTCAGCCAATTCACTTTGGAGAGGTGCAATACTTCTGCAAAAACATGGGATTTCTAGGTTCTGTGCTTTTTGTGGCTTCTTTTCTTCTTTTTTTCTTTTTTCTTTGTTCTTTTTTTCTTTTTTCTTTTCTTTATTTTGACTACAGCACAATGTCAGTGCTATGATTCCAGTTCAACTGTCACGGCTCATTCAATGAAATCCTAGGATTTGCAGTGTATGGATGGACATTTTGAATTCTCAGTCAGAGAGTTCCTCTAATTATGTTATCAGATTATCAAACTTAGGATTTCATAGGGTACAGCTATGGCAGTTAAAGTGGAACAATGGTGTTACAATTGTATACCATAAAAAGTCCCGAGAAGGTTTCTTCCTCCTCCTCCTCTTCTTCTTTATCAATTTATATCCCACTTTTCTCTCCATTTGAGGATTCAAAGTGGCTAGTAGCAAGGTATAAAACATACAGGTACATTAGGACAAAAAGGAAATAGGCATAGTCAATAATAACAAGTAAAACACAATACAACAATTAAACCATAATAAAACATATTACAGATTAAAATACAGTCAGCACTTTAGGTATAGTCAAAAACTTACTAAACAAAAACCTAAGCCAATATCATTCTCGTTGCCACTTGTTCCAGGACGATTCCGACGGCGAACATCCCGGGAATAGAGAGTGTGGGCCTGGTGTGGGATCTTAGTGAGAGCGTAGCCTTTCTGCTGATGTACCGAGCACCCAACGCACCAGCAGAGAGCCTGCCTAAGCTGCTGGAGATGGTCTCGGAGTGGGCATTGAGGTTCCCCAAACTTATTGTGTTGGGGGACTTCAATGTCCACGCCGACACCACCTCCCCTTCAACAGCAGCCATGGATCTAGTGTCCACCATGGAGACACGAGGACTCTCACTCTGCAAAACCGGTCCCACGCACCAGGCCGGGCACACCCTGGACTTGATCTTCGCAGCCGGAATTCAAGTGATCCCAACCTCTATAATTGAGGTTCCATGGTCAGATCACAGTGTCCTGGAAGTCCATCTTGAAGTGGCCTCCCCGCCCGGTAAGGGTGCCGAGCCTATTCTGGTTCGCCCGAAGAGACTTATGGAACCCACTAGGTTCCTGAATGCTCTGAGGGATTTGGAGCTCCCCAGCGACTCAGTCGATGGGCAAGTGGAATGCTGGAACACCTGTCTTTCTACTGCCTTAGACGAGATCGCCCCCAGACGCTCTCTCACTCCCCGTAGAAATCGCTCGCCTTGGTTTACCGAGGAGCTGCGGGCGATGAAACGGAGGAAGAGACAGCTAGAGGACGTGTGGTGGGACCTCCGTGACGGAGCATCGAGATCTGCTTATAAACAGTTTAAAGAGGTTTATGAGCAAGCTATCAAGGAAGCTAAAAAAGTTTACTACTCTTCCTTGATAGAGTCGGCTAGTTCTCGCCCAGCTCAACTTTTTAAGATAATTCGGTCTCTGACAACAATCCCAACTGTCCCAAACGATAGGGGTTTGGCTCCAACAGCTGAGGCTTTTCAGAACCATTTTGCCGACAAGATCTCGACCCTCCGCCGGGATATTCCAGCCACGCTTGATACAGTAAGTGAACTCGAGACTCCGCCGCCACTCGGCGAGCCCACCTTCACTCGTTTCCAACTGCTGGACGCAGCAGCTGTCGATAAGTTACTCGCTGTAGCTAGATCAACTACCTGCTCCCTTGATCCGTGCCCCTCCTGGCTTGTTAGATCTTGCCGGGAGGGGTTACGAGACCCCCTGGGAAAGATTATCAACAGCTCCCTTGAGCAAGGAGTGTTCCCAGGGGGTTTGAAAGAGGCAATGGTAAGACTGCTGCTGAAGAAGCCGAATTTAGACCCTTCGGCTCCCTCCAATTACTGACCTGTGTCTAATTTGCCTTTTTTAGGCAAGGTAATTGAGAGGGCAGCAGCGGATCAGCTGCAGCGGTTCTTAGACGACACAGGTGGACTTGATCCCTTGCAGTCCGGCTTCCATATTGGGCATGGGATGGAGACCGTGCTTGTCGCCATTACAGACCAACTTCGCCACCAGCCGGCCCAGGATGGATCAGCCCTGCTTGTTTTGTTCGATCTAACAGCAGCGTTTGACACCGTAGATCATGCATTGTTGGCCCACCGTTTAGCCGTGACTGGGGTTAGCGGGATTGCCCTTAAATGGGTAACCTCCTTTCTCCAGGATCAGGGACAACGTGTGGAGAGGGGAGAGGAGGTCTCCGGGAGGCTCCCATTAAGCTGTGGGGTCCCCCAGGGGGCCATCCTCTCGCCCTTATTATTCAACATTTATATGCGCCCCCTGGCCCAGCTGGCCCGCGACTTTGGTCTGGAGTGTTATCAGTACGCTGATGACACCCAGCTTCTGCTGAGAATGGACGGCAGGCCGGATACCGCACCCGATTGTTTCCATCTATGCCTCGAAGCCGTGACTGGATGGCTGCATACCAGCCGACTGAAGGTGAACCCGTCGAAGACGGAGATCTTGTGGCCTGGTCACCCTGGACTGGATGAGTGCCGGTTGCCTACCCTGGATGGCGAGCAACTTAGCCCGTCATCCCTCGTGAAGAGCTTGGGTGTCCAATTGAACCCTTTGCTATCCATGGAAACTCAGGTCTCCATGGTTAGCAAAACGTCGTTTTTCCATCTACGACAGGCTAGGCGACTGGCACCCTACCTGTCCAGGGACGACCTGGCCATGGTGATCCAAGCGACGGTCATCTCGAGGCTGGACTACTGTAATGCCCTCTACGTTGGCCTTCCCTTGTCGACAATCCGGAAACTCAAGCTAGTGCAGAATGCCGCTGCTCGCTTGCTGGTGGGAGCACCAGTGAGGGAGCATATCACTCCCATCCTCCGGCAACTGCACTGGCTTCCTATTGACTATTGGATTGCCTTCAAGGTGCTAGTTTTAACTTTTAAGGCCTTACACGGTCTAGGGCCTGCGTACCTGAGGGACCGCCTTACCCCGTATGTTCCCCGAGATCACTTCGTTCTGAGGAACAGAACTTGCTTCTTGTGCCATCAATCCGCTCCTGCCACCTGTCTACAACCAGGCAAAGAGCGTTCTCTGTGGCGGCTCCAGTGTTATGGAACTCCCTTCCTGATGACACCCGAGCGATCCCAGAGCTTGCCCCCTTCTGAAGGGCTTGTAAGACCGCCCTTTTCAGATTGGCCTTCACTTAGTCCGGCTTGTCTAGTGTGTTTTTAACCTTGAATTATACTTGTAACTGTTTTAAATTTTATTGTACGGCTGCATGTACTGTTATACGCAGCTTGTTTTATTGTTCGTTGTGATCCGCCCCGAGCCTGCAGGGAGGAGCGGAATATAAGATTGAACAAATAAATAAATAAATAAATAAATAAGGTATTGCACAGTAAAGTTCAGCCCCAGATGCTACTATGGTCCCTATCACTCTTGCATTAATCTTCATTAAACATCTGATTCCAGAGGAAAAAAATCTGGTGCCTGAAAGTTAGTAGGGAGGAGGCCATTCTGATGTCTTTCAGAAGGGAGTTCCAGAGCCATGGAGCAACCACCAAGAAGGCCCTCTCCCTTATTCCCACCAATCATATTTGTGATGGTGAAGGGACAGAGAGGAGGGCTTCTCCTGCTGATCTCAGGGTTTGCATAGGTTCATAGAGGGAGATGCAGTCTTCTAAGTAGACTGGACCCAAGTCGTCAAGGGCTTCATGCAATACTTTAACTTTCGGATGTTGAGAGAAAACCTTAGGGCAGGGCTGTCCAACTGGCGGCCCCCAGGCCGTATATGGCCCCCAGCCCCTCCCCCATGGCCCCCTACCCTCCTGCAAGATATCTGCCTTTTAAGATTTTTTAAAAAAAATTTAAAATATTTTTTGGGAATATTTTTTGGAATATTTTTCGAATATTTTTTATTTATTTTTTTTTTTCGGGGGGGGAGAGGGCGGGCAGGGAGGAGGAGCAGGCTCTCTTCCTCCTCCTCCTACTTCCCCCCTCCCTCTCCCTCTCCCTCTCCCTCCCTCCCTCCTTCTTTCTCTCTTTCCCCTTTCATTCCTTCCCCTTCCACCACCTGAAGGAAAGAGGGAAGGAGAGAGAGAGTGCACGAGTGAGAGGGGCGTGGCCAGAGCGAAAAAAGGGCGGGGCCGAGTTCGAGCACGGGGGGGTGCTCACCCATTCCTTTCCGGCTTCCTCCTCTCCTGAGGCTTCGTGCCAAGTTTGGTCCTGATCCATCATTATTTGAGTCCACAGTGCTCTCTGGATGGAGGAGAACTACAACTCCCAAACTCAAGGTTCAGTACTTTCTGTTGCTCTCATGAGAGTTTAGGTTTGATTCAACATGGCTGAGGAATGCTTTGATTGTGTTTTCCCCTTATGGCAGAAGGAGATTGGACTGGATGGCCCTTGGAGGTCTCCTAGGAACCCATTGTAATAATTATTATTATTATTATTATCATCATCATCATCAGAGGCTGAATGGCCATCTGTGAGGAATGCTTTGATTGTGTTTTCCCCTTATGGCAGAAGGAGATTGGACTGGATGGCCCTTGGAGGTCTCCTATTCTAGGAACCCATTGTAATTATTATTATTATTATTATTATTATCATCATCATCATCATCAGAGGCTGAATGGCCATCTGTGAGGAATGCTTTGATTGTGTTTTCCCCTTATGGCAGAAGGAGGTAGGACTGGATGGCCCTTGGAGGTCTCCTATTCTAGGAACCCATTGTAATTATTATTATTATTATTATTATATTTTTATCAGAGGCTGAATGGCCATCTGTGAGGAATGCTTTGATTGTGTTTTCCCCTTATGGCAGAAGGAGGTAGGACTGGATGGCCCTTGGAGGTCTCCTATTCTAGGAACCCATTGTAATTATTATTATTATTATTATCATCAGAGGCTGAATGGTCATCTGTGAGGAATGCTTTGATTGTGTTTTCCCCTTATGGCAGAAGGAGGTAGGACTGGATGGCCCTTGGAGGTCTCCTATTCTAGGAACCCATTGTAATTATTATTATTATTATATTATTATTATTATCAGAGGCTGAATGGCCATCTGTGAGGAATGCTTTGATTGTGTTTTCCCCTTATGGCAGAAGGAGATTGGACTGGATGGCCCTGGATGGCCCTTGGAGGTCTCCTACTCCAGGAACCTGTTGTTATTATTATTATTATTATTATTATTATTAGCAGAGGCAGAATGAATATTATGCCTTATCATTCAGGGTTATAGGCCTGTGTGGAGGGGCCCTGGCTTCTTATTTGACTTCCTTTCCACACATCTGAATAAAATCCCATGTTATTTGCTTTAAACCAGATTATATGAGTGTGGACTCCGATAATCCAGTTCAAAGCAGGTATTCTGGGTTATATGGCTGTGTGGAAGGGCCCTGAATCCACACTGCAATATAATCCAGTTCAAAGCAGGTTTTGTGGGGTTTCCTGCCTGGATATTCTGAGTTATATGGCTGTGTGAAGGGCCCTGAGTCCACACTGCAATATAATCCAGTTCAAAGCAGGGACTGGGACTTGAGACTGGGATTTTGGTGTTCATCTCTATCTCCAAGTCAAAGCCCCGGTGTCTTCCACAGACACCTCCAAGGCGGGGAGAGGGCGGAGCCAGGGAGGGGGCGGAGCCTGGGCGGAGCCAGGGAGGGGGCGGAGCTGGGGTGGGGGCGGAGCTGGGGGTGGAGGCAGACCCTTCGGCCCCCCAGGTCATCAGTAACTGGAATTCCGGCCACAGGTCCGGTAGAAGTTGGACAGCCCTGCCTTAGGGAACTGTTATTTTATCACATCTTATTTTTAAGTATTCCAGAGATATTAAGGCTGCTCAGTGTTGTTCAATGATATTGCTGGATTAAGTAGATATTTAGTTTAAGAAAGCCAGTCAATTCAATTCATCTGTTCTCATTGAAACTGAAATCTAAAGACTATAAATAGAGTTAGCTTGGAGGAACAGAAAAGCTTTCTAAAATACCTCTGATAATCACCTTGATGGAATTAAATTAGTTTTTATGGATCCAGATGACATTTTTCTGCAAAAAAATAGTCTTCTGAAAATGGTACATCATGTTATAGAGTTGAAGACTACAAGGTTTGTGCAGGTACAGACAAAATGGAAGAACAGAGGTTCATTGGAGAGGAAAAAATGAGCAGAACTAAGTGTTCTTCATGAAATGAATCAACAAAAATACATTCAAAGCACTTATTGCACATAAGTAGTTGTTTGTTCTGTCCAGTGTGCTTAGCAAAAAAAAATAGGTCAGCAAAAATAGGATAACCTTGTGCTAGACAAAAATTTTATGGTGGCTAATTCTTCAGCTGGACCCTGGAACAGTCACTTTATCAGTAGCATTTTGGAGACTTTGGCTGATAAGTTAGGTATAGTATAATTTATTGCATTAGCCGCAATGCCATATCAAGCAGAACAAACCATACAAAAGAAATACATGGATAAGATAGGTTAATATCCATGTTATCAAAAGATTTGGTCACTCATTTCTACTTTATTAAACCACACACATACACACTTATACCTAGACTTACAAGTTTAATTCGTTCTGTGACTGAGTTCTTAACGCAAATAGTTCTTATCTCAAAGCAAGTTTCCCCATTGAAATGCTATTAATCTGTTCCAGTCCACCAAAACCCAACACAATTTCCCCTTTGTCCTGTCCTTAAAAGAGGTCCTAGTTTGGGATGGAACTTCTAAACATACTTTCTTGTCTTCAGGATAGTGTTAGAACTAATTAGCAATGCCATTGAATACAGCACTATTGACTCATACATTCACCACCCACCAGCATCCCTCCCTCCCTTTCAGCTCCATTGGGGGAAGCTGGTGTGGCAGTGGTGCTCCAGACCCTCTCAGCCAAGCGCTGAGCCTTGCTAGGGGTTGAGAGAGCTAAGGGGATCCCACTCCCTTTTGGAGCCTCACATTGTCACCTGAGCAAGAAGGCAAGCAGGTGATAGGGCTCCTTCTCCCCCCTCCTTCTGCCATGTACGCCTTCATGCAGTTACTGAATGATTGTGTCTACTGCAGTCCAGCCCATGACAGTGATGAGGTGGATAAAAAGGGCATCAGAGAGTGGTGAGAGTGGCCACCACTGCACAAGGCCCAAATTCTAGTGCTGGCACAATCATAACTCAGATCTGGCTGGCATTTCAAATCTTGAAAAGGCTAAGCAATGGCTCACATCTCAAAATCCTGCATATTGGGTTTCTTGTAAGTTGAGGTGTATGTGTTTGTATATGTGTGTGTGTATCAGTTGATAACCATAGGTTTTACTGGTAACCAGATTAAGGTAGATTTGTCATTTTTAGTAGTCTCAGACGTGCAACTTTTACTACAGTGTGAAATATACAAATTTAACAGA